>OY744517.1:212636930-212659430 GCA_963556195.1 Sepiola atlantica
AGGTAAGCATCTCACAGTCGAGTGCGGTTTCTAGTATATTCGGCACAATGAGGAAAGACATACAACTGGTGTTTTAAATCACTGTCTTTTTTTTCTACTCGTTTTATTTCACTCTTTTCTTTTCTTTCCTTTTTTTCCTGTCTTAAAACTATGCTGACATGAAAGTGGAAAGGGGAACTACATAGAACGATTGTCTGCAACTACGTCTGCAATACCGAGTCACATGACTTATTCAAGATTAAAAAGTAATCTAAGGTTTATTAACCAATCAGAACGCTTCTCGCGCGATTTATCAAAACAGGTCTAGGAGCCTCTTTACTTAGATAAAAAGAACAGATTGGTGACCAAAAGTTCCAGTTCCAGGGAGTTGCAAGCACAAGTAGCAATATGGAGGAAATATAACATCATCTTGGACCGTTATGGTCCCATTGCAATGATTAGACGCACAGATGCACACACAGATACACACAGACACACCTATGTCAACATCGCAACTGTACAGCTTCAAAATAATTCCCAGCCAAGAACGTTGGAACTGAGACACAGCAATAAACATTACAAGAAAATGATAAGAATTTGCAACTAATAAAAAGGAAAATAAATCTCGATTCTGATTTTTCCTTTCTCTTTAATTCGTGCTCCATTGTTTCAACTTACAACATCCATTAAATTCATCCTTTAAATTCGTCAGTTCCCATTTTAATCGATTCTTGATAGGATGTTATAATGTGTTTGTCGTTTCACTACGAGTGGGCAGCTCGAATGGAACTCGAATACAGCATTGTTTATCGACATAAGCCAGCCTACCAAACAATTCTTGTTGCGTTCCAGTTTTCGCTCGAATAAAAGTTGATACCGATTTAGTTGTGGAGATGTGGTCTTATTTACGCAAGGTGGTGACCCCTTTTCTTGTTCAATATTCCATTTCAGTCAGATGCGGCCAGATATAACTAAATCTAACAAATTACGTTTTTCATTCTGAAATTCTTCCTAACCAACCACATAACCTCTCTATCAAAGACCTAAATTATGAACTCGTACCGAGATAGGTATTCTAGCTAGTATATTTGTTATATATTTAGAAGATATATGGCTGTATGACGTGATAGTTTATGTGTATGTGTGAACTAAAATAGACTTGCCTCCTTACTTCTGGACTTTAATTCAACCCTACAAAATGACGTCAGCAGAGTTACTATTTACTTGGCAGAGTTAGACACAAAGTCGGTTTATAATGTGGGGAATATCCATCTCCCGAAAAAGGAGCATTATGGATTGGGACAAAGATAAAAATTGGCGATGTCTACTGATTGAAGTCAGAACACATATTACACTTTGATCACAGCCTGGAGGCCGAGAAGTAGTAATGATCTCAACAAAGTCATTCATTCAAGGGTTATCGAATTGCTTCAAAAATTGATCTCAGCTTCAAAATACTGCAAAAATGTTGATTCTCCTTAGGACTCCCATCATATCAGTTAACAAAGAACAAAAAACATGAAAAATATTCATACAATAAAATAAAACATTAAAAATATTCATACAATAAAAAAAACGTTAAAAATATTACTACAATTAACAAAAAACATTAAAAATATTACTACATTGAAAAAAAAAACATTAAAAATATTCATACAATAAAAAATATTCAAAAACATTCATACAATAAAAACACATTAAAAATATTCTATACAATAAAAACATTAAAATATTCATACAATAAAAAAACGTTAAAAATATTCATACCATAAAAAAACATTAAAAATATTCATACAATTAAAAAAAAATGTTTAAAATATTACTACAATGAAAAAAAAACATTGCAAATATTACTACAATGAAAAAAATATTTAAAATATTCATACAATAAAAAACATTAAAAATATTCATACAATAAAAAAACGTTGAAATATTCATACAATAAAAAAAACGTTAAAAATATTCATACAATAAAAACAACATAAAAATATTCATACAATAAAAACAACATAAAAATATTTATACAATAAAAATAAAGGTTAAAAAGATTACTACAATGAAAAAAACATTAAAAATATTACTACAATGAAAAGAAAACATTAAAAATATTCATACAATAAAAAAAACATTAAAATATTTATACAATAAAAGAAACCATTAAAAATATTCGATACAATGAAAAAAAACATTAAAAATATTCATACAATTAAAAAACATTAAAAATATTCATACAATAAAAAAAAACATAAAGAATATTCATACAATAAAAAAACGTTAAAAATATTCATACATTATAAAAAACGTTAAAAATATTCATACAATGAAAAAGAAAACATTAAAAAAATCATACAATAAAAAACATTAAAAATATTCATACAAAAAAAAACGTTAAAAATATTAGTACAATGAAAAAAAACATTAAAAATATTCATACAATAAAAAAATCAGAAATGAAAAAAATCTGTCGTGGAAATATTATTTCCTTGAAATACAGAATTGTTGTTAAAAATTATTAAAAAAATAAAAACAATAAACATTTACACGAAGTAATTATTAAATAAATAGCTACTAAGAAACTGAATAAGTTCACGTTTTTCTAATCGATAATAAAATAATTTGAAGAGAGAAAAAAGATTCCGTTTGTCCTTGGATAATTTCATTAAAAGGCAAATCCCTTTTTCAGCTGTCAAAAACTGCAACGCAATTACCGCACTCACCATGGCGAGCAAAACTCTTCGAAACGCCCCCCCCCCCACCTCCCTGGTATATTTCACCCGCCAAACGAGACACCCTACGCCAAACATCGCGCAAGAAATCGATCGATTTCTGCTAAGAATAGTCAACCTTCGTGATTGATTTTTATTTACATTCGATTGGTTACAAATACATTATTGTTGTTGAGACCAAGCGATAAGGGTTCAATATCGATTCGATGTTTTCCAGCCAGAAAAGCAAAAGAGATATTATTGGATGCCGTTTGTTTGGACACGGTAAGTTTAGAATATTAAAGTGTCGAAAATTGATGTTTATTAGTCATTTTTTACGGGATGGCGGAGAGGTGTTTTTCTTTCTTCGACTCGTCAGGTGGGAGGGGGGGGGGCGGAAGGGGGGGGCGGAGGGGGGGGGGGCGATGTTTTCTTTCTTAACACCCCAAAACTTTGTGTTGCTCTCCCATACCTCACCCAGCCTTCGACTTGTTTGGGTCATATCCACTGTTCTATTTATCTTCCTCCCACAAGGTAAGATGTGACACAAGGTCGGGAAAGTGGGAAAGAACCAGCGCTCGAGAATTTGAGCACTCTGGCGGTTTAAAAATTGCCCGGGCAGCCCCGTCGGCATTCCCCGGTAAGGGCGCATCAGACAGTAATCAATAAACTTACTCCTCCCCAAAGAGGGGAGGCAAAGCCTGGGAGGGTGCACCTCCTAGAACTGCACAGGACCGACAACCCTCAATAGACCGGCGTAAATCCAGACCCAAAGGCCCGGACGATACCGGTTTATTAGGCGGGGTAAAAAACCCTCCACTGTATTTCTCCTATAAACAGGGGTTCTATGAGATATGCGCTCATAAACGTCCAGGAAGGTCTCGAAGGCAAAACGGACGGACGGACGGACACACACACACACACACACACACACACACACACACACACACACACACACACACACACACACACACACACACACACACACTTTCTAACTTTACCTCCTCCTTTTCTCTGACCCCTTCTCTCACTTCATTTCGTCTCTTCTAGTATCTTTTCATCCTTTACTTCTCTCTATCCCCTATTTTTGACATTGCCTCACTCTCCCAACCAGGCCGTCTACTTAATCGATATTCAGAAGGTAGGCGAGAAGTAAGTGCAAATAGCATCACCTCCCATACATACACCCACCCACACCTCGGAAGAGGAGGTGACGACTTTGGAAAGGAACGGCCGCAAAAGTGATTTGCTGTTTTAATGCAGACTTTGTTTTCCGACGGGTCGTGTTTGTTTTCGTCTGAAATTGTTAGTGGGTTTACCGATCAACAACAAGAAGGAGATGATGGAGGAGGAGGGGGGGGGGGGTGAAACTATGAACACCATGAATAAAGAAAGGAACGAAAATATATGAGAGCGAAGAGGAGAAAGCGAAAGAGAACAATCGAATCTGTGATGATTTCACAAATAAAAACAGAATGACAGGAAAAAAGGAAGGAGTATAAAAATATGTGAAATAAAAACACGACAAAAAAAAAGAAAAGAAAAAAGAAAACAAATGTTACTTTTGACGTCATAAATTATTTTCAAGAAACTGAACTTATTTGTTAGTGATTTCTTTGAAAATATTTCTTCACTTTGATCACGATTTGGCATTCAACTAAAGTTTATGATTAATTCTTTTTTATTAACTTTCATTTTAAAATTTCTGCTGAATTACAAACTGTGAACAAAAGTGTCAAGTTTTGTTCACAGTTTGTAATCATGTTCTGACTATACGGTGGGACATTCGAAACGAGATTCCGTCTCTTATTTAGCGCGATCTCCAGACTGATAGGACGTGTCCGATTAGCTCTGATATTTGAGCAGACTTTTTAAAACCCTAACAGTTAATTTATCGTTCTGGTGAAATCAGCTGATTCTCAGACTATGGTAAAAAAAACAACAGACGGCATTGTCGTATATTATTCTCCGAGTGGTGTGTGAGATTTCCTGTGAGTAAATTTCCATACTCCATTCATACGTAAATAATCTTATTCTTTCTTCTGCAACACGTGTATTTTCTTATTAAATTATTCCTTTTGTGTATAATTTATGTACTAAATATCTTTATAACATCTTTTTATGTTCGTCCTCGACAAACGTTAAATAAACTAAATGTTATTGTTATCCTACTGCTCTGAAGTATTCACTTATTTCATACACATGTGTTGTTGTTTTATATTTAATAAACAATAAAGGCACACGCGTGTATCATAAACAATAATACACGACAAATAATGGCTGCCCACGTGTGCAGAGAATAATTATAAATTCCCCGCATTTGGACAGTTAAAAATGATAACAATAGAATATCCAATATTAAAATTTTACATTTGTCATTTACTTTTTTTTATAACACACACACACACACACGCGCACACTAAGGACTTGAATGCCTACTAGACACCACCCTCGGGTGTATTCAGTCTCTCTGTACAGGGGTTTGTCAGAGACTCTGACATTAGGATACTTTTTACTTGAAGTAATCTCTGACCAAATATTAAAAAAAAAACAATGGTGTGCTGTCTCCTCAAGCCATCCAGCACGTCTCCCGAATTGCGGACGGGGGCACCCCCTCTATTAATATAGGGCAGCTTCGAATAATGAATTAGAAGCTGTTTACAATGAGGAAATGAATGATAAAAAATATGAATAAAAACAAAAATAAATACTGGCAGGCCAGCACCCAGGATAAAAAGGGCTCATCAACCCATTCATACACCGGGCGGAAAGATGTAAGCAATGGTGTAAATTTTCCTGCCTCTGGAAATGGTGCTCCAGCCAATACAGAAGCTAACCAGGGTCAGCCATCAGGCCTTGAGACAAAAGGTCCTGCCCCCTATCTCCATCAAATACAGCAACAACAAAAAAAGAAACATAAGAGGCTTAAAAGCCCAACCATAGACTATTGCGCAAAAGAAGGTGCTATTGTTTTGCTTCCACTACTCAAAGTTTGAAAAGTGAAGCAAAACATCCAATGAGATTCTAGCTGATAAGATCCAAGAATCTACCTTCCCGAAGAAAAAAAATTACACCGGTTGCCCGCCTACGATCGGTTGTTTCCCAGATGGGAAGCAACAGGACTAATGAAACAGAATTTCAAAAGCTATCTGGCGAGAATACCCGGTGAACCGAGTGCAAGAAAAATACAAACAATTGCACTTAAAGGGACGGTTAGAATCTTAAAAAGATCTCTAGGCTGGAGTGTCTGAAATAGCCGGTAAATTTCTGGCATCCGGTAGGATGCCCCATCTCCAGCAAAAACGGAAAGATAAGAAAAATTTAAAAAATGAATAAATACACACACACACACACACACACACACACACACACACACACACAAATGACTGTGAATAATTACCAACTTATTGTAATTTTCTGTGATTAGTCAGAAGTAAATTTACCAGAAAGTCTCAACTGAGAAAAAGTTAACAATAAAAAAAGAGAGAAAGAAAAAGTTTGTTTTTTTCAAACAAAACTGATTTTTTTAAAAAATTTCTTTGGCGCAACACCAGCAACAAACGGTGTTCCGGTGCATCAGATTCAACTCAAAGTGTAGCATAGTGGCCACACCTGGTCCCGTCTCATTTGGCGCGTCTCTTTATTATTTGGAAGAGACAGGGGATTTAAAAAATGATGCTGGCCGCCGGAAGGTGCTGCCCACCCTCCACATTAAACCAACCTTATGTCGCATCCCATCTGGACGGAGTCAGGGCAAATGCCAACAGTAGCAAACCTGTCTCCCACAGCGATAAGGTAAGTTTAGGTGTGAATCCAGCTCCCCAAAAAGGGAAACTCTGATCAATCTGCAAAAAATAGCTTGTTTTGTTCCGTCGACATTCCCTAATGCAATAAACCCATCCCCCATCCAAAAGAAAGAGACAAATGGCCATAAACCATTCGCCGCCTCCAAAATGGAGGAGATACTACTCGGGAGGATGATCTCCTGAAACTAAACAGATACTACACTTTGATCCTTCTATTTACCTGAGTGTGACATGAATTCGAGTTTGATGTGGAAAATGGACATTATTTAATGCCGCAAGGGTGCTCTTCATGACCTTGTGGCGTTCAGTAATTGCCACGGATCGGACCGTTGAGTTTTCAATGAAAGGTCATCAGTCCGAAGAGGATGAGGAGGCAGAAACTACACCTCGATCCTAAAACAGCAAGAACTCGCCTTCTGCCACAACGAGAAAATGCAACCGAAACTTAATCCTATGCACTTAAGTAATTGTGTATCAGTTACGATGATGGAAAATAAACAATAGTTTAAGCGAAAACCAAGTTTTATGATCATATAGGTGGTCAAGGCAGACACATGGCCAGATTGTTCGTTCTCTGGTTAAGTTTAGCATATGTAGATAGAAGTCATGGACGATGGTCGTTTCTCTCTTCGCATTCCGGGCTTACGTTGAGGATACTGTGGTCTTGTTCTTTGGACAAGCAGCTGAAAAAATGTCCACGCATGAATAATAGATTAATTCTTAATTAGATTGGACTAATTCCATAGTAAAAAGAAGGTAAGTAGTCGACCATAGCTGATGGCGACCCGAACGCTCCCTTTTCATCAGTTACTACATCGAGATGTAGGGGAGGGCGACACTAATTTACCAGGGTTACTCCACTTACCCTTGATCCTCACCATACAATGGAAAGAGTTTAGCAAGTGGGCATCAAGTAGTTACCTTTTGGTTCGATCGAGGATTGAACCCCGCACTCCCAGCCAATCAGCGAAAACCCCAACCATTATGCCAAATGAGCTACTATTTTTGTTTTCTATCTAAGACACGTCTTACCTCACGAATTCACTTATATCATTTCAAAATTCATGTTACATCAGATGGTCAAATCAACCAATGAGACGTCCCCGCATTGAGCGATACTTTAATCGTACCACCACTTAACTTCGAAAATTGCAAACTCAGCATGCTATACGACACATCATCGCGCAACAATTCCACTGCCCACAATCTCTTTCACACTCATACAGCCACAGATAGTTTTCTCATTCACGCAGACGAAACAGGAAGTATTGTATAACAACAATTTAAACATTTTAACATTACCGAATATTCGTCATGTAATACAATCCATTTTTCTATTGAATAACGAAAAGATGAGTCGTCGAAGGTTTGGCCACAAAAGAAGTAAATGAGGGCAGAGTCAAATAGTAACTCTCATATTTCGATTGCAATAGTTCATGTTATAATATAAGCTTTCATCGACACGTAGTTTTATTGAAAGGTAAAGCATTATTCACCACGCCACAAAGTATCAACTTTATTAGATTTTAAAAAAATCCACAGATTGCGTATTTATATATATTTTTTTACTTTGCCACGAATCATTTAAAAGCGGACGACATTGTTAACATTAACTTTTAAACGTGTATAAAATTGAATTTTTAGTAGAATTTGGTATATTCCTGGGTGTTTTTATCACAACGTTTCGGCCGATGTAGCCTCCGACCTTCTTCAGGTGTACTTTTGTCGAACTCGGGAATCTGGACGTAATTTAACGGAACCTTTTATTAAATCCACGAGAGTAGCACGCTCTCGTTCTATCTGCCATGACTGGGAAGAAGTCTTCAGTAATTTGTAATTCACTGTATCGCCCGCACTGAGGATTGAACCTTCAACCTTCAGATGACTGTCACTTAAAACTGAATTTTACTTAGTACTATATCAACTGCGCCAAGAGTCTCTACGGACAATTCTAGTATGAATTTTGGTAGCCTTAACCCTATTCTTGTTTTTGATCTAACTACTTATCACTATAGATCACTACTTATCTATTATTCATAATTATAGGTTCTCATATTATATTAAATTCTATACTAGGTCTGCTTAGTAAGTCATTGTCGCCTAACATATGCGCTGCTTCTTTGAGTCGTCTTACTCTCCACCGTTCTTCTCTATCTATAATTTTTACTTCATCCCATAACGGTAGATAGTCTCCCTTTTCCTTCCATATGTGGTCAGCCATACCCGACTTTTCGATTTCTCCACGTATTACGGCTTTCCGGTGTTCAGCTAGCTCGTTGAATTTTTACTTCACCTTTTTAAGTATTGCGGCCATTTTCTTTTGATAATTTGTTATTCTGAAATTATCGACTAGCATGCTAGTATGGTTTTAAATCCGTTGAAATTTGTTTTTCCTCTTGTGTAAAAAGAATGTTGAAAGTATATTTTTCGTATCAAGATGTTTGTTTAAATTTTAATTATAAATAAAAGTTTATTGATTACTAGGTGTTGCCCGGGAAAATTAACGAACACAAAAAACTCCTACTCCCAACCTTGAACCCCATATAAGTATTTTAATCAAATATGTTCGTTAATTATAAAAGTATGCACAATAATACTGATCATTTAAACATTTGTATGATTTCATAACTACGAAAGAGCACCTTCGCAGCAACGGACTTACGTAAAGGCGATGATTTTTGTGTGTTTGTAAAAAAAATCTGTTTTTTGGAAGGAAGATAATAATTTCTATACACAATCACTGGAAGGGAGGTACTATTTTAGGATTAATTGTATTTGTAAACAAAGTAATTTTTGTTAATATTATATTTAAAAATATCATCGTTGAATTAGAAAAGTAAGCGAATATTGTGTGCAAAACTCCGGATTAGATTAATAAGTAAAATCTAAATTAAAATAAAAACTGTTACAACGGCCGTTCTTACACAGGAGAAACTACACCGGTTGTCACTATAAATAGTGCGAGTCACCAGAAGACAAAGCACCACCTTGTAACTGTCTAGCCAAGAGCTAGTCACTTTCTTACTTTGTTAATACACTTGTTAAACCAACCCTCGACTTGACTTCCTTTATTTATTATTTACTGTGGAACAACTTCACAACAAAAACGAAAAAGGAATAGAAATGAAATGTATAAAATGTATGAAATGTATAAATAAAATGTATGAAATGAAATGTATAAATAAAAATGAAAATGTAAATGTTCGTATTATTTCATAGCGTACGTAGAAACGATTTTTGTAAGTGAGATTTTTTCAAAATAGGATTTTTATTTCACATGGAAAACGCTGAAATGCATTCTAGCGGATCTAATGAAATGGTTGGATAATGCGTGTGTGGGTTTTACTAGTATAGATTTTAAAACAGGTGAATGAGTGCAATAACAAACGACCTCACTGTGTGTGAAACGGAGAGGGTCACAGAGTGTGTTCCGGAGAGACCTGACACCAGTGGAAGATTTGAAAGGCCAACAATTGATTGAGCCGAGGGCAGAATGAGTCGCTCTTAAACCCCCAAAACAACGAAGTAGTAATGGCTTTTTGGGTTGACGCGACAAATAATCTCAAAAAGCTGTCAGATGAGATAAGCAGACTGAACTAAACGATTGACCTTTGAGAAAGGAAGACCAGGAAAAATGAATTAGCAATGATAATCAAATTCAGATCAAAATAAAAATAAAATGCGTATTGGAAATTGATAAGTCGTCAGTGAGACATACGAGCATGGCTCAAGATGCAATAATAAGTGATACCAGAACGATGAGGGGAGAGAGGATACGAAAGGGTCAGATATAAAGGGTCGAGCGGGTGATTGATAATGAAACCGGTTTTGGAGTTCGACGGGAATGGTCGCTGCGGAATATCTTAAAGACGAATACTGATGAGGATTGCCACGGCAAAAGGCGCTGATGTTTATCTATCTATCTATCTATCTATCTATCTATCTATCTATCTATCTATCTATCTATCTATCTATCTATCTATCTATCTAGGTTAAGATTTCTGTCTCTCCCCTACATCAATTAAGTGTAAATGGCACTTGTGATTATTTAACCTTTTTCTCTCAATACACCTTCATTTTGAAATCGTGTCTTCTCTTAATTCTTGTTACTCTAACTCAACAAAGTGATACGAACAACGGGTCCGGACAAGAGACGACACAGAACGCGAGGAAACATGATGGCGAGAAGAAGCTGATAACTAGAAGATTCGAAGAAGCGACAAAACGACAACACGAGTCACAGGAAAGAATAACCTGTCGCCAAGGGGGAGATTGAGTTTAGCTAGTCTGACTTCATCCGTCAAAGCAATATGCAAATGAGACCCCCATGGATGTGACGTCAAGTGGGAACAGGAGCAGCGAACAACGGTTGGATTTAAAAGGAAACTTAGTTTGGACGTTGACACAAACAGTTGCTGACAAGATGTCTTAACGACAAAATTGTTGAGGGTCTCACATGGCTATGCACGATGTCCGTCTGTCAGTCTCTCTCTCTCTTCATCTATCTATCTATCTATCTATCTATCTATCTATCTATCTATCTATCTATCTATCTATCTATCTATCTATCTATCTATCTATCTATCTATCACTATCTATCTATCACTATCTATCTCTATCTATCTATCTATCTATCTATCTATCTATTTATCACTCTCCATCTATCTATCTATCTATCTATCTATCTATCTATCTATCTATCTATCTATCTATCTATCTATCTATCTCCATCTATCTATCTATCTATCTATCTATCTATCTATCTATCTATCTATCTATCTCCATCTATCTATCTATCTATCTATCTATCTATCTATCTATCTCTTTCTATTTATCTATCTATCTATCTATCTATCTATATATCACTATCTATCTATCACTATCTATCTGTACCTATCTATCTCTATCTATCTATCTCTTTCTATCTATCTCTTGTTATTTATCTATCTATCTATCTATCTATCTATCTATCTATCTATCTATCTATCTATCTATCTATCTATCTATCTATCTATCGCTACCTAAGTTAAGATTCCTATCCCTCTCCTACACAAATTAAGTGTAAATGCCACTTGTGGTTATTTAACCGTTTTCTCTCAATAAACCTCCATTTTAGAAATTGTGCTTTCTCTTGATTCTGTTTACTCTAACTCAACGAAGTTATACGAACAATGAGTCCGAACCAGACACGACGATGAGAAGAAACTGACAACAAGAAAATTGAAGAAGCGAAGAAACGACGACACAAATCCGAGAAAAGAAAAATGCCGGTCGAAGCAAGACGAAAGAAACAAGGGACAACGCAACATAATCACTAATTTATTTTATGTAAATAAATAATTGTTACCAAATAGAAGAATTTTAATAGCACAAAGTAATTCAGTAAAATAGCTTACTTGTCTAAAGAAAACGAAATGCATTCTAGCTGATTCAATCACATTTTTTTGTAAAAGATAGATCTTATATATAAACCGAAATGCATTCTATACGATGCAATTTAAGCACTAAAATACATTTTGTAAAGACGTTATTTATTCCAAACATGATTTTTATTATTAAAAACAATCAGTGAAATGGCTGATTTGTTTGATAGAAAACCAATTCCATTATAGTGGAATAAATATCTTAATTAAATGACTATTTTCTTGATTCATTTAAAGTTTAATAACAACTTGGTTCAAGTAATAATTTAATGCCGAAACAATACCGTAAAAAATACATTTAACTTTACAAAATCAGGTTTAAAATAGAAAAAATAATAATTTGGTAAAAAAAATCGAAACTATTTATGGGATTTAAAGACGCCAAATCGATTTCATTTCAAAATCGATTTTTAAAAATCCATCCTTCATTGGATGATCTTTTCAAAAATGTAAATATGTTTTTACAAGCAATTAATTAAGAAAACAGATAAAAACAATGATAAGCGAAACAAAAATACTAAGTAAAAGAACTCCCGAGTAAGAACAGCTAGTCTCTTATAGAAAATATAATTTTATTTAAGAAAACCCTCTAAACTGGCAGGAAGCAATTTTCAAACTTAAGTTGTCGACTCACCATATAAACTTTGCCACAACCCTCAACAACCCTAACCCTAACCCTAACCCAACTCTTGGTAATCGGAGATCTAATAAACTCTTATGTCAGATTTTGTTAATAGATTATCACATACAAACGGGGTTCGTGTTCCGGCGTAGCCCGGGAAAATTGAGGAAACCAAGAATCGCAACCCCCGGAAGTAAATTGACCGGAAAGGACCGAAAAGACTCTTTTCACCCAAAATGTTAAACCTTTATTGACGACGAAGAAAAGTATATGTAAAATGCTATTGGGGAGCCAGTACTCACTGACTTGTTTGTTTGGCCATGGTGCGTGTCTTTTGGAGAGTGGGGTTTATATTCAATTTACAATTTAAAAAAAAATAAAAATGGCTGACTTGTGTACGAATTGACCGAAATGCATTATGCTGGAATTTAATTTCGTAATAAAATAAATTGAGAGAGACAAGGGATAATTATTGACTTGTTTGCTTGGTCGCGATTTCTTTTTTTGTGTGTGTTTGTTTGGGAAGAGGGCTTTGCAATATTTAACTGGATCGCAACTTTCAGAAGTAAATTGACCTGAAAAGTGTCGGAAAGCCTATTTTTATCCAAAATGTTGAAAGTTTGTGTAATTACTACAATGTGTAATGTCGTTGAATTAGAAAACAATATTAAGCAATAAAGAATTAATGAGATGTCATTTTGTAAATCAATATGAAAATTAGTTAACCGGGGTACATCTATCGCTTCAATATTATAAGTACATTAGAAAGATGAAGTTCTGATATTTTGTATATACAATTAGGGGTTTAATTTTGTATATACAATTAGGGGCTTAATTTTGTATATACAATTAGGGGTTTAATTTTGTATATACAATAAGGGGTTTAATTTTGTATATACAATTAGAGGGTTTAATTTTGTATATACAATTAGGGGCTTAATTTTGTATATACAATTAGGGGTTTAATTTTGTATATACAATTAGGGGCTTAATTTTGTATATACAATTAGAGGCTTAATTTTGTATATACAATTAGGGGCTTAATTTTGTATATACAATTAGGGGCTTAATTTTGTATATACAATTAGGGGTTTAATTTTGTATATACAATTAGGGGCTTAATTTTGTATATACAATTAGAGGTTTAATTTTGTATATACAATTAGGGGCTTAATTTTGTATATACAATTAGGGGTTTAATTTTGGATATACAATTAAGCGTTTAATTTTGTATATACAATCAGGGGTTTAATTTTGTATATACAGTTAGGGGTTTAATTTTGTATATACAATTAGGGGTTTAATTTTGGATATACAATTAGGCGTTTAATTTTGTATATACAATTAGGGGTTTAATTTTGTATATACAATCAAGGGTTTAATTTTGTATATACAATTAGGGGTTTAATTTTGTATATACAATTAGGGGCTTAATTTTGTATATACAATTAGGGGTTTAATTTTGGATATACAATTAAACGTTTAATTTTGTATATACAATTAGGGGTTTAATTTTGTATATACAGTTAGGGGTTTAATTTTGTATATACAATTAGGGGTTTAATTTTGGATATACAATTAGGCGTTTAATTTTGTATATACAATTAGGGGTTTAATTTTGTATATACAATCAAGGGTTTAATTTTGTATATACAATTAGGGGTTTAATTTTGTATATACAATTAGGGGTTTAATTTTGTATATACAATCAAGGGTTTAATTTTGTATATACAATTAGGGGTTTAATTTTGTATATACAATCAAGGGTTTAATTTTGTATATACAATCAAGGGTTTAATTTTGTATATACAATTAGGGGTTTAATTTTGTATATACAATTAGGGGTTTAATTTTGTATATACAATTAGGGGTTTAATTTTGTATATACAATTAGGGGCTTAATTTTGTATATACAATTAGGGGTTTAATTTTGTATATACAATTAGGGGCTTAATTTTGTATATACAATTAGGGGTTTAATTTTGTATATACAATTAGGGGTTTAATTTTGTATATACAATTAGGGGTTTAATTTTGTATATACAATTAGGGGCTTAATTTTGTATATACAATTAGGGGTTTAATTTTGTATATACAATTAGGGGTTTAATGTGGCTGGCGGTGCGATAAACGAACCAACTTTATAAATAGAGAAACCGGTGTTGTCTCGTCTATAACACTAAATAGTGTCATATCTTTTAAGTTGTGTCATTACTTCCTCGAAAGAGGTCATTTCTGTTTGTATGGTTTGCTTGTTTGTTTGTCTACGGGCTAGTGTCCACATCGCTTGACCAATGGTCAACAAACTTGATTAAAATATCGGCCATGGTCTAACTAAGAACTGATTTAATTTTGTAGATATCTAGGTCAAGATCATGGAAAAAGTGAAGCGTACGAATTTGGCGATGAATTCGTTTCTATTCAACGTAGAGTCCCGCTACATGGCCAATGTCGTAACTAATAAAGTCCCGCATTCACTGTTATACAGACCTTGACCTTAAAAAGTTCGGTCATGGTAGAAATTTTAACAGAATTTCAACTTTTCAAATTTAATGTATGAATCCCATGCTTTTTTGATAAAAGTAACAACCATGTAAAATTTCAGCTTGATCAAATAAATAGCTTTTGAATCATCAACGTTTTCATGACATAAATTCATGAATACTTCTATACAATATTATTGAGAATTAAGGTCCAGATAACATTTTGGCCCATCTTTACGTTGTCAGGCGGAAGTATGCCGTCTCACGACTGATATACGTTCTTTGTTCGAATGTAATTGTTCTACTATTCTGTGATGAATGGTACCAGAAATGACGTATCTTTATCTGCTCGTCCCACTGCATCAAAGTTAGTTTGTAGTGGAGAATACAGCCCAACTAAGAGTGCACTCTGAATGGCGACCGACAATAGACCACTGACCTTCTCAAATGATGTAATGCCTGGGAGGGTTGCCCCCTGAGATCCAACAAAACCATATTCCAACCAGATATTAACACGGACACCTCGCTATTAAATAGGAAAAAACATGCGTGTTTCAATAACCATAACAATTCAATTTCTTTTTATCCGTGATTTTTTTGTGTGTTTAATTTTAATATGATATCGATAATAGTGAATGCATAATTTTAAATATTGCTTATCAAAGAAAATGACGACATAAATCGGAGAAAATAGAATGTGGATATCATAGGTAAATAGAAAAAAATTAATTCAAAACTCAGAATTCTGATTGGATAAACAACTCACGTGGTGTGGTTTCAGCTACGTCCGCACAAATAGCTCAAATGACCGAGTCAACATTTAAAAGAAATTGATTCGAGTTTCTAATGAATAGAAACCTCTCCCATCTAATTTAAATCGACTTGCTTGGAGCCGACTGAAAGATATAAATAGGGAGAGACAAGTCAATACAAAGTCACAAGTGGCCCACTAAAAGAAAACAAAAGACACATCAACACGCACACACATAGACACACGCACACACATAAAAACAAATATTTATAATTATATATATATATACATATATATATATATATATATATATATATATATATATATATATATATATATATATATATATGTATAAGTATTTATTTTATCTACATACGTTTCATCCTTACGGGAATCGTCAGTGTAGAGAAGAATTATTCACACTAGTCGCCGGGGTTCGAGTCCGGCGACCGGTGTGAATAATTCTTATATTTCAAACTCAAATTCCAACGTCTTAGCCCACACGCCCGTTGTCAACAACCTGGTAAATTAGAGAGAGGTTAATCCTATTTAAAGGCAGTTGTCGTAAAGTGTTCGACTATTGAAAAAAAACAACATTGCATTGAAGCCACGATGACAGCTGTGTTAAAACTACTCACTACAGAGCCCAGCCTAGATTTGGGGGAGACAAATAATTATACATATTTGTTTTTATCTCCATACGTATACGTTTCATCCTTTGAAAGAAGTTGAATCGAAATACATTGTTGTTGTTAAGAACATGCGCTAACTTCCCTCACAAAAGAAAAACTGACCAACCAGAATCAAACATGGATTTTGTTGGAAGAAAACTATTAATTGCTAATATTCGAGAAAACTATTAATTGCTAATATTCGAGAAAACTATTAATTACTAATATTCGAGAAAACTATTGATTACTAATATTCGAGAAAACAATAGTTTTCTCGAGAATTACTAATATTCGAGAAAACTATTAATTACTAATATTCGAGAAAACTATTAATTACTAATATTCGAGAAAACTATTAATTACTAATATTCGAGAAAACTATTAATTACTAATATTCGAGAAAACTATTAATTACTTATATTCGAGAAAACTATTAATTACTAATATTCGAGAAAACTATTAATTACTAATATTCGAGAAAACTATTAATTACTAATATCCGAGAAAACTATTAATTACTAATATTCGATAAAACTATTAATTGCTAATATTCGAGAAAACTATTAATTACTAATATCCGAGAAAACTATTAATTACTAATATTCGAGAAAACTATTAATTACTAATATTCGATAAAACTATTAATTGCTAATATTCGAGAAAACTATTAATTACTAATATTCGAGAAAACTATTAATTACTAATATTCGATAAAACTATTAATTACTAATATCCGAGAAAACTATTAATTACTAATATCCGAGAAAACTATTAATTACTAATATTCGATAAAACTATTAATTACTAATATCCGAGAAAACTATTAATTACTAATATTCGATAAAACTATTAATTACTAATATTCGAGAAAACTATTAATTGCTAATATTCGAGAAAACTATTAATTACTAATATTCGAGAAAACTATTAATTACTAATATTCGAGAAAACTATTAATTACTAATATTCGAGAAAACAGACTTACTTTACTTTACATATTGAATAAAAAAACACTTTCTCTTCACAAATTCTACTTAAGATTAACACACATGAGCTGAGACTGAAAACAATTACATCGTCTTACATACAAAACTTTTCCGTTCAGTTCATTTCATATACATTATTGCATTATTTACAAAACCAAAAAAGCCCAATTATGTGTGTTTTTACTTACATTTTCCCAGAATAATGAATGTATTGTTCTGTTTATATGTCTTGATTTTTTCCCCTTAATTCAAATGTTATTGTAATTACGCCATTCGTACGCACGTGTGATCCACATGATACTTCGATTAGAAAAACATATTAAAAGGTTAGAGAAATATCTAGGTTTGCTAAACCAATGTGACTTCTGCAAGACCCGTATACATCCAAGTATAACACATCAGTCACATTCCAGTTGAAAAGCGGCAAATGCTCTTTTCTGTTCCCATCTCCTTCGTGTGCTGCCTTTCTTTTCCGTATATCTCCTCTCTTCTCTCTCCCCTTTCTTTTTCTTCGATGTAGAAAATAACATTTCTCATATAAGTTCGTCTCGTAACAACATTCAACATTCGCTGATGAAGGAAACAGGTCGTTACCGAACAAAATGATATTTTTTTGTAAAGTTAACATTGTGCTTCTAACACACACACACACACACACACACACACACACACACACACACACACACACACATATATATATATATATATATATAATTATTTTTATTTACACAGACATGTACAAAATCTGTGACACGTCTGTGTGAATAAAAATAATTATATATAAAAGCTCTATTGGATATTGAGCTCTTTTTATAAACCCGGTTAAAATTCTTTGGATTACCACCCTGTGGATGTTTTACTTGGATTATATATATATATATATATATATATATATATATATATATATATATATATATATATATAGTAGGAAGATAAGACGTTGCTCGAGACTGAATGGGGATCAGAACTATGTACTTTTTCACTAAGCTCTTGACACCAAATTACTTTATTTGTTTTTACTGTCCCTCTTCCCTCTTCGCTGGGTCGGAAGAAGTTGAAATGTTTAAAAATTCTCTGAATTAGTACCTTATACATATTGTTTAAATTTTGTTAACATTGGATATACGTATTTGAAGGTTTGAGGAAGGTTCTGTCCTATGTGTTACTAAGATGTGGGAGACGTAGATATTCGGCACATTGATGGACATTTTTATTAACATTGGATATACGTATTTGAAGGTTTGAGGGAGGTTCTGTCCTATGTGTTACTAAGATGTGGGAGACGTAGATATTCGGCACATTGATGGACATTTTTATTAACATTGGATATACGTATTTGAAGGTTTGAGGGAGGTTCTGTCCTATGTGTTACTAAGATGTGGGAGACGTAGATATTCGGCACATTGAGGGAATATTTTATTAACATTGGATATACGTATTTGAAGGTTTGAGGGAGGTTCTGTCCTATGTGTTACTAAGATGTGGGAGACGTAGATATTCGGCACATTGATGGACATTTTTATTAACATTGGATATACGTATTTGAAGGTTTGAGGGAGGTTCTGCCCTATGTGTTACTAAGATGTGGGAGACGTAGATATTCGGCACATTGATGGACATTTTTATTAACATTGGATATACGTATTTGAAGGTTTGGGGGAGGTTCTGTCCTATGTGTTACTAAGATGTGGGAGACGTAGATATTCGGCACATTGATGGACATTTTTATTAACATTGGATATACGTATTTGAAGGTTTGAGGGAGGTTCTGCCCTATGTGTTACTAAGATGTGGGAGACGTAGATATTCGGCACATTGATGGACATTTTTATTAACATTGGATATACGTATTTGAAGGTTTGAGGGAGGTTCTGCCCTATGTGTTACTAAGATGTGGGAGACGTAGATATTCGGCACATTGATGGACATTTTTATTAACATTGGATATACGTATTTGAAGGTTTGGGGGAGGTTCTGTCCTATGTGTTACTAAGATGTGGGAGACGTAGATATTCGGCACATTGATGGACATTTTTATTAACATTGGATATACGTATTTGAAGGTTTGAGGGAGGTTCTGCCCTATGTGTTACTAAGATGTGGGAGACGTAGATATTCGGCACATTGATGGACATTTTTATTAACATTGGATATACGTATTTGAAGGTTTGAGGGAGGTTCTGTCCTATGTGTTACTAAGATGTGGGAGACGTAGATATTCGGCACATTGATGGACATTTTTATTAACATTGGATATACGTATTTGAAGGTTTGAGGGAGGTTCTGTCCTATGTGTTACTAAGATGTGGGAGACGTAGATATTCGGCACATTGAGGGAATATTTTATTAACATTGGATATACGTATTTGAAGGTTTGAGGGAGGTTCTGTCCTATGTGTTACTAAGATGTGGGAGACGTAGATATTCGGCACATTGATGGACATTTTTATTAACATTGGATATACGTATTTGAAGGTTTGGGGGAGGTTCTGCCCTATGTGTTACTAAGATGTGGGAGACGTAGATATTCGGCACATTGATGGACATTTTTATTAACATTGGATATACGTATTTGAAGGTTTGGGGGAGGTTCTGTCCTATGTGTTACTAAGATGTGGGAGACGTAGATATTCGGCACATTGATGGACATTTTTATTAACATTGGATATACGTATTTGAAGGTTTGAGGGAGGTTCTGCCCTATGTGTTACTAAGATGTGGGAGACGTAGATATTCGGCACATTGATGGACATTTTTATTAACATTGGATATACGTATTTGAAGGTTTGGGGGAGGTTCTGTCCTATGTGTTACTAAGATGTGGGAGACGTAGATATTCGGCACATTGATGGACATTTTTATTAACATTGGATATACGTATTTGAAGGTTTGAGGGAGGTTCTGCCCTATGTGTTACTAAGATGTGGGAGACGTAGATATTCGGCACATTGATGGACATTTTTATTAACATTGGATATACGTATTTGAAGGTTTGAGGGAGGTTCTGCCCTATGTGTTACTAAGATGTGGGAGACGTAGATATTCGGCACATTGATGGACATTTTTATTAACATTGGATATACGTATTTGAAGGTTTGGGGGAGGTTCTGTCCTATGTGTTACTAAGATGTGGGAGACGTAGATATTCGGCACATTGATGGACATTTTTATTAACATTGGATATACGTATTTGAAGGTTTGGGGGAGGTTCTGTCCTATGTGTTACTAAGATGTGGGAGACGTAGATATTCGGCACATTGATGGACATTTTTATTAACATTGGATATACGTATTTGAAGGTTTGGGGGAGGTTCTGTCCTATGTGTTACTAAGATATGGGAGACGTAGATATTCGGCACATTGATGGACATTTTTATTAACATTGGATATACGTATTTGAAGGTTTGGGGGAGGTTCTGTCCTATGTGTTACTAAGATGTGGGAGACGTAGATATTCGGCACATTGATGGACATTTTTATTAACATTGGATATACGTATTTGAAGGTTTGAGGGAGGTTCTGCCCTATGTGTTACTAAGATGTGGGAGACGTAGATATTCGGCACATTGATGGACATTTTTATTAACATTGGATATATGTATTTGAAGGTTTGAGGGAGGTTCTGCCCTATGTGTTACTAAGATGTGGGAGACGTAGATATTCGGCACATTGATGGACATTTTTATTAACATTGGATATACGTATTTGAAGGTTTGGGGGAGGTTCTGTCCTATGTGTTACTAAGATGTGGGAGACGTAGATATTCGGCACATTGATGGACATTTTTATTAACATTGGATATACGTATTTGAAGGTTTGAGGGAGGTTCTGCCCTATGTGTTACTAAGATGTGGGAGACGTAGATATTCGGCACATTGATGGACATTTTTATTAACATTGGATATACGTATTTGAAGGTTTGAGGGAGGTTCTGCCCTATGTGTTACTAAGATGTGGGAGACGTAGATATTCGGCACATTGATGGACATTTTTATTAACATTGGATATACGTATTTGAAGGTTTGGGGGAGGTTCTGTCCTATGTGTTACTAAGATGTGGGAGACGTAGATATTCGGCACATTGAGGGAATATTTTATTAACATTGGATATACGTATTTGTAGGTTTGAGTGAGGTTCTGTCCTGTGTTACTAAAATGTGGGGGGGGGGGCGTAGATATTCGGCACATTGAGGGAAAATTGTATTAACATTGGATATACGTATTTGAAGGTTTGAGGGAGGTTCTGTCCTATGTGTTACTAAGAGGTGGGGGACGTAGATATTCGACACATTGATGGACATTTTTATTTACATTGGATATACGTATTTGAAGGTTTGAGGGAGGTTCTGTCCTATGTGTTACTAAGAGGTGGGGGACGTAGATATTCGACACATTGATGGACATTTTTATTTACATTGGATATACGCATTTGAAGGTTTGAGGAAGGTTCTGTCCTATTGGCAACTATCTACGATTATTTCTAATCTCTTGAAAAATGTATACAATTTCTTTATTATTAAATCATAAGAGCGATTATTACAGAAAGTGCATCACTTAACTAAGAAAGCAACAACTTTTAGGCAAAATTCGACTTTATTCATCAACATAGTCTCATTTTAAAGTGACGCACAGATTTCAACGCCTCTCCAACAATTTGATGCGTCTTTTTATAGAACGATTTGTCTTTGACTTCAAAATACGTCTCAGTTTACGATATCATATCTTCATTGAAGTCAAATCTCTCTATTTAGAGAATTCTTTTGAGATCTGCAAACAGCCAGTAATCGCTGGGGGGGGGCAGATCTAGAAAATAGGGTGGGTGCGAAAGCAATTCGAAATTCAATTCCTGTAGTTTTGCCATCGTTTCGATCGACTTGTGACCCGGTGCATTGTCGTGCTTTCCACTAAGCTGACTGCCGATTTGACTCTGGAGTGATGTCGTAGATCAATGTTTCATCCATTGTCACATATTGACGTAAAATCTCATTTTGTTGCGTTTAAACAGTTGTAACTAACGCACTGAATCGTCGACGCGTTGTTATTTTTGACTGTTAGCAAACGCGGCACCCATTGT
>OY744517.1:212664430-212666930 GCA_963556195.1 Sepiola atlantica
CCAACAATGTGGAAAATCCTAACGGCACAACTTAGATAGCAAATTTACCATTCCCTGAACAGTCGTTGACTTCTTCCCTAGGAACAAAAAGGATGCCAGAAAGGGAAAAGATCCTGAAAGAAGTTAAAAGTAAGAAAAAGAACATATCTATGGCATGGATTGACTACAAGAAAGCGTACGACAGAATCCCTCAAGCATGGATAATTGAATGTTTAAAAATGTACAAGATATCCGACACGATTATTAATCTCATCAAGAAAGCAATGGAAACATGGAGATTAGAACCGACAGCTGGAGGGCAATACTTGATGGAGATAAAAATACAGAGAGGCATTTTCCAAGGAGACTCCCTATCACCACTACTGTTTATTATAGCCATGATGCCACTCAACTACATACTCAGGAAATGTGATGCCGGATACCAGTTCACAGGCAGAGAACAACGAATAGACCATCTCATGTACATGGACGACCTGAAGCTATTTGCAAAAAGCAAAAAGGAACTGGAAAAGCTGATAAATACGACCAGAATCTTCAGTCAGGACATTCAAATGGAATTCGGAATGGAAAAGTGTGCATTGCTAGAGATTAAAAAAATGAAAACTGGAGACGACTGAGGGCATGGAACTACCCAACCAAGAGCAGATGAGGGCGCTAGATGAACAAGACAGCTATAAATATTTGGGAGTTTTTGAAGCAGACACAATCAAATCAACAGAAATGGAAGAGAAGATTGGAAAAGAATACCTGAGAAGAACAAGAAAGCTCTTAGAAACAAAATTATATAGCAGAAACATAATCAAAGGAATAAATACCTGGGCAGTATCACTAATAAGATATTCTGGACCATTCATAAGCTGGACTAAAGAAGAACACCTTGACCAGAAGACTAGAAAATTAATGACTATGCACAATGCACTACACCCAAAAGACGATACAGACAGACTCTACGTGAAGAGAAACGAAGGGGGAAGAAGACTGGTAAGTATAGAAGACTGTGTGGACGACACTAAAAAAGAGCTGGAGAAATACATAAACCAGAACACTAAAAGACTGATCACCGCAACAAGAGATACCGTCCCAACGAACAATGCAGGAAACATTGAAACTGGACACAAACAGACAAGAAAAGAAAAATGGGAAGAAAAACAACTACAGGGACGCTTCATAAGACTCACAGGAGAAGAAACCAACGCAAATAGCTGGACATGGCTAAGAAAAGGAAACTTGAACAGAGAAACGGAATCTTTACTGATGGTTGCACAGAACAATGCGATTAGGACAAACTACATTAAAGCTAAAATAGATAAAACCCAGAAAAACAGTAAATGCAAACTGTATGGACAAAGAGACGAAACAGTAAATCATATAATAAGCGAATGTAGCAAACTAGCCCCAAAAGAATACAAGAATGGACACGACTGCGTGGGGAAAACAATACACTGGGAACTGTGCAAACAATTGAATTTTGAATACGCAGGCAAATGGTACAAACATAAACCAAAAACAGTACTGGAAAACGAAAAACACAAAATCCTCTGGGATATGAATATATAAACAGACAACCTCATACAAACAAGGAGACCTGATGTTATAATAATCGGCAAGAAGGAAAAATCTTGCAAAATCGTAGACTTCACCGTTCTAGCAGGCCACAGATTGAAGATCAAAGAAACGGAAAAACGAAGCAAATATACGGAACTAGCCAGAGAACTGAAAGGAATATGGAGCATGAAGAAAGTTAGTATAATACCAATAATCGTAGGAGCACTAGGAACAATCCCCAAACACCTGGAAAAAGACTGGGAGAGATTGGAATCAAAGGGATCATTGATACCATACAAAGGACGGCAGTGATCAAAACAGCTGGAATCTTAAGGAAAATCCTTGAATGCGGAAACAAACCTGCATAAGCTACGAAGAGTAACCAGTCACATGGAATTTACAACAGGATAAAAAACAAAACCACATCACAAACCAAGGAACAGAAAATGCAAGAAACATCACTTCATAAGCTCCTCCCCCAATAAATGACACTGGTCTTAGCTGACACCACACAAAAATGAACCAATGAACAGAAATTGCAAGAAACACCATAAGCTCTGCTTCCTTCCCCCTTCCCTTCCTGACCCCCTCCCCCCAAAAAAAATGGTGCCGGCCTAGGCTGACACCACACAAAATATTTGTAGAGGGTCAAGGAGGATGAGAAGACCGAGGAGGGACAGCACAAACCAGACCTCCACTGGAAGTGCGGAGAGTGCTGGGACCTCGGGGAGGTTTATTGCCACCCAAATCCCAGAAAAGTCCAATGGTCCTTACCAGCAAGAAATCAATGGTAAGTGGCTGTTGCGATACTGCAAATATAATTTGCGGTGGTTATCGAAAAGTGATGGAGAATACTCGATATCACTCAAACTCCAGAGAATACCACCGATTGTCGTCGGTGAGCAATTACTGAAGATGACCTGTGTGAGAACTCCTAGTGAGTACAAATAATAAT
>OY744517.1:212669430-212674430 GCA_963556195.1 Sepiola atlantica
TACGTAACAGCCAAGATATATAAAACCCATGAAAACAGTAAATGTAGATTATACGGACAGAGATGGAACAGTAATCATAAGTGAATGCAGCAAGCAGGCCCAAGGGGAATTTACTGCACTACGGCAACTTTTCAGCAAGGCTACACCGTCATTAGCCCACCTGATCATCTGTGAAATCGAGGCGTTAGCTAGCGCGATCAATTATTTTGATCCATCCCGCATTCATAATTAGCAGAATGTCCGATAAAAAGAGTTGCCGTGGTAAGTTCCCAGTCAGCTTTACATCCGTCTGACGCTTTCATTGTTCTAATGTTCTTGAATACACTTATTCGACATGCCAAATCAGCTCCACCGAACATGAAAAGAGGCCACCGTATTTAGAATTTCACATGTAGAGATCACCATAGGATCTCAAAACTTCGTCACGCCAATTGTCCGTTATATAGAGCGAAAAATCATGAGGGAATGTCCAGATCTCAGACGAACGTGTACACATCTTATATAAGATACGTTCATCTAACCGACTTGTAAACTGGTTTTAATGATGGATGCGAATGACAGACGTGCAGATGATGGATGCTCGGTTAAGGAAAGAAGGGGGTGGGGGGGGGCACAGAAGAAAGTGAAAATATATTTGGTTTTATTTTGGTCCACTCAGAATTTTATTTCTCTTTGAAATGAAGTGAGTGCTCCATAAGGACAGAATCCTGCTGAGACTCAAAAGTAATGGTCGTCTTAGATTGTCTCTATGATAATCCCCGGTCTTCCCGTTATCTCCAGTGGATATCTCAAGTAGCCAGTGCTTGTATGGTCGAATGGTAACCAGTGAGAAAGACTAGACTCCAAGATTTCCTGCCAGGAAGAAAGGACCCCAAGATATTGCAGGGGGGGGGGGGAGACCTGGCCCACTGGGAATGACAGGAAGTTCGTTTTTCAGAGACCAGGACAATCATTTTAAGCTGGGTGTCTCTCCAGACAAGGTGTGCCCATTTGGGGCTCTTAGCTAAAATACTGTGTTGATCGGACACATACTTCATTTCGACGGGGAAAAGATCTCATTTTGCAAGTTTGCCATTCAAGCTAGGAATACGAGTTTCATGTGAAACCTTCAACAAATAAATCTGTTACTTGTTTATAACCTGGAATTGTGATTCTGCTTGGGATAAGAATTTTTTGTTTCAGCATTGGTGAGATCGCACAACATCTTTGGGCCAGCACAACGAGTGGGAACGATCACGGCCAGTGCCGTGAACGCACGCATAGAGGTTCACAGGCTAACCAACATTTAGAATTTTATGGTGTATCTTCAGATAATCGCAATGGTTCGAGACGGCCTTTTAACCATAACGAGATGCAATCGTCGCCTTCCAACACATCCTTCATGCTTTCCGAACGCTAAAGCATTTTAAGTTAAGATATCAAAACATGAAATGCATCAGCAGGTGGCTTGATACTTCTATGCATTGGAGTTGGCTAATATCGTAGATACAGTCGGATCGTCAAGTCATCAGTGCATATCCTTGGAGAGTTTCCCACTCGTTACTGTGCCTCAGTCCAGTGAAGACACCTTAATATTCCCCGGCTCATGTTCGCTGCTCACAGCATCAAAAGAAACCGACAGCTAATCTTTGTTCTATGAGAATGTCACAGATCTTAACCGTCGCACTCTTTTTATACCAGCCCAGCAAAAAGAAAACCTTGGAGGAAGCCATTTACGAGGCCTGTCTAAAACGTATGCGACCTTAGGCCAGAAAAAATATTTCAAATATGTGACGGGTTGGGACCTTAATCCCCTTACAAAGTAGTCCCGTCGTGCTTGCACACACTTAGCCCACCGATCCATCCACTGCCGGAAACACCCCTGGAAGTCTTCTTTCGGAATGGTGTTAATCTCCGCCGTATTTGAAATATTTTTTCTGGCCTAAGGTCGGATAATTTTTAGACAGGCCTCGTACATGACCTGTTTTCCCATCAAGATGAAAATAATTCATTTATTTGTAATTAATTCATTATGCTTTAAAATAAATTAAAACGTTTTTTTTAAATTCACGGGCAATAAGCTTAACTTAATCTTGTACTCTTAATTCATATATTATTAATTTTTTTATACAACTACTAAAAAGTTCTCATTCGAAAAGTAGCTGGCTAAAGTGTCCGTTGGCCACATTGTCCATTGCTCAAAACGCCCGCCTATCGTCGTGTCCGTACAACTTAGCAAGTGATGTTTCTGCGAATGAACAGTTTTTAGATTCTGCAAATTCTTTTGTCACTCGGCTAATGAGGGGTGCGGGTATCACTTAATGCCGAGAAGGTGGGGGTAACTCTTTGAAGTGGAGGATGGGAATTAGAGGTGGGGTGGAGTGAAGGTAAGAGGTGAAGAGGGAAACGGAGAAAAAAGTACAAAAAAGAGTGAAACTGATAAAAAGAGAAACAAAGCGGAATAGAGAAATAGAGAGAGAAGAAAGCGAAGAGAAAAAAGTGGAGATAGAGAGAGAGAGAGAGAGAGAGAGAGAGAGAGAGAGAGAGAGAGAGAAAGAGAGAGAGAGAGAGAGAAAGAGAGAGAGAAAGTGTGTGGTTGTGTGTGTGTGTGTGTGTGTGTGAGAGAGGGAGAGAGAGAAAGAGAGAGAGAGAGAGAGAGAGAGAGATCGGTGAACTTATATTGCAACCGTATGAATATGTGTTTACTTTTCAACATCTCATGAAAAGGGCGTTTACCATATTTACAATGAAGTTTTCGTTTTATAATATATATATATATATATATATATATATATATATATATATATATATATATTGGTACAGAAAAATTAGTACAACATTCGTACCGTCGGTTTCAAACACGGAAGGACTTAGCCATCCGGCTCTCTTCAGCTTCTGTTGTCATCTGTTTCGGAAATGTGACTAAGTATTATTTAGAATAATTTAATTATTGATAACGGATGCGGTATGTTTCTCTTCTTCAATGTTATATTCATATTTAAAGGTGATGGCGTGAGGTGTGGTTTATTGGTCGGTGAGTTGATTACATTTTGGGTGGGGGTGTATTTCTGTTATTAAAGGGTTTAAGTGTTATATTTATATTATTTTTTATAATTTTTGGAATAGTGTTCTTATATTTGAGTGTAAAACTATTGTTATAATTCTAGTTTGTTAGCTATGTAGTGACGTGGTCTTAATGGAGGGGGTATCTCTATCAGGGAAAGCGTTTCCTAAGGGATATCAAAATAAGTGGATGGGTCAATATAGGCTTGTTAGAATCATGTGTGGTGTCTGTATTGGTCTGTGTGGGAGCCTTATGTTTAGTTAACTTTAAGCTTATATCTAATAACGTTTATGAGCCTAGCGGATGGTCTGCGTAAATCGGTAAAATTTATATCTTGGTCATATATATATATATATATATATATATATATATATATATATATATATATATATTTATTCCCTTTAATCTTGAATTCCCTCGTGTTTTAAATCTCAACGGTCTTATTACACTAAATTTAAATTTAAACAAACACACACAACACACTGAGCAAATAACGCGTCCCAACAAGAGTGTCATGTGACCTCACATTTCCAAAACAGATGACAACAGAAGCTGAAGAGAGCCGGATGGGTAAGACCTTCCGTGCTTGAAACCGACGGTACGAATGTTGTACTAATTTTTCTGTACCAGAATAAATAAATATTATGCTCTTAATTTTTAACTTTAATTCTTAATTAATCGAGCACTCTGCTGGGATTTTTCCTACCATTTTACAAAGAAGTTATATATATATATATATATATATATATATATATATATATATATATATATATACATATATATATATATATATATATATATATATATATATATATATATATATATAGTCTAAAGAAGCTTTGAGTTATTTTAAACAAAAAGACAAAAAAAAAAAAAAGGAAAATGCAGTTTAAATTCCCACAGAAACTAACTAAATCCAAAATAGTGCAGACTTAACATTCGTTGAAAAATTCATAAATAAATAAAATATATAATAGTAAGTAAATAAAATAAAAAGGGGGATTAAGTATCTAACAGAGAAACAAAAACAGGAGACCTTAACGTAAGCATCTAAATATTAACACGGGGATCATCAGCTGTTTATTTAAATAGTCTTACTAGTTAAATACCTAGAAATATGTTCATCGAACACCCTTAAATAAATATATATATATATATATATATATATATATATATATATATAATTTTTTATTTAAGGGTGTTCGATGAACATATTTCTAGGTATTTAACTAGTAAGACTATTTAAATATTTACAACATTTTTGAATATGATGAGATATCTAATAATTTATATGTGATAGGTAGGGATGATGATGTTGCGAGTGTAGGTTATATTTGGGTTGTTAGGGGAGATGTGGATGTAATAAGTATAATATAAAATATACCTGGAGGAGGGGGTTGTTATATTGTATATAAGGAATGAATTTGGTAATAATTGGAAAGGTATTGGGGGAGGGGGTGTAAATAGTCCATATATTTTACATATGATGTGGAGTTGTTCAGAACGCCCTGACTACCACACCTGGGTTTGGAGTTCGAAGATCAGTTTGAAACATTTATATTGCCATACTGAGGAGCCATGAAACGGCGAAACAACTTTCTGAGGATGACTATATATGTATATGGATGACTATATATGTATATGGATGAATATATATATATATATATATATATATATATATATATATGAGCTATAGATACAGTTACATTCTACATGTTGATGACTAATATATGCCCCCCTTCTTGGGTTGAGCTCTCTGGTAAGAAAAATCACCAATTGCCACCAGCTTATAATGCATTTCTTATTGCGCAAACAATTGGAGCTCTCGGGCAATTGACAATGTTTACATTGAGATTTCGCTTACTTTAAACAGGTGTCGGGTGATAACTAATGGGTTAGAAGCGTTGACTATCGTCTAGACCAGTGGTTCTTAACCTGTGGGGAATTCCCCACTGGC
>OY744517.1:212676930-212736930 GCA_963556195.1 Sepiola atlantica
AGTTGGAGTAAGAGGAAGAAAAAAAAGAAGCAATAGAAAAACAGCGGAAAGGAATGGTGAAAGGACGAAGGAAATATCATGAAGGAAAAAAACTGCCATTGATGCAAAAAAAGAAATGGTGACGACATCGAAAAAGAAATGTTGACGCGGTGGATAGAAGAGAGCGAGGGAGATAGTTATGGTTGTGATGAGAGAGAACTAGAAAGAGAAGTGGAGAGAGGGGGATAAAGAAGGGGAGTCAAAGGCGGGGGAACTTACATAATGAGTGAGTTAAGACATGGCAGTAGAGAGGTGGAGGAAGAGGATCAAAGAAAAGTCAGCAGGAGTAAAAATAGTTTTCTTTTTAGTAACGAAATAAACCAAAGACAAACATTGATCATTGAAAGTTTCATCAAAGCGAAACACATTTCGCTTGATTGCATCGTCCATTGTAAAATTACGCCTGACTGAATCTCAAAGGTCATTGGTTGGCGGTATGACGTTAGCAAATGCTGAAGTACGGAATCGCACAACAAGATCGGTGCATTTGAATATATTTACATGATCTTCAAGATACGATTAAAGTGCAGTATCTGTTCTGCCATCTTTGTCGTAATCCATGAATGCCTCTTTTTGGGAAAGCTTGATTTTCCCCACATTATAAACTGACCTTTTTTTTTTTTTTTTTGTATAATTTTGCCTTCAACGTGATGCAAGTAAAGAGGAATTCCTTGGTAAAAGAAATATGAAAGACAAATTTTTTTCGTGTCACAGAGAAGACATTGCTGACGACGCTGCTCCCCCTCCCCCTCCGACGCACTATTTAAGTGTATTTTGATTAGGGCTAGATGGTGGATATCAACTTGTGTTCGAGCAAAACCATCCACTGGTAGAAAAAAAAAACGTGCATATATTGCCTTAATGACTTATAAAAAATAATGGTAGCAGGAGGTGACGGGGCCAATGAACCGTGAAATAAAAAAGTAAAACAAACTCTATTCTAAAATTCCATGAAAAATGCAAGTATACTGAAATCAAATGCCCTTAATAGGGTTAAGATGAAAATTCATATACACTAAATGTACAAAAGCAAGGAAATTCCCAAATTTTTACACTTTTATTGTCATTAATTATCAACCAAACCATTTCATTATCACCTCACTACAGTATAAATCTCTATGCATGAGTGGATGAAGTGTGTGAGGTGCGCTGAAGAAAAATTCCTACCAGTAAAATACATAGCCCTGTTGTGCTCGCATACCCTTAATGACAATAAAAGTGTAACAATTTGGGAATTTCCTTGCTTTTGTACATTTAGTGTATATGAATTTTCATCTTAACCCTATTAAGGACATATGATTTCAGTATACTGGCATTTTTCATGGAATGTTACTACTTTTGTAAAGGCTATGCCTCAATACAATGGTCATATTTTAGGTTTTTTGGAATTTTCTGGAAAACTAAGGTATATGGTAAACTGAAATTAAAATGCCATCAACTAGATCCTAGAACCTCTATCTCTGCCAAAATTCAGCTGAATCTATCAAATAGTTGATGAGATACAGGGTGGCACATACGTACGTACGTACGTACACACGGATAACACAAAATCATGCATGACGTTTTGTGGATCTCTGGGTTGCCTTGACTAATGATGCTGAAATTCTACACACTGTTGTGCAAAGTTTTAACTAATTTGGTTTATTGGTTTTTGAGTTATGATTGATCAAAAAAGCAAAAGTTAAGATCTAGCAACGGATGGACGAATTTGAAGCTGTCATAGCTAAAATATAAGTACATGGACTTAACACCTTTTATATTGAAATCATGCCAGCCTAGTCAATTACTTATTGAAAACATCGCTTTCCTATCATATAACTTAAACTGGTTATATCGTTGATAATTTGTGGAAAATTTTAATGACATCACCAAGCAAGCCATAAGTTACCCCTGAATTGATTTAAAAATCTCGTGGAAAGGGGCCTTCACATGTTGAATATTTAAAGAGAACTCTATCCATCTACGTACCTTACCCTCACATATGTATAGAAATGATATGTTTGCACACATCACACGCATCGATGAATATATTGTAATGGGGGACGAATTGATGATACCACGAACACAAAAAAAACACAAAAAAATAATTGGAATGAAAGAGACGTGTGATGAACATGACAACAAAAGGGAAAAAATAAGCATGTACAACAAAATATAAAGGTGGTATTTAATTAAAAAAAAATAAAAAAATATATAATCGTTAGAAAATAGATAATGATTCACTGAAACTGTAAGATAATGAAGAGTGGCAAAAATGAATTTTGGACGAGTCCATTGTGGGTGGGACGTCGAGAAAGAAAGAAAGCGACTTGATAACTGTTAAAAAGGAGAAGGTTCCGCAGTGCAAGTGAGACTTGAAAGGCAGTGGTTTCAGAAACGCGAAGAGCCGGAGCGCTTGGTGATCGGAGTATCGAAGTACCGGAAGAATGGGAGTTTACCGATGTTTATAGCACCAATGGAGCTTCATTGACTATGGTACCCAAACCTGTCTTGCTGTTAGGCTTTCGTGTCCGCTGACTAAAAATGCGACTGATAAGCAAGTTGGTACTGTGAAGGAATCCCCATACTTGTATTTCATCAAACAGACAATTGGAAGTGCTTGTGGAACAATTGCTTCAGTTCATGCTCAGATAGACAATGCAGAGCAAATTGCTTTCCAATCAGATGTATATATGAACGAGTTTCTAGCGGAAACCAAGTCTGTGACCTCAGCAAGAAAAAGACTTTCATGAGACAAAAGTATGTCAAAAGATTTTTTTTTCATATGTGTGTGCCTAGCCGGCGTAAACCATACGGTAATGGGAAATAAAGAAAACCAAAGTTTTTCCATATACGTTCTGTTCTTGAATCTTACCGGGTAATGCAACTAATCGACAGAAAAGAATGAATCGTTACCAAAGGATAATGATGATGATTATACTGGTCGAAGTGTCCTTTAATCGTTCACTTGGAACTGTTGCTTACTTATGTAATTATGTAGCTGCTATGCTGCTTCGCTGGTTGCTTTCATCTTAAGCTTTTGTCAATACATAGCTTTACTTTGTTGTCAATCGCCTCCCACGGAACCAATCCGCGTATATCATGACAAAGTATGAATTTAAATTATTCGCATAGAAAGTGATTTAAGAGCATTAATTAAAAATAATTCACAATTCTACAGTGTAAGATTACGAAGCTTTGCCATTTTGTCATTGGATGAAAACATGATTATACATAATAAATCTGCTATAATGTGAGTAACAAAATATTCATCTTGTGTTTATATATTCGTGTATAGACGGTTTGTCTAGTATGTTTCTCTATATATATCTATCTATCTATATATATAATATTAAATTATGTTTTAATATTTTACCTAGGTACGACGTCGTTTCGAGCTTATGGCTCTCATCAGCGCAGGGAAGTAACAATCTCAGACGGTCATAAGGCGCGAACCCGGTTCACATAGACACCTTGAATCTGTAAGCGTCAACTTAGTCCCATTAGGCCACGAGGAATTGTTGGCGGAATTAAGTGATATTTACACTGAAAGCAGTGAGCATAGATATCTAAACATTCTAGAGTACTCAGCGACAGACTCGGAGCATTGCACTGAGGCTTTAGGGTGAATGTTTATTTTTAATCTTTCCGCTCAACGTTCAATTTTACTTGAAAGGGGCTTATAATAATAATAATAATAATAATAATAATAATAATAATAATAATAATAATAATAATAATAATAATAATATATATATATATATATATATATATATATATATATATATATATATATATATATATATATATATATATATACCTTTTTGTAAGATAGTAGGAAAATTCCCAGCAGAGTGCTCGATTAATTTAGAAATCAAAATTAAGAGCGTAATATATATTTTTTCTACGTCAGCTAGAATCTCTTATATTACTTGGGCAGTTTTACCATCAACTTTGCCCTCCCAGTTTACCCTACTAGCTCTTCTTTTTGCATAGCTGTACGCCAGTCGCAGCCATTCGGCAACCTGATAGTGCCCCCAAAATTGCCGTGTACTCATTTCTCCCGTCAGCTCCGGGATCTCGTTGCCCCCTCTGAACATCAGCTCACCCATCTTTCCCTTCTGTAGCTTAAGGCTCAGTGCTGCTCCCCTGTTCAGGGGTTCTGGCGGCTTTACTGTCAGGGCAAATCCCTTAAGATGATCCACCACTTCCTCTGTCGATATATTTGTCACATCTATCATTATGTCGTCAGTGTACAAATCAATAGCTTATTTCGTCTCATTTTCTTTCATTGACACAGTTTTTAGAACAGCTGCCATAATCTTTGGTGCAACATTAAGTCCAAATCCTAACAGTAAGTTCTTCTTTGATAGCAGACAAATCGGTACTGCCATAGTTCCTTTGCCATGTAAAGCTGCAAGTAAGCAGACTTATCGCCCACGCAGTTCCTCCTGTCAACCGCTTCCACTTCTTCATCATTTCATCAAACACATCTATTATGTCGCTCCCCGTATGACACGCTACAAAACGGTTCAATTTCCGAAAGTCTAACACTAGTTTGACTTTATCCCTTGTGGCGTGGAACACTGCCATCAACGGTAACACGCCGTTTACTTCACTGTTCCACGGTAAGAGAATACCGTCCGCTATTCATCTTTTCTTTCCACCTCTTTCTCAAGTTGTTCTCACTCCCCACGAATTGTTGTAATACTTTACATTATTCTGCAACACTGGAGGCTCTTCCATCCATTTCCATTTCACTGTCCATTTATCTCCATCAAAATCTGCTTCAAAATCTTTGTTCTAGATTTACTAACCATTCGACTGCGGCACAGTTTACGTCTCCAAACGTCACCTCACCCTTTTTTTATAAAGTCACACCTTCCAGCTCGTTGATTACATCCATTCCAATTATGACGTCCATCCCGTCAATAATGTTGTGATCTATTATAATCGCTTCCACTTTTTTATTCGTTGTCCAAATACTTTTATTTCCAATTGTCGGGCTCCCTTACATTTCACGTCCTTTCCATGAACTGCTTTCATGCTGGCAATCCTACCACACCCACTCGCAAGTGTGGAATTGAGTAAAGTGGTGGTGCATCCGGTATCGACAAGAGCCATCATTGCTGTATCATTCACTGCAACTTTTATCATTGGAAGGGACCAGTACTGCGCATTGATTCTGTTGCCGGGTTAGCTACTGGTGCAGAAGCTCCCCTTGAGCCTGAAGAAATCCCTTGCAATGTGCTAAAATCTTCCACAATTGCAGCAAATAACTATGGCTCTACGTGCCCCCCCGTACAATCTTTAATTGAGCGCAGTCCTCGACATCCAAAGCACCGAACGTTTGGTTTATCCATTTTGATCTTATTTTTTTAGTTCAGTTCTTTATGCACTCACTGCCACTGTTCCAGACTCAAATTATTTTGCTGACTCAGAGCCGTGACGTTTGCTGATGTCCATTCTCTCTACGTGAGATTACTGTTGTAGTGCCACAGATACCTTGTCTAGGTATGCTGTAATAAAAGCTAGTTTATCTGTCTGATCCAGCCCTCTCTCTAGATATCCTGCTAATCTTTTGAATTATATTGGCGTAAATGTCTACTGATTCTTCAGTCCACCTGAATCGCTTTAATTTTCCATATGCTTCTAAAGCCCTTCAGTGAACGCTGTCACTAGTCTCATTTCATATGTTCCCCATCTACCTGATCTTCATTACTCATCGCAAGGTAGAGGAGAAGCGCGTCTCCGTGCAGAAAAAGTGGAATGAAACGATCACTTTTTGTAGCTTAGTCGCTAATTTCACTTTCTTCATCCATCCAATCCCATCACCTTCTCAATTAAACGGTGATATCACATCTTTGCTAACATTTTTTTTACCATAATCTCGTCTTCGGGCCGAAATAGCTTGTAATTGTGTTGTCAGATCGGGTGAATAAGAATTATTCCAACAATAATGTTAAACTTTTTAGTGACGTGCTCCCACTCTTTCAAATGAAAATTCAACTGTCCTCCAACAACGAAAACCACGCTATCTTATGTCCCAAACGAGAATCCCATTGACCATGATAGCCAGGGTATTAAAAAAAATAGCATATCAAAATGTACTTAAATTTCAAGTATCTTGAACCTAGTTGTTTTCTTCTGACCTAAAGCCTCGGTGCCACGCATTCTTCTCTCCCACAATGAGGAAACAGCATCTATTTTTTCTTTAAATTTTAAACTACAATTTAAAAAAATCTATTTTTAATAATAAAACAGGATAACTGTTTTCTCTTCAAAGTGCGAACAATAGTTTGACATGAACAGAAGTTTTTTGCTCGGCTTAAGTGAACATTAAAAATGTCGCCATATTTGTTTCTAATGTTATTTTGACGTAATTTTAATCACGAATAATAAGTTTTTAAAAAATCAAGAACTCATGACATCGATAAGGACATCGGCTCGAAGGTGTAGACGGCAAATCTGCGGTTAGTTTGGCTCTGAAATCAAGCATTTAACTGTGATGCCGCAACACACACACGGACAACTTAGCTTTATAGATAGATAGATAGATAGATAGATAGATAGATAGATTGATGATAGATAGATAGATTGATGATAGATAGATAGATAGATTGATGATAGATAGATAGATAGATAGATAGATTGATGATAGATAGATAGATAGATAGATAGATAGATAGATAGATTGATGATAGATAGATAGATAGATAGATAGATAGATTGATGATAGATAGATAGATAGATAGATTGATGATAGATAGATAGATAGATAGATAGATAGATTGATGATAGATAGATAGATAGATAGATTGATGATAGATAGATAGATAGATAGATAGATAGATAGATAGATAGATAGATAGATAGATAGATAGATAGATTGATGATAGATAGATAGATAGAAAGAAAGAAATATTGATGCCAGCATGTGTTTCTATTTGTTGCCCTAGTTGTTAAAAAGTGTTTCAAATGAAGCCGACGTTCAGCTGCGAATTATGGCTGCTAAAGTTGGCGCGTAAAAAGTGAGTGTGTGCCGTCTTGACATTGCTCGGCGTGTGACCCACTTAGCTAGTTACGCTCGTAGTTGCCCGCATGCGAGATTCACTGGCGGGGGTATGGAGACCGTAACGCTCCTAGGTAGGTGTTAACCGGGTAGGTAAATAAATTCCAAACGGGTAACGCTTTTGAGGAGGCGAGAAAAGATTGAGGTTGGGAAGAGGAGGTAAATTCGGAGAAGTAGGGGAGAAAAAAAGGAAAGCAAAAAACAACAACAAAAAAAAACAGGACATCATTAACCAACCGAAACGAATATCAGCCGAGAACGTTGAATCTTTTGGCACGTGTATTTTAAACGTAATAAATAATGCACTATATATATATATATATATATATATATATATATATATATATATACGTCTGTGTGTGTGTGTGTATTTTAGCAGCATATTTTTTAATTTTTTTATAGATAGCATAGTTATACACAGACACGTGTTTCGCCGTTACTGTGGCTCATCCCCGTGGCTGACTATGACAGAATTCGAGCCCTCGATTGACACGTGTTTTGCCGTTACTATGGCAGGATCCGGACCCTCTATCGATCGAGGGTTCGAATCCTGTCATAGTCAGCCACCACGCTGATTAGCCGCAATAACGGCGAACATGTATCCGTGGATAACTATTTTATCCATAAAAATAAACAATATATATATATATATATATATATATATATATATATATATATATATATATATATATGTGTGTATGTGTGTGTGTGTGTGTGTTAGTACAGTTTTGAAAGCGTCGTTAGAAGATATATTTGAACATTTTTGAGAAACCAGTTAAAAGACGCGTGAATTTATATCAATAAAACTTTCAAATATATATATATATATATATATATATATATATATATATATATATATATATATATATATATATATATATATAATTTTTTAACTATTTCATGTATCCACATGAAATTTTATAAGGAGACATCATTTTTTATGTATCAATTTTCAGTATTTACTTCAACAGTGCTCAATACGTAAGTAGAGCTAGGTAGTAAGCTATAAAAATATATTTATGTCAATTAAGCTACACTACACAGAGGCTCCCGCGTTTCATCCCCGCATTTTAGCCTGAAGATCCCCCCCCCCCGGGATGAAACGCGGGAGCCTCTGTGTAGCTTTATTGCCATAAATCTATTTTCATAACTTATAGTATATATATATATATATATATATATATATATATGAAGTGCAGCCATTTATCGCTTATAATAACAAAAAATAATGCCATAAATATATATATATATATATATATATATATATATATATATATATATATATATATATGCTCATCCCCCACCTCTCTCTCTTACCACCAGCCACAGTAGTCCTGGCTCACGCCATCCTTCCATTTTTTCCCAACTCATTCTTTTCTACATTCATTTCTATTTCTCCAACAAATACGGACGTCCACCTAGCAGTTGGCCACTATTTCATTCTATTTTTCCCAATATGTCTACCCTACATGTATCTGTGCTTGCATGACATTTTTTTCTCTATTTTATCATCCTGATGAAGTCTTATAAATAAAGACGAAACGTTGATGTACACATAAAAAACATCCATTTTTTGGTTTTCCTTTTTCATTTTCCCATCACGTCGGATTACTTTCATCCTTCTCTTCCCATATATATATATATATATATATATATATATATATATATATATATATATATATATATATATATATATTCATCTACAAACAGACTGTTTCGCTGTGTATATATAGTATAATTTATTTATGTATACAAACATTATTGCCTACATATGTGCGTAAATGTGTTTTAGCTGCAATTTTATTCAAAGTCAAACATCTTCACGCCATATTAACTAAACTGTTTATGTATTCATCAACGTTTCGTCTTTATTGTTAGACTTCCCCAGAGTGTTTTGGCCGCTGGTTCAAAACTATGGCCGTTTTGGGCAAAAGAAATCAAAATATGAGACAATATAGACGATGGCGGTTAATAAGCAAACGGTAGGAAGTTGGAGGGTTGTTACAATCAATACGGGAAAGGGATGGGTGGCGAACTTCGTCGCTGTAACAAGCCTCCCAATTCCTATTGAAGTTCACACTCCTACCGTTTGGTTACAAATCACCACCGTCTATACTGTGTATCATATTTTGATTTCTTCTGCCCAAAACGGCCGTATTTTTGAACCAGCAGCCAAAACACTCTGTACCTGTTATGATGTTTCGTTTAAAATAATCAACCCGAGGAAGTCTGATAATAAAGACGAAACGTTGATGAATACATAAATAATATATTTTTTGGTTTTCCTTTTTCAATTTCCATTACGTCGGAACATTTTCTCCTTTTCCTGATTATATATATATATATATATATATATATATATATATATATATATATATATATATATATATATGATAAAGATAGGAATAAAATGTTCCGACGTAATGGAAAATGAAACAGGAAAACCAAAACATATTATTTATGTATTCATCAACGTTTTTTTTCTTTATTGTAAGACTTCCTCAGGATGATTTGTTTGAAGAAAAAATCCCTCAAGAACAAAAATGTTTTGCCAGAAGGCTCAGAATTGCGGCTGATTTTATTTTATTTTTATTTTCTTGCTCAAATCAGCCGAAGCTCTAAGCTTGCTGGCCAAAAATGTTCGTACTTGTAGGATTTTTTCTTCAAACAAATCATCCTGATGAAGTCTTACGATGAATTCACTAGACCAATCCAACAATCTGCCAAAATCCCATCCATTCATTATGGAGGTCCCCAGATGCCGAAGAGCTTTCTACTCCAAAAGCTTCTTTCCTCGTGCTGCTGGCCTCTGGAACTCCCTCCATGTTCCCTGTTTTCCTGACGTTACTGACATGCAGAAATTTAAAACTAATTTAAACAGACATCTCGTTGCGCAGCTCCCAATTTAGGTTACCCCCCTCCCCCAACAAAAAAAAACCTTCACCCGTTTTCTCAGTAGCCCCTTACGTCTACAGTGGCGGCCTGCCTTGTTTGGGGTGAACTATGTTTTTAAAAAAAGACGAAATGTTGATGAATATATAAATAATATTTTTTGGTTTTCCTTTTCATCACACACACACACACACACACACACACACACACACACACACACACACACACACACACACACACACACACACACACTTTCCACTGAAAGACTTGGGACTATAAGTTGTTGTTTTTTTTTTTAATATAGTTTTAATGGTTGAGAAACTTCCGAGACTATATATATATAAAGGTTCCTTTACCATCTTAGGATTAAAGATACCCATTTTAAGGGTGTCTCCGCGAAAATCTATAACGAAGCAAGTCTTGCACAATACCAAACCGCACCTCTCCTGAACCGGAATTGCTTTAGTTGACAGTGCCAATGAGAAGGCTTAGACGACTGGAAAAATGCCGGGGTAAGCAGAGAAAGAATTTATGTTATTTGAAAAGTCTAGTCTATTTTATTATTTAATAAATAGTTGGAGAGAGGATATTTGGTGTTAAGGGTATCAGTGAAAGTGGGGAGGTATCCCAGATTGAACTCGAACCCAGCACGCCGTGCCCACATGTCCGTGTGTGTAACCATTACACACAAGCTAAATACACACACAACAATGGGTATAGGATTAGTAATTAGCGTTTTCACTATGTCTGTCTGTCTGTCTCCGTCATTCATCTGTTTGTCAATCTGCCTTGTCGAGCGACTGATATAGGGGTTAAATGGTGCAGAATGCTTTCAGATACATTTCGAACATAGCTGCAGTTTCTTGGTCGCAAAGTGTGCTGCATGCTTGCACATTCTTCTGCCTCACTTTAACCTGAAGGAGAACGCAACAAAAGAGGAAGAGGAAAGAAGGGGTTACTATGACAACGAATTGTGTGCGCGTGTTGAAAGGGATTCGTGCTTAAATCCGTTGTCATCGGGTGGTGTCCGTTAAGACATAACAAAAACACACACACAACGTTTTTTAACCCTAACCCTAACACAACGTTTTTTTTAGAATAAAATGCATAACGTAATTTGTTTGCATTCGCCCAGGTAATTCGTTGCTTCTCCAATCTGCAACGTTTTAGATGGTTAGCCTTCGACGCATTCTTATTATCAAACCATTTCACTGATTCTCATCAATAAGGCTCTACCAATGGCTTACCGAACGAACCCCTACATAAATTTATTTTATACTCTTGCCTAGAACATCTATTATACATTTAGAATGATGTATTTTCAAAAATTAAAAAAACAACAACATTTAGAACACATTAGGCCAGGGGCGGGCAACCTCCGGCCCGCGAAGGCTTAGCGTCCGGCACGCCACCCTGTTATGCTTTATTATTGCAATCCGGCCCGCGGACCTCCCAGTAAAACTCATATCATTTCGTGACATAGACGTAAAAGTAGGTTTCAATTAAGATTTACAGTGGGATAAAAATGTATAAATATCAGCGAGCGATGATGCATGTATATTTCATTTTTCTTTAACCATTAATTTCAAATCCTTGGCCTGAGATAAAAATAGAAAAAGAGAAAGAGAGAGGCAAAGAGGAAACGAGAGACGAGGAAAGGGCATGAAACAGAGAACTTATGTTAGGTGTGTCAAAACGAATGCTGGATCAACTTGCTACTTCCCTCGTCATTATTTTTTATGATTCCAAAATGGCTCTTCGTCGGCGCCTTTTATAACATCACATACAGAAGTCTCTTGAGAATAAATATCAGATTTGTAGTGTTCAATGCAATTTTTGTACAATTTATTCATGTGAACAAAATATAGTAATTCTGAGATTTCGTTTTTCACTCCCGCCCGCGATCTCCTTCCAAAAGTCTCATCTGGCCCTCACTCTGAAAAGGTTGCCCGCCCCTGGTTTAGGCCATCAAAAGTGTGGGGGAAATAGGGGACCATTGGCCATTCATGATAAAAAAGTGATAAAAATGATAAAAATTATGAAAATGATGAAAATGATGAAAATGATAAAAATGATAAAAATGATGAAAATGATGAAAATGATAAAAATTATAAAAATGATAAAAATGATAAAAATGATGAAAATGATGAAAATGATGAAAATAATAAAAATGATAAAAATGATGAAAATGATAAAAATTATAAAAATGATAAAAATGATAAAAATGATAAAAATTATAAAAATGATGAAAATGATAAAAATGATAAAAATGATGAAAATGATGAAAATTATAAAAATTATAAAAATTATAAAAATTATAAAAATGATGAAAATAATGAAAATGATATAAATGATAAAAATGATAAAAATTATAAAAATTATAAAAATTATAAAAATGATGAAAATGATAAAAATGATGGAAATGATGAAAATGATAAAAATGATAAAAATGATAAAAATGATAAAAATGATAAAAATGATAATGATAAAAATGACTATCCTACTCTTCGCTAAAATTATCATTTTGATAATAATCAAACGCTGTAAAAGTTCATTTTGTGTAGCACTTGTAACCATTCTATCATCAATGAATGATGCAACTCCTGTCAATCCGATAAACATTACATCAATTGTTTGCTCGAATACGTGCTGACTATTCCACTAGATTGAACAATTCCTTGGTACTTTTATGTTTCTGTGACTTCGCGTTGTCACCGTTCGGGAAGGTTACGGAAGCGCCCGAGAGTTGACGAGGCGAAAACTGCCAAACGCTAAATTGAAGACTGGCAGTCGATAAATTATGACGAAGAAAACCAAACTAAAATACATATATACAAATAAAGAACCAACAAACCATAGCTAAACAACTGTTAGTAATTAGATGTTTTTTGTTGTTGTCAAAGGAACCATTGTTAATCAAATATATTTTAAAATAAAATGTTTTTTTGCGCACCAAAAAGTTTCAAAAGATGATTTTGTTTGATTTGTTAAGAAAATTATTTTTTTACAGTTATTTTTTCAATGCTTTTTTTTTTACATTTTTTTTTACATATTACTTTGCTATATTTGGCCAATGAAATCGATCTATTGATTGATTTGTTAAACCATTAGCAAAACAAATAACATTATTTGGGAATATACTTCGAAGTTAGAATTTAACATAAAAATGTAAATAAACTAAATCTGGGTCTCATAAGTATTAAAGATTTTATATATATATATATATATATATATATATATATATATATATATATATATATATATATATAGAGAGAGAGAGAGAGAGAGAGAGAGAGAGAGAGAGAGAGTAAGATAATACTTTAACGATATAAATAATATATTTAGCCAGTAGACTATCAGGATAAAAACAAAGCTTAATATATTGTATAGAGCTATATAGTGTATAGAGCAATTAATATATATATATGTATATATATATATACATATACATATATATATATATATATATATATATATATATATATATATATATATATATATATATATATAGAGAGAGAGAGAGAGAGAGAGAGAGAGAGCAAGAGAGAGAGAGAGAGCAAGAGAGAGAGAGAGACAAACATTATTAAATAACACGGAGTGTTTTTACTTCTTTTTATTTTTTCAATTTTCCGAATGGTCCATTTAGTGTTTCGGTCAAATTGCTGTATGTAAGTTCCATGTGTTTCTTGTTCCATTTTCTGTATGACTGGAACAAGAAACCCATGGAACTTACATACAGCAATTTGACCGAAACACTAAATGTATCATTCGGAAAATTGAAACAATAAAAAAAAGTCTTATCAAGCAACAACACTCCGTGTTATTTAATAATGTTTGCCTAAATGAAAATATGCTGCCTAAATACACACACACAATATATATATATATATATATATATATATATATATATATATATACATATATATATATATATATATATATATATATATATATATATATATATATATACAATATTTTTTATTTAATTTGATACTATATCAATGTCATAAAGGACAGATTGAGATCATTTCAAAAAACTTGTTTTTATTCAGCATACATGTATCGCACCCTTTTTATGTAATGATATTACAATTGGTGTAACAATGATGTGAATTTGTCCTTCATAAAATTGATATTGTATAAAATTAAATGAAAACTATTGTATATTTATGTATAATTTGATATTTAAAATTGACATTTCCAACCAAGAATCTAAGTAGTCTGCATTAAGCTTATGTTTATATAACTATTAAGTTCAACTCATATATTAAGAACTATTCAAGTAAATGCTACCACAAATATTAGCCGATAATATATCAATATATATATATTCATAACATTGAATATTATATAAAACTAAATAAAAAATATTATATACAACATAGCTCTTGTCTTACACTATTGAGATATTACAATTGCTTTATGTTATAAAATTTATATTCGAATATAAAAATGTTAAATAGAAATAGAAATACACACACACATATATAAATATTAGATTTCTTGAATGTGAGATGATATATATATAATTATTTCCACAACCAGACAACGTCGCAGCCCACAACCTATGAAAAGAAACAAACCGGAAGTCCTAGACTCGAGTTTCGCCCTCCTTTGGGCTCATCAGTAGAACACATCCGAACTTAATTTACACAGATTAAGTGAACCGCGGCGATGACCGACTGTGGAATATACTTAATCTGTGTAAATTAATAGACATTCTTGTATGTGGCGAGGTAGCTCAGTGGCAGAGTACTCGCTTACCATGCAAGTGACTCGGGTTTCGAATTCCAGTTGTTTACATATGCTGTTTTTGTTTTGGTAAATAAGCACACACAAAATACAAAGATAACACGTTTGCAATATAATTGATTTCACGAATTTGTATAAATGATTGTCAGCTTGAAAATTTATAGACATGCGCACACATGCCCAACTGAATTTTAGATTTGATTTTTATTGTTTAAAACAAGCAAACTATAAGTGTATTCTAAAAATGCGCCCAAGTAAGAGAAATTATAAACTTGTTAAAATATTATTTCGCTAATTCGCTTTGTAAATGCAAACGCAAAGAGGCATAAGTTGCAACACGTATATCACGTGACCGAAGCCATTAAAGCCGTTGAAGGTAGTCGCCGTGGTTGGTAGCTTCGTGGTAGTTTGTACGCTGACACCCTGTGCATTGCTTCGCCTCGGGTGTGATTTGAAAGTTGCACAGATGTAACGTAGTCGAATTCAGGAACTGATACTTTACGCGTTCGAACACTAAACCTAACCATAACCCTAACCCTAACCTTAACCTTAACCTTAACCTTAACCTTAACCTTAACCTTAACCTTAACCTTAACCTTAACCCTAACCCTAACCCTAACCCTAACCCTAACCCTAACCCTAACCTTAACCTTAACCTTAACCTTAACCTTAACCTTAACCCTAACCCTAACCCTAACCATAACCTTAACCTTAACCTTAACCTTAACCTTAACCTTAACCTTAACCTTAACCTTAACCCTAACCCTAACCCTAACCCTAACCTTAACCTTAACCTTAACCTTAACCCTAACCCTAACCATAACCCTAACCTTAACCTTAACCTTAACCTTAACCTTAACCTTAACCTTAACCCTAACCCTAACCCTAACCCTAACCTTAACCTTAACCTTAACCCTAACCCTAACCCTTAATGCCGCAAAATTAATGAAAACATTTGTTTTGCGAAAGCTGACGACGTAGTTGGACAGAATGCAGTAACAAGATGGTTCAAGAAATTTCGCTCGGATTTCAAGAATCTCTGTTGCACTATGGTGACCAATGCTTTGATCGTCACAGATTATCCGGACGACGGCAGTTCATCGCGTCGATAGCTTGAGTCTCGCAGCAGCAATTCATTTTCTTTTCTTTTGCTCTTTCGTTGTAGACATCGTCTTCTTCATTTCACTAACAGCTCTCGTTATTTAAAATAACGGAACAAATTCACTCGAGAGTCGAACAATCTCTTTGTAGTTTTATTTTTTCTTGATAGTACACATGCATACATATATTAAAATCGACCCAACCCATCCACCATGGGGGAGCAGCTATCTAAAACTCGATCGCTCTCTTTGCAGATTCAGCTAAAAGAGAGAAAGAGCTAAACTACTCATTCGCCACGCCACACTAGCGACTTTCTGTCTGTAACGTAACTACCGAGACACGTAGCTCTCACTTGACTTCTAATGGAGAATTCCACTTTACTCAATTCTAACCTCACGTGAAAATTTCCCATTCTAACCTGATTTTTGCGCACTCGCGTATAAATATTATTACACCTGGAGGCAAGGCCACGTTAGCCTAAACCATGGTTTCCAAAGTCTTGTTACAAGCTGCACAAGACAATTCAGCAAGTATCAGCTAAGATCGGCATCTCACAGTTTGGTTCGTTATCTTCGTGACATCGGCAAAAGCAACCAAGTTACACAAAATATTGCAAAACGTTTGACACCCCAATTTCCTCGCTTGTTTGCAACTGCAAAACTTTACGAATTTTAACTTGTGTGTAAAACTATGCACTTGAGATAGATTCTATGTGCAATTTTAAGTATACATATTCACTGATGGCGCATTGTTAAGAATTACTTATATTTGGATTATGAAATACATTCCTTGAAAAACAGACGATTTGAGTCTGTAGAAATTAAAGACTGTCACAAACCGAGTTCCCCGCTGACCAGTAACAGTAATATCCACTTGAGTTCATCACTCCATGGGAGATTCTTTTTTATGTCAAAAATAAAGAATATATATATATATATATATATATATATATATATATATATATATATATATATATATATATAAGTAGGGGTGGGACGTAATGGGTGAAAATTTCAGATTCATGCGAGTAGTATTTTTGTGTGTTCATTTATACATAAATAACACTAAACAATCAAACATTTTGAAAATTTTGCAAAATTCAGAAGGTGCAGGCTAAAAATAGCCGTTAGAGCTCCACTGGACTCAAAATCCATCATTTTTCGGTGAAAAGGTGGTTTCATGCGACATTGCAGGTCCTAAAACATCATCAAAAGCTATGAATGGATATAGATGGTTAAATCTGATATAGTACTTTAATTTAGGCCCATTTTCAGGCTGTAAAAGGGTTTTCATGAATGTAAAGTAGCCAAAAACTAGTGGCCTGCACCTTCTGAATTTTGCAAAATTTTCAAAATGTTTGATTGTTTAGTGTTATTTATGTATAAATGAACACAAATAAATACTACTCGCATGAATCTGAAATGTTCACCCATTACGTCCCACCCCTAACATAAGCTAGTTCTAATGTTACACCTTTTCTTTTGTCCTTTTCGCCAGACAAAATTTCAGAAAGCACATGAGATTTTGACCGGGATAATTGAACGCATATACTAAAATGTAAATGTTTGACCTCCGTCGCTGATGAATTCAGCTATGCGTGTGTAATAGTGGGCTCATCAGTTTGTTGGAATATACAATTTTATGACTCTTGTTGCTGTTATCTTGTTAGCTTAAAAGCTAGAATAAACAAACCCTAAGATCCGATACTCGTAAAAAGATTTCTGTCAGTGGAAGACATTCCAATCAACTGAATAGAATCTATCATTTGTTCATAATACGGAGTTGTTGATTGATTTGAGGGGAAGCTCTTTTTATTCCAGCTTATTGAGGATCGAACACTTATTGGTTTCGAGCAGAATACCAAAACGCTAGCGACACGAGTTACATTCGGCGCCATCGCGACCGGCGATCCCATCGTGAGTCATGTTTCATATTAAGTTTTTACATAAACAGAAAAAGATTGTCTTCATTTCTCTGCAGCGTTAAATTCAATATTACGATGTATTTGTCTATGAACCACAACATATAGAAAAACTACGACTTTTTATAATGAAAAAGGGATAAATATTGTTTTTGACATTTTCATTCTCTCCGGTTGGACGACATTTTTCTTTACTCAGATCCAGATATACTTTCTTCATGAAACAAAAACGAGTATTCTGAAAAATGCGTCCACTTAATCTACGCGTTTAGCGATAAAAATGCTAGTCTCTTATAGAAATGCGTGGACGCATCTAAAACTGCTATTTTATACTTGAGCATGACAGACCAACTGACTAACAAATCCTTTTAGAGATATGTCTGGACGCATATGAAATAAGACTTAAGGGATCTTGTATAGATCGAATACACGAGCGAAATTTATTTTAAAAGAGTGCTAAAGGTGTAAGGGGCAGTAACTCTCTTTTTTTAGTACGCAATGTCTCCGAAAATGGAAAATATCAATTTTTTAAATAAGAAGTCATGCAAATTCAATTAATAGAACATTTTTCGAAGAAATAACAATTTGAGAAAATCAACAGTATATTGATAGAACATTTATTGAACAAAATAGAATTTGGGAAAATCAACAGTATATTTTTTCATTTCAAAACCAGCAAAACGAACAGTTCTATTGTTTGGATTAACAGATTTTTTTATTTTTTGTCCCATTCAGAATGCTCCTTTTTAGGTTGAGTAAAATGGTGTAAGATGTGTTAGATTATATATATAGAGTAAATTTCCAAATTAGATTACGTGTGATACTATGGCTGAAACCCCGAACAATGATAGGAAAGGAGGAGCCGTCGGAAGTAAGATATGTAAAAAGACAATGAGGGAATTGATTCACCAATGCACACAAATACGATTGAAAATAAAATGGGTAGGACTAGCGCGGAAGTATTCAGTTTCTATCGACTAAGAAAAAAGACTGAACTTAGAATTGCCTGTCGGAACAAAATATATTGACAAGTGTATGGCAGTTTACGGCAGTTAACGGGTTTACGTTAGTTTACGGCAGTTGACGAGTTTACAGTTTATGGCAATTGACGAGTTTACATTAGTTTGCGACAGTTGGCGATTCAGAGAGGAGGTGATCAGATCAGAGCAGGTTGGGTCGAGCAAGTGATGAGATGAGCTGACGAGCGACGACAATCATGTCTCGACAGACAGCTATTAACAGACAACATTTCGTGGTGCTATTGCCTTCGGCGATCGGCACGACGATGACACGACCAGAGAACGAGAGATAAAGAAGAAAACCACGACACACACAACGCTGAGGTCGGAGGCGGCTGTTGGGAGGGACGACATGGTCCTACATACATCCTAATAGGAAATTTCCAAATTAGATAGCGTATGAATAGGAAATTTCCAAATTAGATTACGTATGAATAGGGATGAAGATAATTATTTAAGTTAACGTGTCAAAGAAAGTTGACTTAATAAAATAATCTCGTTTGAATTTTCTCTCTTGGGTTTTGACGACAGTGCCGATCAGACGTATTTCAGAGGACTTCCTCTCTTCCCCAAGAACCCTTCGTCGTTGGAAGACCAATATGGTGTATGATGTTAAAATAATGCATACTTTAAATAAAAGTAAATAAAAAAGAATACTAAAACCGAAAATAAACATGTACTTTTGTCATTAATGACTATAACAACCACTGCTAAAAGTAAGAACGAACGAGAGAGACAGACGTACTACGACTGTTACAAAGAAAACGAAGAAGAGAAATGGCGGCGGTAGACGAACTCTTACACACCAACAAAACTAAGACTATTACTACTGCTACTACGTGTCAACGAGACTTTAACTGTTTCGAGACGAAGAATCGTCATTCGGCTATGCAACAAACCGGCTTCTTAAAGTCGCCACAACGCTACATGGGGGAGTTGGATTTCCCCCCATTGATCCCCCGTGGGGAGGCTAAAAATACGGACAGAGCAACATCGACACGCTGCTGGTGTCTATAAAAGAAAATAATAATTGTCATATTTTGTTTGACTATTTAAAGATATTACAAAGCTATAAAGGCAATATGTGATTGATCTGATTTAATGGCGAATCATTTTAGAGCTATTCTGGTACTTTGAAACATTAATTGAATTAACTCACAGTCAACGAATATATTTAGATGCACGATACCCTTACTCGCCTTTCATGGTTAATCATTCAATAAATATCCGAGATTAACGGATGGTTTATAGCTTTCTGTCTGTATACGTAGAAGTCGTTACTTAAACTCTACCAGATCACCGATTCTTGCCAATATCTTTCATTGCCCAATTAATTAATGAACTCGAATCGAATAATGGCATCTCAATGAAGTGTTAGATTTCAACTATTTCGCACGCCACAAATAGCCCACTTATCTAGAGAGTGCCATATATTATGTTGAGTTTTACCAGGTCAACGTTAAATGACAAAGAAGACATTCGAATCTCTTCGACCTCCCGTCTCGTCCAAGTAACGGTCAAAGTAGAGTCTTGCAGCTAATGACATTTTAGTTTCATTGTTATCAGCTGCTCATCGACATGGATACCGACATCACGCATCACAGGTCGCCACCCACAATCAACAGAGGCACTTCTTGGGAAGGGGGGGCGGTCTAACAGAGGTGCAGTCGGCATATTCTACAGCCTCAGTCGTCAGAGCGAATTTTTCATGGAAGTGGGCGTCCAATCAAAAAGTTTGGTAGAATAGGTTTGGTAGTTTTGCTTTACGGCATATCAACCCTTTTCGAGATATTTAATGCCGAATCTGGTCATTTTAATGAAGGCTTTTATACTTCAAGTTTTTTATATCTTCAAATGTGTAATCATGGTTTTTGGTTTGGTTGTTTTTATTTCACGGCATATCGACCCTTTTCATGTCATTTAATGCTGAATCCGGTCATTTTGGTGAAGGTTTTTATGCTTCAAGTTCTTTATATGTTTAAGTATTTATTCATGGTGTTTGGTTGAGTGAAAGGGGGTAATGGAGAGAGAGAGAGGAGGAGGAGAGAGAGGGGGAGGAGAGAGAGAGGGGAGGAGAGTGAAAGGGGGGAATGGAGAGAGAGAGGAGGAGAAGAGGGAAAGGGGGAGGAAGGGAAATTGTTGTGTTTTGGATTTTGCAGAACATGATTGAGTTTTGCAAAAGAAAAAAAACAATAAAACATCAATGTTTGGTGCATTTTGAGTCAGGAAGTCAATAACTTCAGACAGCCTGATTTGGTAGCGCCAGTAGGTTCTATTCAACCCATAGATGGGGCCCTTACAGGTACTTCCACTTCGGGCCAGAGTGGACCTGGGAACAATGGCAACTAAGTGACAACTCCACATTTCTCCACAGCTCCCAAATGGAGGCCTCACCACTGGATGTCTTTTAAGGTCATACCCAGGACCACAAAAAGTGTAATTAGATAAAAAAAGAAAGTCTATTTATTTATTTATTTATTTATTTGCTTCAAAATGGCGAAGTAAAATATTAAATATGACTTCATGATAAAACCCCGAAAGTAAAACTATGCCATTGCATATATTGGTGTACACTTTTATGTTTCAGTTGTTGCTTCCGGGTAACGCCGGAGTTCTTTGCGTGTAGAAAACAAAATAGAACAGTGAAAACACAATTGCATAATAACATTTAGAGTCAGCGTTTTTCCTGTCCGATAATAACGAAATGAATTTGAAGTTTTAATCATTTTTTTTACTTATCGTTTAAAATGTTGAGAATTTCCTATTTCGACTTAAATGTGTAAAGATACTGTTATTTATAAGACACGCGCAGATTGGTCAATGTGGTTGTGGTCAATTTATAAGACACGCGTGGATTGGCCGAAAGGTAAAGCCAATCGCTGATCCGTTAGGAGTCGTATGAACAAGCCTATATAAACTGAAACGATTAAGGATATGCCTCTTTATCCCTGTTCCAGTATTACGGTCGACGTGCATCACGAAGCCCGAGACGCCTCCATATACGAGAGAAGAACAAAAGAAAAAATGCAACACATTCGGGCACGACGCGTGAAGCGTCAAACAAACACTTTTTCAACACATAAGATAAGTCCCGCGAAAGCACGCGTTCTACCCGCTTCTCTGTAGATTTATATTTTACTACAAGGTCAGGCAAGATGATCTGACACATTTGTAGGTTTAATAAAAGGCAAATAAAGTAAAGAAACAGAAAAGTGTTTTCATTTTTTAAAAGTACATATAATGCCATTCTGTTTTGTTCCCTTTTCAGTTGCTCCCATGAATTGGACTGGTGAGCATCACGATTTCATTGTTGAAACGTTTATCAAAACAACATAATCTTTGACTGCAACACAACTGGTGTTCCGTTTGCACTTCAATCTTGGTAAACATGATCCCGTACCAACTCGAAACACGATCTTTTTATGGGTTACCAACTTCAGAGCTACTGGGTCTGCATGCAAACGAAAATAAAGATGCAATTCGTCAAGAAATTACTGCCATTCCACATGAAATGACCCGCCGAGTCATAGACAACTTTCGTGAACGCCTTGGACAGTGTGTGAACAATAATGCATCCCATTTGGCTGATTTTATTTTTAAAACATAATGAAACAGAATGGCATTATATGTACTTTTCAAAAATAAAAACACTTTTTTTGCTTCTTTGCTTTATTTGCCTTTAATAAAAACCTACAAATGTGTCAGATCATTTTGCCTGACATTGTATTTACAGTCACTGCTTTGTATATCATCTTTTATTACTTGTATATAAGTAAAAGTGTTGTTTCTTTTTCTTCGAAAATTGTCGTCGCCCCAATTCAACTTTATACATTTATCTACGAGTAAAACTATTTTTTTCTTTTGGTTTGAAATTAAATTTCTTTCGGGAATAAAAAAATTCACACAAAGACAAAATATTTCGTTTTCAGATGCGACCTCGCATCACAGTGAGAGACTTTGTCCGTCAGTCCATCTGTTAGGCTTCAGTTTAAAATTGCATTTTCGTAAGTCATGCTTAATTTTGAAATAGCATTTTTGTAGTTTCGAAATTTTTCAGATGAGGCTTGATGATTTGTATTGTTTGGATTATCTGGATTACTATTGGATAAGATGAATCGGAAGAATGTCGGAGGTTACATCGGCCGAAACGTTGTGGGCATAATATCCGAGATGAAAATAGTCATCAGAATAACCCAAAAAATACAAAGCATTCTCGTAGGTCACAATTAAACCTAAAATAGAATTTTCGCTGTCTGTCACGCTTAAGTTTAAAATAGCATTCTCGTTGGTCTGTCACGCTCAAGATTATCCCTATATGTGGGTTTGATCCGTCGTCAGATTATCTAATCCATTTGAGAAACAATAAAAGAACATTTTGAAAAGTGAAACAGAATAAAAGCCGCCATTAAAGAATTAAGAATTTATGACAAACACATTACTCTTTAAATTATTTTGATTTACTTAACAATATTAATGGGATGTTACTGTGGTGAAAGAGATACCGGCGCGAACAGACGATTCGGCGTGTCGTGTTCGAATCCTGTCGAATCCATAGCCCCACCTTTCACTATGCATGTTGCCAACCTTCAAGTGTCCTCTTTTGTGAGTAACTGATTTTGAAAAGGAATCCGTAAAACCAATGCCAACGACAAGCTAAAGCTATTAAAACAAACGTAACATCTCCATTCACACGTAAAAAAGAAGCAAAACAACATTAATTCCAGCCATTCTTTTTGACTTATTCGTAACAGATTTCAAAATATCAAAGAATTGCTCAGCCATAACTCTTGCTAATATATCTTTTACCCGCATATAATATGATTTTAATTGTCACCCTATGCATCATTTCCAAAATTTACACATTAATTAAATAAAATTGAAGATAAAAAATAAATAATAATCCTAATACAAAACAGTCAATAAAACAATAAAAGTCTCTTAATATAAGACAATAAACAAATGTGTAAAAAAACCCAAAGAAATGCAAATTTTATTGAAACATCTTTCTCACAACGTGTGTCTACTTCGTACTTGACCTTGACTGGCGCTATCTTTACGATATAAGATTCGAGTTGAACGGAATAATAAAGTCTGAAGAAGAGCTATTTTCTCGAAATATTATTATATACGGACTCCATTATTGCATCTACAGTGAACAAAGTGACACTGAAGGCAAATATAAGATTTTTAATATATACTTCTTATGTAATATAGTGAGAAAAATCCCAGCAGAGTGCTCGATTGTACGTACACAAAAAGACCTTAAAATACAAAAACAAAGCAAACACGGCACTTGCGACCAGGATATGACAACTTAAAGATGAAAAGACACCCTTTACCATCAAATGAAAAGTTATAGAGAGAAGACCAACCGTTTATCCAGCTATAGATAGATGTCTTCTGTGTGATGCAGAAAAATATGATATGTCAAGGGCCATTATTGACACAAATACGATCTGCTTGAAAGTATGAGACGAAATCTTTAAGGGATACACCAACAGGAGACAAGCGCTACTTATAAACTTGTCTTACCGATACACATAAAGGCCTAAAAACTATATCATCCGTTTCCCAATACATCACCCCACAACCGCCCCACAAAATACCGACTTCCACTCCAGAAAATCCTCCCAACTATCACCCACCATAAATATATAAAAAATTAGGAATAAATATCTTAATATTTTAAATCAACTCATCTCTACACCATAACCAGTAAAGTATACCAAGTTAATATGCAACAAAAAAATTTTCCAGTAATAATTTTTCCAACTTTTAAGATTCACAATTTCACAAAAATAATTCAGCAGGCCTTAGAAATCTCCTTAACAGGTTCAATCTTGCCGACGTAACCCTTGTCCTTCGCCTAGACCAAACTTAATCAGTATACCAATATTTTACTCCCATAAGCCTTTACTGTACCTTAGTCAAAAATATTAAATTCCGAGCACAGGATCATTAGAGACATTGCAGAGTTACTCCCCTTAAACCAATTAATGGCTACGAATACCGGAATAGAGTTTAATCTTAATTTAAATCCTTTTTTGATTGATTTCAAGTCTTTTAATCCAAGCTTTGATATTAAAATTGATGAATCTTTAACCGTGTTTTCTTTTTTCTCTCGAAAGTTAAACCCTTAAACCCATATCTACTCCTTAAACACTTTCCAGACGACACCAAGTCGACGGCCTAATATACGCTCTCAATAAACATTGATTCATGGGACTCGTTTTGAGATAAAAAAATTTTTTTTCCTTTCTTAAATCTTAACTGTTACACCCTCCCCCCCTTTTTCGAACTTTATTAAACTTTATAGTTATAATAATAAAATTTAAAAAACAACAGTTTGAATATAAGATTAAATTCTGCAACTGGCAATACCGAAAAACGATGAAGGGGAAAGCAAGGAATTTAAATTTTCTTACCCATTTTTCAAACCTATTTTTATGGGTTTCAATCAGACTTGAGTGACAAAAGAGAATAGACAGGGTAAAGAAAAGTGTGGCGGCTTAAATGCTCTCACCCCTCCCCCATCTCGAGCGACGACAAAGCAATTTTAGCCGACGTGAAAATGTCGCCATTAAAAGTCAGATAACAGATAATGAATACCACTAGTTATTACGCCCTAACAAACGAGTACATGTTTTGAGACAAAACAAACCGAAAGGAAGTAATTAGACTTTTAGACATTCGCTGTATTTGTTTAATTAGAGAAACGCATCAATTCTCGCCTCATTTTCTCGCAGCTGTTGTTATTGAAAACATGTCGGTAATGCAAAGACAGCAAGATTACGTCACAGTTTTAAAAAAATTCTTTTTCGAATTGATTTTTTTTTAATATATCGTTTCTATTCATTGCAGAAAATTAAATAAAAACATTTTTATCCGTTCTTCGGGCTAAGATCAAAGTGCAGTACCTGGCCGAGGAAATTTTAGTAGGCAATTTTTATCGGGGTTTTAACGCTCTAGTAGCGTTCAGAAAAAAAGGTCATACCATATTAAGTTCAAATTTGTGTCACGTCCAGTCCTCGTGCAGTGGGACAAATAAATAATTATTAGGTAAATCCGACTTTCTGGATAGGATCAGAGTATAGTATTCATTATGTGTTCAGCTGGAGGAGGAAGATTAAGTTTGTAGCATCATGGTGGCCACATATTAGACTCCGCAGATTATCCGGACGGCGGCAGCTTATCACATAGACAACTTGATTCTTGTTGGTAGATGGCAATCTTCTCTTTCTCATTGCAGACGTTTTCTTTTTAATAACAGTTCTCGTAAACGTTTTTTTTAAGAACGACACAAATTCACTTAAGTTTTAACAATCGAAAAAAATAATTACAGTATTCATGTGTACACACATAATACCCCAACTCATCCCCTATAGGGTAGAGAGCAGCTATTCAAAAGCTCAACTGCTCTGTCTGTCTATTCACTGAAAAGACAAAGATCTCAACTGCTCATTCGCTACGTCAAAATAGCGACTTCCTGTGTGTGATGCAACTACCAGGATACGTAGATTTCACAACTTCTAGTGCGAAATTATACTCTACTTGTTTCTAACCTTACGTGGAAATTTCCCATTCTAACCTTATTTTTACACACTCACATTTAAATATTACTATATTGGTATAATTTTAGAGGTCACTGTTATCACAACAAGCTCGAATCTGTGCCACATCCAACTCTCGTGGTAGTGGGGTCAGTTAAACTTTAGAAGGCAAAGAATATTACGAAATAAAATGACAAAGCCAATTAAATTAAAATATATAAAATTTTATTGCCAACTTATTGGAAATATAATTCCAAATAAAAACCTCATGCGAAAGAAGAATGTGTCAGACAAGCGATGTTAGTGAGTCGGCAAGCTTGTTGCGTAGATGAAGGCGCATAGCAACGGAGATAGCAGTTTCCAAACTGACAAAGTGGGAGAGAGAGAGAGAGAGAGAGAGGGGGGGGAGAAGATAAAATTAACAAACGAATAAAAAAATATTACTATATTTATAATGTTGGGTCATTCATTGCATTAACAATGAGATTAAAACGCCAAATTCATATTAACAATTGAATACAAAGAACTTTCTAATATCCTAATCATATGTATGCGATCGCCGTCGTAAGATTAACTAATTTGCATATTGCTTTTCAAAAAGACATATCATTAATTAATTATTCGTTCATATTGTTTCCTAATTCAATGATTGTTTTAATTTTACTATTGCATATATTTCTATTCATGAATATTATTTATATCGTAAGTAAAAGCTTTGCATTTTAGATTTAAATAGGGATAGGTCTTCTCTGCTTGGTCGTATTTACTGTCTGGTGTAAATTATCCAGTAAAAAGTAATCCTACTCCCATTAGATAACAATTAACGAAATTACCAATATAATATCTATTCGCCGAAGTAGAATACTTCATCACTGCTACAAAATAACTATTACGTGAGCGCCACAGATGCAGATGTAAATCTTCTAATGTCAAGACTGTCGTAGTGCTGATCGTTGTTCAAGACATGCAGATGTAAACGATATAATCAGAAAAGATCTTGATACAGCAATATTATCCTTCTACAACCACACCGTGACGATGGACAGCGACCGGCTGGGATTTACATTTCCCCTTTTATAGGATGAAAGTCATTTGTTTCGAATGCTGCTCGTTGCGATACATTTGCTGAGGTCTGTAATTGAACTTTAGTAGTAGTGGAGACTTCTGGTGTCGGTGGTCCTGATTCAATTGCGTTCCTACGGAAGATTGACGGGGTTGCGTCTCGCTTGAGCGATGACCCTCGTAAGATTGAGTAACTGTGACAGTATGTCTCACTGGTGGTGGAGCGCCATCATTGTGGAGGGAAGGGGGAGAGTTACGTCATTAATAAAGTGTTTACGTGTTACGACTTAAACAAAACATAGTTAAAACGAAACGAGGTTACAAGTGGAACGGAGTGACAAGTATTTAAATCGATATGAATTATCTGGCGATGATGAGGTGTAATTACTCTATCACTTTCGCTATGAGAGAGCTGTGCCACCCGAAAACGAATAGGAAGATGAACAAACCCACGGAATGCTATTGATTATGTAGCAAAACACTCATAAAAGCAAACATCGCATTTCTAAACCACTTTAGAACTCTTGAGTCAATCCAACACGTATATTAGGCACATAATTTCTTCACAATCACCTTCTCCATTTTCATAAAGCTTGACCATGTAGTTCTTTTAAATATTACATATATTGTAAATAACTTAAGTCTTAGTGTTAAACAATGGTGGCTACGTTTACTAGTAAACGTATTTTTTTAGTGTATATATATATATATATATATATATATATATATATATATATATATATATATATATATATATATATGTATATGTATATATATATATATATATATATTTATTTCTCTTTTTTTACTTTCCAGGCACTGGACGATGATATGGTTTAATAAACACTTTCATTCTTTTAAGCATGTGTTGTCCGAATAATTGCATGGTAATTAATGCAAGAAGTGCGCCGCAGTCTTTGTTTCAGCTCCAAAAAGAAGCAATAAATGGAAAAACGGAAATATCCTCAGTTAGGAAGATGACAACACACACGCACGCATGATGATGCTGGTCAGCAACGAAGGTATGGATTTTGATTAGATTAAAATAAATTAAAAGAACTAAATAATTACACAGTACTATCTTGATGACTCTCATATGCATATGTAACATGGCAGACTAAACTTAAGCGTGATAGACCAGGCAGCAGAAGAAAATAGATATTATAGAGATGCGGGGGCGATTCTACAAATAGTTATAAAATAACTCTAAAACCCTAACCCTACTCTAAAACCTTAACTCTAAAACCTTAACAATAAAATCTAAACCCTATAACCTTAACTCTAAAACTTTAATATTAAACTCTAACCCTAACCTACATAAAGATACCAACCGTGGAACACACTGCCACGGCAGTTCTTCCCTGCTTACTGCAACATAGTCGTCTTCAAAAGCCGTTCTCTTAAGTAAACACATTCTCCCCCTTTTCTTCCATTGTTTCCAATTCTTTTCATAATGTTGTTTTACATCCAATTGGCAATCTCATTAACTGTTATACTCGCGTGCCCCCTGGGCTTTGATAAGTGGTTAATTATGTGTATAAAAAAATACATACTAAATACTGAAGAAGACATTTTCTCAAAATGCTGAAGAACGAGTGAAAATAATCTGAGAGAAAATTATCCGATTTTACAACCGTTTCAGAACGAATAAATTTTATTGGTTAAATTCTATTGGTTAAATTCTATTGATTAAATTCTATTGGTTAAATTCTATTGGTTAAATTCTATTGGTTAAATTCCGTGGAACAGAAATTGTGTCTTACACATATTGTATTTCTTTCAACCTTTTCTTCTATTTCTTTGAATGGAGAACTTCCTAGCAGGTTTAAACAGTTTGGGGTACCAATACTATTTAAGATCGTGGTCGATCGGTTCTTTCCGCAAAACGTTTTACGAAAATGGCCGTAAATCAACTATTCACTCAGTCAAGCCTCGTTTGCAAACCAAACGCGCTTGAAAAAAAAAAAAACTCAACGAAAAAAAATAAATAATAAAAAATAAAGTATAAATTTTTACTTAATCTTTTGTGCATTTTCTTTGAAACTAGCGGAACCCGTGCACGGAAAATTGAAGACCCCGTCCAAATAAATAAAAACTCACGCTTCCATCTGTGAACCCCATATAAATATTTTTACCCGATTTTTTAATTAGCTATAAATATTATTTGTAGTGTCTGTACTAATATATAAATAATAATGAACATTTGAACGTTCGTATTTTTTCATAACTACGAAAGAGCAGTCTCGCAACAACTTACTTACATTAAAAAGTGGTGGTGGTGGTGGTGGTGGAGGGTAAATAATTGTGTCTATACATGAACACTGGAAGGAAAGTAACATTTGATAGGAATAAAATCATTTGTAAATAAAGTAATTATTATAAGTATTATGTTTAAGAAAATCAGTGTTTAAGTAAGCGAATATTTTATGCAAAAACAGATTCGTGATTTGAATAATAATTGATATCTAAATTAAATTAAGATTACAGAGGAACATAAATCGGAATTAAATGTCTAAAAAATAAATGAATAAACAATCGAATTAAAGTACTATTTTATATGATATATGTATTTTGTAAATAAAGTAATTTGTCTAAACAATATTCATGAGCAAAAATCGTTTAAGCCATAGGCACGAGCACCCGTGTTACTATGGTAACTGACCTACTTTCTCACACCACGACAAGCTGACCAGTAAGAACTGTGTTTACTAGTCGGTCTATAAGAAGTCTTCGCACGCAAGTAAATCCACTGATACAATTTAAAGTTTACAAAAACTTAAGCACGGATTTGATGAAAAATAAAGCGATAAATAAATAGTAATTAAACGTCTAAAAAAGAAAGGAATAAACACTGGAAGTGGGGTATTATTTTATGTGATTAAATGTAGTTTTAAATAAAGTCATTTTATAAGCAATATTCGTAAGAAAGAATTTGATCTGAAAACATGGGAGCCTGAGCTACTATGGTAACTGACCTATTTTCTTGAGCCACGCCAAACTGACCGGCGAGAGCTGTTTTTTATTTGTGCTAGCCGACGTGTGAGAAATGCTCGCGCGTAAGTAAATAAACTGATACTACTATAAATATGCATCCTTCCTCTTTTCATAAAGTAAACAAAAAGCGTAAGCACGCACGTAGTGAAAAATAGTGTGTATTAAGTTTGAGTCTAAAAGTTTTAGTATGTAGATTCAAAGAATATCACCGGGAAGACTATTGTTTTACGTGTAAATTTTAAGCAGAAAACAAAATTTTATATTTTGTTATCAGCCGCTCAAATGCTAATCGGCGTCGTAATTAGGACAAATTTATCTAACACACAGTGTAATACGAAAAAGTGACCCTAATTATATTTCTCTTATTGAATCTTCTTATTCAATAATCTGATTAAACCCATAATGTTTAACTGTTTGAATAGATTAATATTTAATAAGTTTCAATGAATTTTAGAAAAATGCTTGTCAGTTTGATCGACCAAGAAGCGATAAGGACGCGATGCTGACCAAGTAAAATAATCAAATCTGATCTCTCTAATAGATTCTCAATAGGAACCATAGGTATTGTCCACTTTCTCCCTCGTGGTCCGGATTCGACCTTTTAGTCTCGATCGGTAATTATCGATATTTGACGTCGCTTTGGAAAATAGTATTATAAACGAAAATTTCCACGTAAGGTTAGATTAAATTAGTTAAGCAAATTTTCTATTAGAAGATTGGTTAGAGGTTAGGCTAAATTGTACCGGAAGTTGCGTCATGGGAGGAAGTATGTGGCAAAGAAGCGAGATCGATTCTGCCTCTTGGATGTTCAGCAAAGGTGAACGGACGTCTGTTTTTGGGACTTTTCCACCGCACTACAGGGCTTGTCCGGAAAGATGTAGTTGATCTAAATTAGTTGCTGTAAATTTCTGTAAAAAGTAAACCAAATCCCAGAGCAAATAATGGGGTTATTTGTTGTTACTTTTTATTTATTACATTATTACAAACAAACAAAGGCTTTTTGCCTTCAGCCCGCCAAAATTAATTGCCTGCTGATTGGTCAAGGAGAATTGTCTTGCCCAATCAGATGCGACTATTTCGGAATAGAATGAAAATAATTCATTGTCACAGGCGAGAAAGGGAGATAGCGATTTTCGGAAGAAAAGGAAAAGTAACCCTTTTTCATAAATGAAATACAGCTCTTTCCTCCGTCTGTTTACTAGAAATGGTTCGGTGAACTTCCATCTTAAATATGCAGCTATTTCACTTTGTTTTTCTGAATGTCAACAAAACCAGTAAAGATAACAGAAACACCGTCAGCTCGCTGACCGGCATTCTAGTCACGTACGGACGCATTCAAATTCAGACTGACTTACGCCATCTTGTCCTTGTGCGAGTAAAGAAGGCATTTTCGAATAGGAAATTATCGATAATTAATTACAGTTAAAAGGTCTTAGGTTGAAAGAAAACAATAGCGGCCTCAAGAGACTTGTCAGTTGAAAGCGATGTGACCAGTATCCACCGCCGCCGCCGCGATCGACGTCACCACTAACGTCACCAAACTGACAACCCTCGTTTGAGATGATCTAACAGATTATTAAACGAATAACACTTGGCGATAGATCAATGGTAACAGAAAAAAAGCGGACTGAAAACAACAGCAGAAACAACAACACTCCTGAATTTTGATCAGAGCACACTGTTAGCCGGGTTGCGGTCCTAATACCACTTAGTGCTAAAGCTGTCTCGGATCGTATCATGACCCTGACACTTGATCTTGGGGGTAACACCCAGGCTACTTTAGTAAGCTGCTATGCTCCAACAATGACAGCCTCAGAGCAGGAAAAGGATGATTTTACGATTGTCTTCGTGGTGTTATTTCTAGAGTCAAGCATAGGGACAAGCTTGTCCTTATGGGAGACTTCAATGCTCGAGTTGGCGCTGACCATGTGGCTTAGGAGGGTTTTTGGGGCATCGCTGTGTTGGGCAAATGAAATCAAACGGTCTTCGTCTTCTCCCTATCTGCAGTGATTTTGAACTTACCATCACCAATATTTAAACGTTGGTTTAACCCTTTCAATAAGTAGTTTGTCTGCTGCCAACTTCTAGCCACATATAGATCTTAATTTCTATTAATCACGTGATAGTTCCCGGTGGATGTGAGGATAAGGTGACTGCTTACGGAGTCTAGGCTAAGTCTGTGAACTGGGTTCGCACTTTCCAACTGTCTGACATTGTCATTTCTTACACTGGTGAAAGCAATAAACTTGAAAGGCTAGCGTCTGTAGGTAATAAATAATTTAATTTATATATATATATATATATATATATATATATATATATATATATATATATATATATATATATATAAAGTAAACATTAATTATTTTTACCTACTTACATCGATGTTTCATGCTTACGCAATCTTCAGTGTAGGAGATGTTAATTCACGTCGGTCGGAGGGCACGAACCCGGTTTTACAAATCGCCACTGATTCGTAGTCGGGTGTCTTTCCCCTCGTGAATTCTCATGACAATTAGGAGAGATTTAAATCTATAAACGCCAAATCGGCGGGTGGGTATAGGGAGCAATGACGAGTGATTCATCATCATCATCATCATCATCATCATCATCATCATCATCATCATCATCATCATCATCATCATCATCATCAACAACAACAACAACAACAACAAACGGGGTCGGAATCTCGCTTTTAAGCCATAATATTACTGCTCGTTTATAAATTCACCAAACCTAGTAAAGGGGGCTATAATTATATTTTTTAAAGTAAATATTAATTATTTTTACCCACAGACAACGATGTTTCATGCTTACGCAATCTTCGGTATAGAGGATGTTAATTCACGTCGGTCGGAAGACACGAGCCCGGTTTTACAAATCGATACTGATTCATAGTCGGGTGTCTTATATATATATATATATATATATATATATATATATATATATATATATATATATATATATATATATATATATATGTTAAAGAAGGAAAGATGAAGATAAAAAATTGCATAAAATTACATAAAATTACATAAAATTGATACAAATTTTATTACATCGAAGAAGAGTTTTATCTTTGAAAAACCATGGTTTAAGGATTAGTGTAGCTTCTTGCATCTGAACTTTTCGATGTAATAAAACTTGTATCAATTTTATGTAATTTTATGTAATTTTATGCAATGTTTTATCTTCATCTCTCCTTCTTTAAAATTGATTGCTCTACTCAACGTATTGAGCTTTACTTTATCACGATAGATCACTTTACGATACTTCACTTATTATTAATTCTATCATTATATATATATATATATATATATATATATATATATATATATATATATATATATATATATATACTTTTAACTAATACGTGTGTCATATTGACAGAAAGACGTAAAACATTTTTTTAAATTCTAAATGTTGCACACTGCAAAAATCAAAAAAGTAAAATAAACCAGACTGATAATGTCGAAAGATAAACATGGAGATTCCTATTTCCTTATTTATTCATTTAATGAACAGATTTTCGTCTGATAAGCCATCCAGAATAAAGAATATAAAATGGACAAACCATTAGATAAACGAAAGGCAATACTGCGTGGGCGATGGAAGGTGGGGGATGTTGTTCGCCTAGGTACGTTTCGTCGACTTTTCTCTTGGATATAAATTAACAAGTGTCTTCTGTACAATAATTTTAGTACATACATAGGTTATACCATAACAAACTCCTTCCGTCGACTGACATACCACTTAAATGATACTAACGCCATTAAGAACGACAAAATAATTCACAGCAGCAACAAGTTAAATTAATCTGAACCATGCAAAACTCTAATTAACAATACTTAAATCATCTACAACAAATGCCGAAACGAAAGACTTCAAATCCTGGAAGCCATTACATTCAAACCCGAAAACCAAGCATTAATAAAATATGGTTTAATATCAGCGGGAATCATTATGAAGATGATATTTGTATTGACCTCAGAACTGGCTGTGGTAAAATTACATCGAATATACCTAAATCAAGTCCTTACATGTGGAATTATCTAATGAAAAATGTTGTTTAAAATCTAATAACAGATTAATTACAGTTTGAAATTTAAGGTTTAATAGTCTAAAGTATGTGATGTAATATAGACAAAAACTATTATTTCAATATTTTATATACTATGAAAGATATTTATTTTCCCATGTTTTGTTGTTGGTTTTAATTAACCTGTCTAGATTTGATGTATACTGTTTCGGGAATGATTAATCTTTTTGATTAAAATTGTTATTAAATTGTAACCAGACGCTTAATTTATTCCTCCGTACGCACTTCAGCATGTAAGAACTTGATTTTGTATAGTTACTTTAATTTACATAAAATAAGCGAGAGAGAGAGAGAGAGAGAGAGAGAGAGAGAGAGAGAGAGGGCAAGTGGGAGATATATCCAGCAGAAAGAGACTCATTTTGGATTTTGTCTTTTTTATTTTTTAAATTTAACTGGCTTTGCAAGCTCACTTTTTACTTGATTCAAATAATCTAAGCCCAGCTCAATTTTTTCTAGCAAGCTATATGTATACATACCTTAGCTAAGGGTTTGACGAATACATCTTCTTTGTTCTATTCGTCTCTCTTTTCTTCTTTCTTCTCCCCTTCTTTTATGTGACAAATATTTAGTGTTGGTTTCTAAATACTTGATTTTGTACATTTACTTTAATTTATATACAATAATTACTCTAACTCCCCAACATTTTCTTCATAAAGATTATTGAAATAATTAAAAGTATTTGGACAGCCACGAATCTCGGAACATTCGTTATTATACTAAACCTGGATTAATGAACGTTTGTTTTCCTAAAGCTTTTCCTATATATTTTAATCGCATAAAATACATGTTAAAATATATATCTTTTTATACTGAGTTATGTTTGAAAAAAAAAACTTCCATTTTAATTGTTCTGATTAGTCGTAATTTGCAATTAACTAAGCAAGTGACTCATCTCTTACTAAGTTTAAATCTATCACTCGCACCCCTCTCATTGTATGATGTTTGACACCCTGGCTCTTATTTTTATACGCTGTCTATCACTCTCCATTTTGTTACTCTCTCCCTCTGTTTATTAAAAATCAAAGGTAATCAATTTTCCTCCCTCGTCGCTTCTCTTCAACCCTCTTCTCTATTCCCTCTTTTTTATATTGACGAAGAGCGACAGCGAGAAACAAGTAGCGATACTACCCTTTTACCAGATAACTGGAGAGGTAAAGCGAAGCAGAGAGAGAGGGAGAGAGAGAGAAAGAGAGAGAGAGAAAGAGAGAGAGAGAGAGAGAGAGAGAGAGAGTGGGAGATATATCCAGCAGAAAGAGACTAATTATGGAGTTTGTCTTTTTTACTTTTTTAAATTTAACTGGCTTTGCAAACTCACATTTTTCTTGATTCAAATAATCTAACCCCAGCTCTTCTTTTGTTTAAATTTGTGTTACATTCAACATTTAAGTAAAAAAAAAACCCCGGAAGTTCTCGTATTTAAACGAAGGTCAACTTCAAGGGAGACAACTCAAACGAATAGATTTAACAATGCAATGATTATACTATTACAGATAATAATAATTTTACTGAGTTCCATGCGTCATCACATACTTTTACTCTCTTTTTTTGTGGGGGGGGGTATTTATCTCCATCCCACAGCGGTAAGATGTGACACAAGGTCGGAAATTGGTGTTGAAAAGCCAGCGCCCTAGAGGAAGAGCACTCTAGCATACAAACAAATGCCTGGGTAGCCCCGTCGGCATTCCTCAGTAGGGGCGCTTCGGGCGATTAGCAATAAACTAACCCCTTCTCAAAAGGGTGAGAATGCAAAGCCTGGAAGAGTGGACCTCTTCCTAGAACTGCACAGAACAAACCCTAAGACCGGCGGAGTCAAGGCTCGAAGGCTTAGACGGTACCGGCCTAAAGGGTGTAGCATTCATCGCAACAGATACTACACTTTGATCTCAGACCAAAAGACTGAGAAACGCGGCATATCAACCACTAAGTCGTTGTACCTCGACTGTAGGGTGACTTATCGTTTATAATCTCTACCCTCCTATATCTTTGAACGGTGGAGTTCTATCGGTGATAGTAATGCGGATTGATGGTTCGATAACCGAATCGATGTTGATGAATCTGCCTTTGGAGAAGACCTCAAGGTATCGATAGATTTTTTCAAAGTACTACATCTTCATCTAGGTTGAGTTAAAAAATAAGGGTGTGCGGTAGATTTCTAGTTTTGCAGAGCGTGGTGTTGCTCATGTGCCTACGGCTGACCAGGCACGTAGCCAGACTTCTAACTTAAGGGGGGTGCAAGACATTTTTAGGGGTGGGGGCAAGACATTTTTAGGGGGGGGGGAAGACATTTTTAGGGGGGGCAAGGCATTTTTAGGGGGGCAAAACTAATATTGATATTCTAATATGGGTGACGTTTTGGTTCAGTGTGTGTGTGTACTGATATATAAATATAAATAAGTAGATACAAAATTTCAATTTCTTTTATATAATCTAAATATATTGTTGTGTATTTCGGTAGGTACATGTAAATAACAACATCAGCATAGTAAAGCACATAAAGCATAGTAAACACAGTAATAATAACATAAAGTTCGTAAAATAAGGTAGCTACTTGCTAGCTCTACAGAATTCTATTATAATCTTCTATTTGTACGTGGGGTTTATACCCTACCAATGCTGTTTTTCTTTCAACTTCATCTCGGGTGAAATCTGGGATTTTTTTTCTATGTTACTTTCAAAAATGTTGAATGTAACATTCACAATTTTTTTAATTAATAGTTACAACTGACAACAAAAAGAAAAAAACGTATTTGAGATTCGTGATAAAATACAAAAATAATTTTTTAAACTAATTTCCACTTTCATTTGAAAATAATTTAGGTTGCTAGTATTCATTTCTATCTTTTGAATGAAGACAACACTTTCTTTTATAAATTTAAAAAATATCTTTAAAAGAAGCTGGCAGAACAACAACGTGAATTCATTTTGTGTTATTATTCCATCATTTGAATTATAATTATGAAATTGATAATTTATGATATTAAATAGTGTGAATTAACAATATTTAAAAGTATATATTTGGTAAGTTGACAAAAAAGACAGATACACTGACAATCTCTTTCACCAAGGAGGAAACAGGTGAAAAGCACCGAGGCTTTGTTTCCCTCACCACTTGATCTGAAACTAGCGAAGTTATGTTTGAGTTTGAGAACGCGTACATTTTAATTTTTTTTCTTTTTACAAGGTAACATAAATTTAAATCATATCTAGATGTTATTATGGTCAATAGATTTATTTTAACTGGTAGTTTAAAATCCGTAAATATTTAGTATGGTATCATTAGTACCAGGAATGGAAAATTAAGTTTTAAATAAAATAAAATCCAAAGAAGCGTTTTTGAAATCGGAAATTATGTTAAAAATTGGTGGGAGGTCCTCTCTTGGTGGGTGGCCCAGGGCCCCAGCCCCGTGGCCCCTTAATCCGGCCCTGCTGTAAAATATATTACACAAAAGTAAATACTGGTTCATAATGAAGAAGTATAGTTGACTAGGAAATATTAGAGTATTTATATTATTTTATTTTTTGGATCACAAATTTCAGGGGGTGCAAATGTAATGGCTACGTGAGGGTGCTGACTAGTCTGTTATCATATTTATTGGTTTTGAATAGTTCATAGTAAATTTCCTGAAAACCAGTTACTAGTAGATAATTCATAGTAGATAAGTTACTGTATATTCAGTCTGTTTCATTTCCTTTCTTATGGTGTGTGTCACTAATACTTTACACCCCTGAACTATGTGTGGATGGTTATGCTACCAGAAAGAGTATGCTTTCTGAATTCGTCCCATTATCTAGTCTTTCGTATCTGTAACTGTGAAATTCAAGGCTGAAAAGGGAAGCTTTTCTCAGTACCTTCCCCAAGTATCGTGTTTGCATTTCTCATCGCTTAAGGTTTGTTTTCTGGTATTACCGGAAGTCTTTGTTTCTTTGCTCACGAAAAAAATATCTGCCTCCTCGTTTTTTGACCTTGTGGGTTGATTATTCAGATCTGAATCTAAATCTGATTCATGTAAATGTATTTTGTTCAAGTCAGTAGAGAATGCGCATCCTCCATTATCATTGTCAAGCCACCTTATCGCTTTTTCTGTAGCTTTTATATCACGTCGTAATGTGTAGAGTGAAGCAATGCTCTCAGACAAACTCATTAATCGCTACTGGTGTAAGCCCGTTTCTATCAATTCGAACATCCCATTAACTCGTCTTTCGTATCTGGTCCGGTTTCATTCTAGACTGCAAGGGAAGCTTTGTTCAGTACCCCCCCCTGGGTAATATCAAACTTGTTATAAATGGCTAGGTGTGGAGTGAAGCGATGCTCCCAGAGAAACACATTGATCGTTTCTGGTGTAGGTCCGATCCTATCAATGGCAAATTGGGTGGCTCTTTTTAGGGGTATCATGAAACAGTCGGCTAAATTTCCCTATGTATGATATTAATATGATATTTTGACCCTAATGCATCATTTTATATACGATTTAACAAAGTATTTTTCGTTAAATGCAATGAGGCCAGTTATCGCATTTATGGTATATCGGATAGCCGAAATTGTTGTATATTTTCTCCATGTCGAAGAGGATTATTGTTTTCCGAGAGATCAAATTATTTTCTTCTTAAATTGCCACATGTTACTATTACATGGCGTTGGTCTTGAAAAGGACAAAATAGATCGACTGTCACGGGGATTTGAATTGGTCAGACACATTTTAGAATGGGGTACTGTGTGTGTCTGCTATTCATTAACAGGTTTTGAATTGGAGCCTTGTACAATTGTTCGTTCTGAGAAACGGAAAATGTGCTTTTAAACGACGCTTGACGGTATCTTGACCTGAATGCGACCCTACATGGTCGGTCTGGGAGAAGCACTTCGTCGGCATTGTAGATAATATCATCACTGTCGATTGATATTTCAAGGAATATTTTATTCTAACTTTAAGGTGGTATTGTTAGTTGGTGCCTGACGTAGGATAATGAACAATCGTAGATGCGACAGCAATTGAGCCGTATACAGACATCTCTTCATGATTGCAGTAAAGTTCATCAGACATTGATAGAATCTCCTGTCATAAGTTTTTTTATCTATATAAATAACATGGAGTTGATTTTTCCCCTATAAAAGTAATGCATCAAACGCATCGAAACACATCGATTCAGTCGCCTAATATCTTCGAGCGTGTTTCAAAAAACTATAAATTAGTCTTATAAGCTAAACCAAAAACATTACTTTCATTCCGTACTGTAAGCTTCTCCCAACTACTTAAACCAAAGAAAGGGTAGCACGCTAGTTTCTCTCTATGAATTAATAACTCTTACCTTCTCAAACACCGTTTGGCAATTACTTCACAAGGAACTGTAATCAAGTTACATCGTTTCAGAATTTGTAAAACATCCAATCACAGCAAAGCTTACATCGACATTACGCATCAAATCGTTCGCTATAATAAATCAGATAAGTATGTTTTCCTTTCCAGTATTTAAACACCTAAAATTTGTTCTGGTTTATTTATTCAAAAATTAGATTCTATATTTAGGTGATTACGTGTACACAGTAAACACCTTGCTACAATTGAGGGAATAGATAAAAATAATATAATAAAAACAAAATTTGAAATCAGCTTCACGCATAAATTTTACGTTAAAATGTCCCGAGATTCTCGGCCCATCCCAGCGTTTTAGGTGTCAGTTAACCACAATAATTATTTTTCATTTTTCTTCGGTGAGAAATATATTCCGTGGTGTTTGGGGATGGGCAGGGCGTAACTTTTATTTAAGTAAACTTAAATTAAAAACAAAATAGCAATACCAATTCACTTAAAAACAAAGCAAAAAAACAAGACATATGAATAAAAATATTAAAATATGTCTACGTTTTATTTATTTACAAACAAAACTTCATACTTCTACAGAATTTGAACCGAATTGTTTTTTGTTTGTTTATTGTTTTGGGGGGACACTAAAATAACCCTAAACTAATCCTAATCAAAGTTTGAAGTTTAGTTCGGCAAAAGTCTGTTTGGTTCGGTTCGGTTCAAATTCTGTAGAAGCGATCATTAAAGAAGATATCCTTCTACACTGTGACGATTTGTATTTTGGTAAGGTAAACGTTTTCTTGGGTACATAGATTTTTCTACATTTCAAAAGCGACATTTGTTTCTTTACATTAAAACTATCCGTTGTGACCTATTTGCGTTCGGTCGGCTGTTAACACATTTTATTTCATTCTTTTACATTTTATCCCGGGTAACGCCGGGCTACGAGTACCCGATAGCACTGCATAAAGTGGTCTTCTGCACGGAAAACGGTTCTTCTTCGAATTCGAGCTGATGGAATCACATTTCCAAGAATAAATTATTGAATACGGAGTTTCCTCTAAACATAGGTCTTGTATTGATTCGCATTGATTCACATTGATTCACATTGATTCACATTGATTCACATTGAACTGTCAGATTTTAGGTTCGTTTAGTGTTTCCATGACATCATTTTCTTCCATGTCATTAATGATTTCATTGAATTTACCATTTAGGTGGTATCAATTGACCCTTGGTGCCCGTATTGCTGCTGATGTGTCAGTCTATACACGGTGATTAATAGGTTTGGTATTCATCTTTCCAAACAATGAAGCACAGATAAGTGATTTAATTACCTCCGCCAAAACAGGGGTGATGTTTTCAGTCGAGTTTATTTCTCATCATGTTTGTTTATTTGTTTGTTTGTGTACAACCTAGCGTCCACATCGCTTGACCAATCGTCACCAAACTTAGTCAAAGTATCGGTCATGGCTAAAGTTAGATTCTTTTTAAATTTGGGGATATCGATGCTCTAATTGAAGATGCTGAGTTGTGCCGTTCTAGTATTAGTAGTTAGTCTTATCCTCGTCGCCAATTTTATATTAAGCATTTAATTTAATGCTTAATATAAAATTGGCGACGAGGATAAGACTAACTACTAATACTAGAACGTCAATGTTATAGAAAAAGTGAAAATAACATTTTTGGCAATAATTTTGGTTCTTTTCATTGTAGAGATTCGCCGGCCATATTGTATCCAATGAAGTCCGTATCTTGAATGATCTTGACTTTGACAATTCACTTTGACCTTGAAAGATTCGGTCACGGTCGGAATTTAAACTTACGATTTTTTTAAATATGTTGTATGGTGTGAGAATTTCTCCTCAAATAGAAGATGGCCAAAATCACGAGTCGTAACGCCAACAACCACACTTACCTTGATTCCGGGAGAACTTCAAAAGGGGAATGGCCTGTCTTGTGTTGCAGAAACGGTACGAACTGCGTAATCAGCCTTTTAGTTGATCATCAATTAGAGATAAATTATTGACACGAGGTTACTTTAATTGCTCGGTCGTTAAGTCCTTTTAAAAGTTGGTGCGTGGTTAATTCCTCGCAAAACACAACACTAGAAACTTGTAAAATACAAGGGGTCGGTACACACGAGGTTCACTGTTCCTCGCAAAAAACTCAACTCCTATCAGATTCGAAAAAAGCCCCGCATAGGGGGAAAAAAGGCGCGCAAAAGAAGGTTCACTCCATACTTAGCGGCGCCGAAGTTTAAGGTCAATGTCAAGGTCACCTTTTTTTTTCCTTCTGAAGGAGGGGTCGGCAAGTGCGGTTGCTGGCACCGTGATTTCTAACAAGGAAGGGTCAGCAAGTGCTGTGATTTCTAATAATGGAGTTGATGCAGATCTATGCAGCATAATTATCTGTAACCACCATGGAAAATGACAGCCTGATCGGAAGGTTTTTGAATTATCAACATCTCTATGGCATAACTTCGGCAAAAGAATATCGAGAAGTAAGGCCCATATAAGACTTGGACCCTTCCTTGCGTTGTCAGGCGGAGGTAGGTTATCTCACAACTGACTTGTTTTGGTGATTCTTGTAATTCAGCGATTTCTGTGTTTTGTGATGGTTTGATCTGTAGAGGGAAAATAATGTTTTCATCTATCTCTGTCTTAGGAAGGTTGAATGCAATTGAAGAGTTCGAATTCAAAACGCGATAAACGCCATTTTAAAAATCACGAAACTGTGCTTACAAATAGGGTTGCATTTCAACACTCGACGACACCCCAAAACTATGTGTTACATAATATGATACCGAAATAATCTATCTTTTTTTTCAATTAAAATCAGCTTTCGTTCAAAGTCTACATTTAATATATTCGTGTTTTTATTGTTTACGGTCTCAATTTAAACGAATTGGATTTATCGCGTTTTGCGGTCGAACTCTTCAATTATACCTAATGATTCAGCAAGTGTGCATGCTTTTTTTTTAATGTTATCATCGTCAATAATGACCAACGTTTGATTCTTTAGTTGGTATTTATTGCGAATTATCTCTTGAGGATTTGTGACTTTAGTCTCAGACGGCTCTGGTTTGGCTTTGCTATTTTAATATACTTTGATTCTGACCGATGCGTTTTCCTTTTAGAGAGCGAGATTTGTCACTGTACTGGTATCTTTTGTAACTAGGATTGACATCCTAAAGTTATTTAATATTTTCGGTTTTTGTTCCACTGTGCTGCAAACATTTTTTTTTGTGGTCATTCGAATCGAGATTAACGACGAGACATATTTGCTACAGTCCATACACTCAGAAGTTAAATGTTCCTTTTTGATACAAATATCACCATTATTTTTCGAGCTAAACAAGTTCCGTGCTGGCATTTCTCGTCGCTTAGGGTTCGCTTTGTGATATTGTTGGAACTCTTTCTTGCATTGCTAACGAAATGAGTATCTGCCTCATCGTTTTTTGATCTTGTGGATTGCCGTTTCTTGATCATTCATGTCTAAATCTAAACCTGATTCATGTAAATGTATTTTTGTTGAAATCAGCAAAGCATGTGCATCCCCCATTATCATTATCAAACGCCTCGATCGCTTCTTCTGTAACCTCGATTTTACGAGATTGTGAGATAAGAGTACCAACATCAGATTCCCTAGAAAGATCTAGGGCATTGGATGTTCTTGTTTTAAATAGCAAAGATAATCTTATGAGGATTTTATATAGTTTGATCCTTCTCACTGCGACGGGGGGGGGGCTGTTGTATTGCAAGACATGTTCGTCTGTTTGTTGATAAAAGACTATTGTTTCTTCATATTCTTGTCCCGTGAAGTTGATCGTAGAGCAAGACCTAATCTTGAGTTGGCTTTTATCTATCTTTACGTTTTGGGATCATGCTATCAAAATCTTCTCATCTTCTCGTTTCAGCGTTGTTAGATCTTAAGTGAATTCTACTCTTTTAGACTAATGAGTCACCACTTACCAAGGCCACGGGACACTCGAGGATAAGCGATGATGAGATTGTCGGTTGGGTGATGAACAATACTATGTAAGAATTGATAACGATGAGTGGAATGAGAAGAATTTGATTACTTAAAAGAACGGCTCAACAGGTATTTGTTGACGTTAAACTTGAAAACTACCATATCAGCTAGGAATTTATTTTAACACGTGGTTCCTTGTATTTCTATTTTAGGTTTAAATTTTTACATTGTTAGTTTTTGTTTAGTTTAGTTTTTTTACTTATGTGTTTATTTATTTATTTATTTATTTATGTATCGTTAGCCTAAGGTAAATTTATTTCTGTATAGGCAGCTGTTTGCTATCTTACTTCTACAGTTAAATAGATTTCGGGAGTCATTAGAGTTTAGGATTTCAAATTTTTCATTCAGACATAATCTACACGGGTCGTCTAAATTTTTTCCTGGGAAGCCCAACGATTGGCTGAGAGAACAACAAAGAATCCGATTGGTTAACTAGCTAGTCGTGTATATAAAACACCCGGCAAAAATAACTCCATGTATTTTAGCCTGAAGATTACCCCGGAGATGAAACGCGGGAACCTCTGTGTAGGTTAATTGCCATAAATATATTTTCATAGCTTACTACTTAGCTCCACTTACATATCGAGCATTGTTGAAGTAAATACTGTAAATTGATACATAAAAAATTATATCTCCTTATAATATCATATATGTATATGCATGAAATAGTAATATATATATATATATATATATATATATATATATTATATATATATATATATATATATATATATATATATATATATGAGAAGAAACACATTTGTATTTTCACTGGAAATTTACAAACATCGGATGGGTCGCTCTTTCTTTATACGACCGATCTTTGAAACATTTGAACGACGTTAGAAAACGTTTAAACACAAATACTAAATATTTGTCCCGAAAATTAAACAATATTGCGAAACAGAACATTTGTTATATTAAAATTTTTAAAATACATTGACTTAAAAAAACAATACTAAATAATAGTTTATTAATAAATACATGTATACAAATAAAGAACGAACAAACCATAGCTAAACAACTGTTAGTAATTGGATGTTTATTTTTGTTCTTTTTGGTCAAAGGAACCATTGTTAATCAAATGTTTTTTAATAAAATGTGTTTTTGTTTGTGCACCGCAATGTTTAAGTTTATGATTTTGTTTGCTTTGTTAAGCAAATGTTATTGTTTTTTTTTTTAAATTTCAATGTTTCTTTTTACGTTTTTAAAAACTGTTTTTCTTTTCTTATTTTAATGAAAACAAACTGTTTATAAGCAAATGTTTCTTGGTTAATAGTTTCGTCAACTCTCGGGCGCTTCCGAGCCATGCTCAAACGTTGAGGACGCGAGGTCACGGAAACATGGTGCGTCAGCTATAAGGGCATCATATTATTTTATGAATGTGTGTGGCGTCCGTCTGTGTGTTCGCTCTGTTGCTTATGTGTGTATATATTTGCATACATTGATAATAGTTATATTAATGTGTAAGTTTTCAGGACGGTAGTTTTGAAAAAAGTAAGTAAATACATAAAAGGGGAGTGGGAAGTTGACTTCGCAAGGGGAAGGTAGAAATTAATGTGACAGGTTTTGACATCTTAACCCCTCCCCATCATGGATTTAAGTCGGGTGACTGAGTCGTCTTCTGGGCTGCTGCTGATTGGAGAATTTGATTATTTGAAATTTCTAATTCTGACTCTTTTAGATAAATTGTTTTCATTAAAATCTTTTGGCCCGAACGATGTACGAGTAGCATGGATACGTATTTGCATTTATATATACCATTTTAAGTGTTATATATATATATATATATATATATATATATATATATATATATATATATGTATATATATATATATATATATATATAATGGTAATAATCCAGGTAAAAAAATATCCACAGGGTGGTAATCCAGAGAATTTTAACCGGGTTTATAAAAAGTGCTCAATATAAAAATAGAACTTTATATATGATAAATTTTTATTTACACAGACATGTACAAAATCTGCGACACTGGCATGTCGATGTTATCGATCAACAGTTACTATAAACTGAGATCTCATCAGGCAGAGTTAGAATCCGATCTTAACCTCAGATCATTTTGATCTGAGGTTAAGATCGGATTCTAACTCATTTTGATCTGAGGTTAAGATCGGATTCTAACTCTGCCTGATGAGATCTCAGTTTATAGTAACTGTTGATCGATAACATCGACATGCCAGTGTCGCAGATGTTGTACATGTCTGTGTAAATAAAAAATTATCATATATATATATATATATATATATATATATATATATATATATATATATATATATATATATATATCCAATCAACCAACATACTCTCTCTCTAATTATAATGGAGATTATGTATCTGTCTGTAGCCGAAACTATATTATTTGTTTTGATCGCTCTCTTTTTATATCTACTTGGAGCCGAAACTATATCATTAGTTTTCATCGCTTTCTTTTTATATCTACTTATCAGCTTCTATATACTCATTCCAAAACTTTTGCAAATATCATGCGTCTTTCAAATTTACATAATTAATTTGTTTTAAAGCTTCTAATAAATTAATATTCGCAAATATACACTCAGGATTGTTTTTCAGATTTCCAAATGTATTTAAAACATTTTCCTCGATAATAATCTTAATAAAAATTATAAATAGAATTAATTAAATACATTGTTTTTATCTATGTTTTTTATCTATATTATTGGGTTACGTAATTAACTTAGATTGTAATAGGATATGATGGAACAGCCGGCGGCTATTCCAACATTTGGTTACCAGCCCTCGGATTATTCGAACGCACAGAAAGTTCTATTTCAAGAAAGATAGGACTCTCATACAGATAGGACTGTCATGGACTCTATAAAAATTTACCTAATTCAAACCTGAAGGTGAAAACAGTCGTTGAAAAGGTCATAGCACTCAATGCTCCGGGAAATCAAGCTCTAATGAAAAAGTTTAACAAAATAACAAATGAATCGCGACCTGAAATTGAAGTAGCAGATTGAATCAGAATCGATCCCCTCGGTTTTTTTTATGATAACGTGGAACGTGTATTTGCGAATATATTTTTATTTCTTTTTTAATTAGAAAAATATTTTCATTTAACTTTTAATCAATAACAGATGTCGTTTCTGCTTCGTCATTTCGCATATCTACAATCCTGGCGATAAGATAGTTGTACTTTCAGCCAAGATAACAAAACACTAGTAAAACAAAATACTAGTAAAACGATATAGTTTTACTAGTTTGGACCGATAGGTCACACATTGTCATACGAGCCTTGGTTCGCCTTGGTTCGCCTTGGTTCGCCTTGGCATTATTCCGGCAACCTAGGGCGGACATGAACCATTAGAGCGTTCTTTGTCGGAATTAGGTATGCTTTAGCTCGGTAATATGAGGTGCAGTTTCCTTCAGGAGTAGGGTTGGTTTACTAACAATCGCCTGAGGCGCCCCTCATAGAGAATGTCGGCGTACCCTGACACGAATGCCCTATCTGGGGGTGGGTCCCTACCTTCCAGCCTTGCGCCACATCTCGCTTAACTGAGAAGCAATTAAATCCCAGGGTCAGCCAATATAGAATTATAATTTGAAAAAAGCAAAATCTGGCAATCGGGAACAATGAATTGCGAATAGGCGACACTTGAAAAGTCCTGAATATCGATGGTATTGTGGTCCTTCTGTTTTTAAGAGAAAACTGTAACCAAAAACATTAAATAATTGTCATTTCTTTGTTATTACCAAAAGCTTCAATCTACACATGGCATGAACACGGAAGAAAAACAATTAAATAACTAAAGAAAGAATTCGATTGGTTAAGAGAGAACAAAAAACAAGAACAGATATTCTTAAGAATTAAATTTAGCGATGAAAACTTAAAACTAAGATGTGACAGACCAACGGAAATACTTGTTCCAATTTAAACGTGGCAGACTGACGAAAATTCTATCTCAAAGTTATGCGTGACAAAGCGATAAAAATGCTATTTACAAACTTAAGCGTGGTAGAATAATCAACGGGCAATGTGGTCCGATGTTACGATGACTACATGCAATCGTTCTGAGCCCAAGTTGTGTTTTAAAAATCCACACAACTTTGATGTCGATGCAGCTGAAGTAATTGATCGGTCCGTTCAGCAACATAACACATAAAAAAACTCGACTTGAACAATAATAAATATTTATTTGAAGATAGTTTTGTAACAATCTAACATATAAAGTTATCTTGTCGGAATTTCAAAGTCAGAACCAAATAGCAATTTGTCTGACGTATCGATATTTGATTCGAACTAGCCTATTTTTTCGTTTTTTTCTTCCACTATGTTTATTGGCACGAATATAATTTACTTTGTTGCAGGATTTTTTTTCTGAAAATACTTATTCCGGATAAGAATACTGCTACTGTTAGGACATTTTGCCTGATTCATCTAAGAAGAAGCGTAAGCTTATACGCCCTTAATATAAAAATAAAGTTTCAACATTTCCGTAACCATTTCTGCAATTAAACTATTTATTTCTTACAATTAATTGTTTATCATAATACTTGGTAAAATATATTTCATTCTCACTTCCACTTCCACGTGTGTTTATATTACATGCGACAAGCGTAGATTATTTTTAAGTTTGCAAGAGTCTTTTCGCCATTTATGACGCTTGGACCATCGTCGCCATTTTGAACTCTGACAAATACGAAACGACAGACTTTCGCACACTGTAATTACATTTACATTTTCTTACTATTTTTCCTAGTTTTGTTACGATGTCAATATTTTCAAAACATAGACAAGATAAATATAAAGGGGAGATTATACATAGCTTGCCAACGGAAACAAAGTAATAATAAACTTTTTTCATCGACTAAAAATAAACTTATAAAAATGGTAGCGACAGATTTACATGCGTCCTTATATTTACGTATTTACTGAATGAACTGCAGATGCTGACGTTCACTTTTTACAACTTTTCTGTTTACTTAGTATTTTCAAACGTAAATCTAATAAACGCATCATCGATTCTCGGCCTTTTGGCTAAGATCAAAGTGTAGTATCTGTTCCGATGGATACTGCACTTCATAGATCGGTATTGTCTTGACCTTCGGGGCTTGATTTCCGCCGGTCTATTGGTCTGATCTGTCCTGTGCAGTTCTAGGAGGTCCACCCTCCCAGGCTTCGCCTCCCCTCTTTGGGGAGGAGTAAGTTTATTGCTTACTGTCTGAGGCGCCCCTACCGGGGAATGCCGACGGGGCTGCCCAGGCAATTTTTAAATGGCCAGAGTGCTCACCTCTCGAGCGCTGGCTTTTAAAACCCCACTTGCTCGACCCGATCTTGGGTCACATCTTACTTGTGGGAGTAAGATAAAACTGGCCTTGTGCCTAACTCCGCGAGGAGTAAATAAACATCTTCGTTTTCTTTGTTTCTCTCTGCCTTTCTTTTAACATAGACGGTTAATTACTTTCATTTTAATGCCAACACAAAACCAATTTTCATCGACAAAATAATACTTCGTCATCGTTTTTAAACTTACATGTTTACTAAATGAGTCGCTATTGATGATAACGTAATGCCGTTTTAATCCCTATACAATTCCCCAGTGCCAATATCTTTACTAACATTCGATCTTTTCAGACATGGTAATTTTTAATATGTATTTTTAACTCTAAAACATTACAGGTTAATTCCTATTTCAGTTTAAGGTATTTTGTTTGTATCTTTTTGTATGTATGTGGCGGTCACCTAATCATCAACGTCAAATCAATTAGAAAATTGACGTGTTTATTAAATGAACTGCATTTAAAGTTTATTAAATTTTTATTGAATTTTTTCATTACCTTTTCTATCCATATGATTTTCAAAGTTCAGTTTGAAACATTATGGTATCTTTTTGTCCATTTGGTAAAAAGAAAAATGCAAAACAAAAATTACAATAACAACACTCCAAGGCAACGCCAGGTATATACAGCTAGTAATATATACAAAACAAACAGTAATTTGGCTCTTGTTGGAGAGAAAAGACAAGCTGAGGAATTTCACTGGTGCTAAGATTTGGTTAAGGAGATCTGCGTTTGTTCCTTAAAGGAAGTTGAAGTGATGATACTTTCTTCTTAGTCTTTTAATTTTCTGTTTTCGATCAGTCGTTGATTTCTGTCTCTCTAAAGAACCCCTATAGAGTTTTTTTTTTTTAAGAATTTTCACTCGAGTTGACTATTCTGATTGGCTAACCAATCACAGATTGTTTCGCATTTTCTACTATTTTATGATTGGGTAGTCAGTAAAAGCAATATAAGGGATTGGTCTATTAAGTTAATAGCACACCTTTTAAATTTCTGACACGTAAGCCTATCATTATATAGAGAGCAGGTGTACTAAGGAACTTTTAAAAATGTAAACCCGCATGTTAGCCAGCCCCGTTAGTCTCAAACATAATTGTTTGACATTTTAAATCGTAAAAAAACTGACTTTTCCCAAAATTATTATTTTGATAATTCAGCTTAAGTTATTCAGAATCATACAGCTGTTTTTTTCTGGCTGTCATTTCAATATGAAAAGTATGACATTTTAGTCTTATATACAAAACTCACACTTGAAATCACCAGTTTCAAATGACAACACTGACTTTCTAACGCAAACGTGTGTTGACCCCCTTCAATTAATTAGGGAACACTGTATTAAAAGATACATTGTTCCCTAATCAATTGAATTTAATTAACTAGCTAATAAAGCACCAGTAAAATACCTCATTGTGTCACAACAGAGTTTCTTATAGAGATGCGTTTATGCATTTAAAATGTATACATTGAATTTATGTGTTTAGCAATTAGCAAGCTATTTAAAACTTTAGTGACCGACAAACAGACGGATAGACCTACCGACGGACAGAGCTTGCGATGCAAATGCCGAGACGCACCTATAAGCAGAATCCAACAATACTATTTTTATATACATTAATCTATCAACCATTATAAGTGACTGCTGCGCTGCATTCTATTATTGATCGATCCAAATCCTCAGCTTAGTTATTTTTATTGATGGGTCCTAAGTTTAGCTAAGTACAAATCAAGGACAATGTAAGAGAAGTAAAGAAGAGAAAGATGGTTGACTCTGCTTCTATTTGTTTGTGTTTTCTTTCTTTTTTGCGGTTTGTGGGTTTTATTTAGTAAATATTTACAAACTAGCGTACACCCTTCGTCAAAGAAATGACGGAAAAAATGTATGTTTCGCCAGTGTTCGCGCTAATATTCATATAAAATCATGAAATTACGCCAGTAATTTAATTTTTCATATATAAATTATTATTGTCATTTCTGATGACCTAATGAAAAAACACCAACCGTCGAATTCCTATTTAGTGGGGATTTCTTTCGGAATTCATTTCAGGCGGCGAGGGTTGTCCGACTTGCTATTTCCTTTCTTGCTTTCCGTCACCGCTTTAAATGGTTTCGGTTCAATCCTAGAAAAAGACACGTTTTTTACTCGCTAACTTTTGTGTGACGGGACGGATTCATATCTATTTATCTGCAAATAAATATATCCAGGTCTTTATAATAGCGTGGAAGATTACTTTAATAATTTTTTTAATTAAGGCGAATTCATTTTTATTATCAAGAAGGATGGGAAGTGACGGTGGTTAGGTGGATAACGACACGGTCTGAAGACCTGGGTGTTCCAAGTTCGAATCCAGTCGGTTCCACATTATCGCTTTCACTTTGTTGGCAACCTTCTCGTTGTCCTTCTGTCTTTCCAGAAAGATTTCTAATTAGAAAAACATCGGAGAAACTAATGCCAACACCAGAATCATCTGATTCACACGAAAGAAAGAAGATCAAAAATGATAAAATTACAAAATATTCAGGATCATTTTTTTCGTTTTTTTTTGTCGTTCATATTTTAAACAGAGAAGAAATGGTCTGCTTTGAAAATCTTTATCGCAAAATATTAGTTTTTAATGACCTCTTATACGAAAATACAAAGCAACTGCCAATTATTTTTCTGCAAAGTATCGTTTATTTTTTATACTAATGAATCACCCTTTACTAAGGCCAAAAGCTAATAGAGGATTAAGTTAATGAGATTGTCAGTTGAATGATGAATAATACTTTGAGAGGGTTGGAAACGAAGGATGACATATACAACATTTGATTACTTAAGACGACGGCTCGACGAGTATTTGTTTACATTAGACTTGAAGACAACTATATTGTAGTTTTCAGGGAAGCGACCCCGTGGCAATATGTTCTAAAGATGTGAAAGTATTGGTAAGAAACTCTGTTCATGGAAATTCTGTTTGATGTTAGGCGCACGAAGTAAGAAAAGAAAATTCTTTGCAGTTGTGGTATTAAAACAAGTTCTTTGCAATGGTGATTTTGTGGTAGTTTTCAATTTAATAATAAATGAATTAATCGGTTGATTTAAAATACATTTTTTTCCAATATATATCAGATTGTAACGAAAGTTCGATTTCTTCTAAAGTCTAATAACACAGAAAAAGAAATTAAAACACACTATAAGATTATTTAGTCGTTAATGTAGTCCACATTATTACCCACCAGCAGGAGGAAGACCCGACGTTGCTCGGGATTGAATAAGGATCACTACAATGTACCTCTTCACTATGCTCATAACACCATATTATTTTCTTTGTCTTTACTGCCCCTCTCTTCCCATTTTGTCCTCTAATATAGTTGGAAGAAGCTGAAATTTTGAAAAATTCTCTGAATTAGTGTCTTATACGTATGGTTTACATTTTGTTAAAATCGAATATACGTATTTGAAGTTTAAAGGGGATTCTGTCCCAATGAGTCACTTAGAAGTGGGGCACGTAGATATTCTGGTTAGGGTTAGGGTTAGAGTTAGAGGGTAACGTAGTTATTCGGAACCACTTCCATTGTCTTCCCCGGAGAATTTTATACATATGATATAAATTACATCAAAATAGGATATATCTGAAGTTTTAAAGGTGGTCCCCCCCCATAGCTCCCTTAGGTTAGGAGGGCACTTAGAAATTCGGGAACACTTCCGTTGTCCTCTCCATAAAATATTATACATATGATTTAAATTTCATAAAATAGGATATGTTTGAAGTTTTAAGGGGTGCATCTAGAGATTCGGGAACACTTCCATTGTCTTCCCCGCTAAACTTTACATACGGATGGACTTTTAGATGTTATATAGATTCTTTAACATTTTTTATATCAGAAACATACAAACATCACACACACATACACACAGACATTTAGTTTTATATGTATACATTTTTTTATCTTTCTATTCTATTTTTTATGGGATTTTTTTTATTTACTAATGATTGACCACTAATAAAGGCTAAAAGCCACTCGAGAATAAGGGTTAATGAGATGGATGGATTGTCATTTGAATGATGAAGAATATTATGAAGAGATTGGAAATGACGAATGGGAGGAACAAAATTTGAATTACTTATGTAGATGGTTTATGGCAAATATTTGCTGACATTGGGTTTGAAGATAGTCACGTTGTAACGCAGGAGGAAGCAATCCCGTGGTAACGTGATCCGCCGATGGAAAATTTTTGTAAAGAAACTGTTCTCATGGAAATTCCGTTTGATGCTAGGCACAAAGAGAAGAAAATTTTTTTTTATAGTGGTGGTAGAAAGGATAATTCTTGCGGTGAATGTCTTACAAGGAGGAACCATAGATTGGAGCTCAGTCGAGCACCTTTCATAGAAATAACGATAGAGTAGAGAAAGACTAGCAACGTCTCTACTAGATTGTGAAGTCGATTTTGTATTTTGTCAAAGCAATAACGTGCTCTGAGCAGCATCTTCCCAGATGTAATACCAATACTCTATCTTCAGAAAGTATCCGACTCTTATATTAATAAAGGAATTACATCAGGGGTCAGGTACTTTCTGGAGCGATAGAATGATCCAACCATTTCCCCAGTAATCTTAACAACAGATGCGTAAAATTCTTTGGGTGTCAACTGAAAAGGGCAACTAACTCATTTTTGCCCAAATTATTATTTTTTATTTCTAAAGATATAGCAATCTGATAGTGTGATTTCTGGAGAATATAGTGGGTGATGCGGCCTCCATTAAGGCGTATTATGAATTTCGATTATCTCCCTTGAATATCCCTTGAATAAGTCGTAATGGAGGCCGTATCGTTAATCGTTAAAATTTAATTTTCTTTTATAAAATAAAAACTACTTGATGAATTTACGTGGTTTTTGGTATAGGATATATTCAGCCCGTGACAGGCACGTACATCAAACAGATATTCCTCAGTTTGTTTTATTTGTTGTTTTTTTTCGAATGTCTCCCTTAATCTGGATAAGCACCAGAAAATTCCCTCGTTTTCGAGTCGCACTGCTTGCTTAAACGGATACAACTTACCAAGAAAGAAATATATCTACTTAAAAATGAATGACGTAACAAAACATTATTTTTTTTTTCAAAATTACCAAAGGTACCATTCATCCTTTATGACGTCATCATTCACGTCGTTAGAGTGTTAGGATAAAGCAGCTACAGCGGCCGTAACTTGCACTTTGAAATTTCCAAATATTTAATGATATATGTAACAAATACTGACCCAACGGGTCACCTGTTGTCTCGTAACTACTAATAATAATTAAAAAAAATAATTTGGAAGACCCCAGCCTTCGGGCGAAATATCAAAGTGTCTGTTCTGTTTTCGGTCAGAAGAGAGATCTTTTTTGACTGGGGTAATTTTTTTGTAGTTTTGTTTCATCCAGAGTGGCCCTTTTGAAGGAGCTGAACAACCCGCACATTTAAAACCCATCTTGTACCTAACTTTGCTCTCGCGGGGAAGCAAGTAAATAGGGCTACAACGTCAACACTGTTTTTAGATTGAAATGGCTACCAAGTTTATTTTTCCGTGGCCGTGCGAAATCATTCAAAAACAATTTTGAAGCCTTTAAACTGTCAATTTGAAAGTAATTTCTGACTAGAATTAAAGTTTACAGGAACGGGGGCGTCAAATATTAAGGTTCGTTTTGTTTATTTTAATTTTATTTTTAACAAATTAGTCAACACTTATCAAGGCTAGAAACATTCGAGGATAAAGGTTAATGAAATGAAAACATAGACAGTTGAATGATCATGAATACTATGAGAGGATTGAAAATATTCACAAACCCTAACCCACTCAAAACAATAACCGATACAGAAAACAGCAAGTATTCCCCCTTTGTTATAAACATCGCTCATGGAATGTGAAGACTAAAAGACAGAATATAGAAGAAGCGAGATTTTTTGTTTTGTTTTTACTCTTGAACGGTATTTTGGAACGCGCCACTATTGTATCAAAGAACCAGAATATCTGATGTACTTTTAGTTTCAAACGTTATTTTATTGTTTTGCTGATTAAGCAGGTAACGCTTTCTCGGTTTGCAACACCTCAGCCCCCCCCCATCCCCTTCTCTCTCTCTCTATCTATCTCCCCCTCTCTCTCTCTCCCTCTCTCTCTCCCCCCTCTCTCTCTCTCTCTCTAGTCTACAATGAAATGAAGATTCGCACTCTCGGAGACCGCGGGTGTGGAGGTCGCATTTTTCTGTTGTTCCACTCCACATTTCTGAAACGAAAGAACAAATAAAAAGGGTCTAACGAGTTGATAATGAAAAATCACTCACCCAATTCAGATAATCCAGGCGAGAAGGGAGATTCTTCTTCTCCTTCTCCTTTCTCTTCTTCTTCCTTTTCTCCAACCTTGCGTTCATCAACATGGCTTTGTTGCCGCTTACCTGGTTGTCGCTAAGCAACCATTAAACAAAAAGCCAATACCCACGCCGCCACTCCGCAAGCCTTTCAACACGCGGGCACGTGCCAACCACTAAAATTAAGACAACAACTCAGTCAAATAAACGACGGATTTACAGCGATCTCTTTATTTATTTGTCTGTTTAAATGGAACGGATTTAAGAAGACAACGTCGATTTTATTTCGCGTTAATAGAAAGAAAGGGGGGGGGAGTATAAAACGTCATACAATGCGTTACTTTCAGTGGAATTCTACGTACTTTTGAACTTTGTGTTTTTTTATCTACCTTCCACAAGGTAAGATGTGACACAAGGTCGGGAAAGTGGGATTAGATAAGCCAGCGCTCGAGAGGTGAGCACTCTGGCCATTTAAAAATTGCCTAGGCAGCCCCGTCGGCATTTCCCGGTAGGGGCGCCTCAGACAGTAAGCAATAAACTTACTCCTCCCCAAAGAGGGGAGGCAACGCCTGGGAGGGTGCACCTCCTAGAACTGCACAGGACCAGCAGCCCCCAATAGACTGGAGTAAATGCAGACCCAGAGGACCGGACGATACCGGTTTATTAGGCGGGGTAAAAAACCCTAACTTTGTTGATTGTACTAATTTCGTTTCGGTTAAGTTGGGTTTTTGTATTGTCTCCTATTACTCCAGTGTTATCTTATTTTCTTTATCTTAAAAATAAATACACCCAAGACCGTTTTTTTGTAAAGTACATTTGTAGATTAACACCCTTCGCCGAGTCCCCCCCCCACACAGACAATGACATTATTTTATTTTATTCTTTTAGAATTTAGAGTGGCGGACCAATTTTATATATAAATTTAACGTAAAATAATACCCCATTTCCGGGCCATTATAGCTTTTAACTACAGTTAACTAATCCTTTGTACTAGTAACCCTAAGTCTGAGTGGCTGTCAGTTACGGTTAGGTTAGGATTAGATTTAGGGTTAGGTGAGAAGATCGTAACTTTTAAAATTAATTTATGGGGAAAAGAATGTTTTGAACATTTTAACATCACAAAATCCAGCATTGTGAAAAATACGACTTTCTTGCAATATTTTAATAGCTCCTGCTTTGTCACTCCCACGGTCATTTAATTCGAACATGATTACAGTAAATAAATAGGAATAAAAAATGATATTGGTTATGAGAGAGTTTAACATTTCTTATACAAATGAGTGCTCTTGAAGCGTGAACTTGGGCACAAAATTGACTTAACGTTGGTAAGAGGCGATAAAATAACACGAAGGATAACTGAAACGAAATTGCTCCGGTCAAGAAGTTGAAAGGCACCAAATTCTGAAGATTTAAAAATTATCTCAAAATCATGGAACAAACATCCCAAATGAAAAACAGAAAAAAAACACAATTCTAATTAAATCGATCACAATATTTATTTGATCATTTTTCCTCCTTCTTTTGCCTTCTATTTCATTCCATTTCTTCTTCTTCTTCTTCTTATTATTATTATTATTATTATTATTATTATTATTATTATTATTATTATTATTATTCAAAAGCAGCAGTGACAGGAATATTTCATTTACATAACGACTCTTGATTAGACAAAGTTACTAATCAGTGTGTGTGTGTGTGTGTGTGTGTGTGTGTGTGTGTGTGTGTGTGCATCTCTGCAGCACAATGAGTACATTCGTATTCTCATTTATATATTGTACACAAATCTTTTGAACACGGTATGTGTGTGTGTCGTTGGGGCCCGTCGTTAGTGTCACTACTTCTAAGCTAAGCCTCCCATCTCTCAAGTTCAGCATATCAGCCAAAACTTAACTGAGATCTCACGAACCTATCTGCATGTCGAGATCACTAAACGCTGACTTCTCTCGGCCATCTCTCTGCGTTCTCTTAGAACTTCTCACGTCGTTCTACTCTTTTGGCTAAGATCAAAGTGTAGTATCTGTTCCGATGGATACTGCACCCCATAGACTGGTATTGTCTTGGCCTTCGGGGCTTGATTTACGCCGGTCTATGGGTCTGTCCTGTGCAGTTCTAGGAGGTCCACCCTCCCAGGCTTTGCCTCCTCTCTTTGAGGAGGAGTAAGTTTATTGCTTACTGCCTGAGGCGCCCCTACCGGGGAATGCCGATGGAGCTGCCCAGGCAATTTTTAAACCCCACTTTCCCGACCCGACCTTGGGTCACATCTTACTTGTGGGAGTAAGATAAAAAAACTGGTCTTGTGCCTAACTCCTGGAGAGGAGTAAATCAATACTCTAACTCGTCTGCTCAGCGTTTTCCTCAGATCTTTCTCCTCTCAACAGTCAATGTCCCCAAATACTATTTTCTACCGGAAATCCGATACATCCGATCTTTTCTCAGTTACTCCTAGATTACTTGAACCGGAACGAAATACTTCCTTCCGAATTCCTTATCTTCACTATTCCCGGCTATTAATGGCTAACTGTCCATGTCCTCGCACATCTCTGCAGGACGATGGGTATATTCGTATTCTAATTTATTTTCGTATTTTCATTCATTTCCATATTACTTTCGTATTGTCATTTACTTCCGTATTGTCATTTACTTCCTAGCTAATATCTTTAGCAATGGAAAGTCCATATTATAACATTAGTACTCGACGCATATGAGTACGTTTTTAAAAGCTAATTCTGACCCCTGGCGAAGGGCCTCAACAAACGAACAAGAGACTTTCACGAACCACTAAACACAACTCCCGACGTAACACATGCGCGTAACCTATCGAACGCACATGTACACAAATCAATATATACACACGCTCTATCACTAAATACGCCGTCTTAAACGAACGTATGTACACCTTATACACTCTTTCACCAACAAAACAAAAGCACACTAATATACATAGACATATTTTCATGCCTCTTCCCATTTACACACACATAAACGCACACGGCGCCAGCCGCGATTAACATGTCTGCTCAATTCCTTCTTAATGCAAACAGGTGTACTCAATTTTTCTTTACAGATATAAACAACTATTTCACCAGAATGTTCTTGGACACTTTGAACTCTCAATCTTTACCAATCCTTCATTTTCATTGTCATAACAAGTTATCGAATAAAAGTAATTAATTTTGTATGAATAGACTGTGTCATTCTTTCATTTGATAATTCCGTATCCTCATCACTCCTCATTTCTTCTTCTTCTTCTTCTTCTTCTTCTTCTTTTCCCTCCTTCTCTTTCTTTTCCTTTTTTTCTTCTTCTTCTTCTTCTTCTTTTTCTTCTTTTCCCTCCTTCTCTTTCTTTTCCTTTTTTTCTTCTTCTTCTTCTTCTTCTTCTTCTTCTTCTTCTTCTTCTTCTTCTTGACGAATCATAACATCATTAATTCTAGTCAGCCTTCGGGGTTTGCGTTATTTGTTCTGTCTGATTCTCAGGAAGTCATCCTCCCAGGCATTATCTTCTCTTTTCTGAGGCGGCGAGGAGGTTATCTCATCATCTACCTCGCTAGACAAAAGAGTGTTATCGCCGACCGCCTGAGGCGCACCTGTTAGGGAATACCGACGAGTCCGATTCCGGAAAAATTTAAAAAGATGTATGCTTTACCCATTTTGAGCATACTTTCAGTGCTCTTGGCCTACCCTACATTAAACCTCCACCTTGTGTTACATCCGGCCCTCGAGGAAAGGTTGGTAGACATCACTATTGCCAATTTACGGTATCACATTTTACGTTTTTCTTTTCGCTTAATTACAACCCCGTGATATTATCCCCGTAGTATCTGTTCGTTCGTTCGTCATGTACCATCCTCCAAGGCAGTACCTCCTACTCCTCATCCTTTGGGGAGGGGAGGGACGGCAGTGTAGTATATATCCGTTCATCATGATACTATCCTCTCAAGGATTATGCCTTCCTTTGAGGAGATAATGTAGTATCTGTTATGGTGTCATGATACCACCCTCCTGTGCATTACCTCCTCCTTTTTGGAGGAGAGGGGTCTAAGGTTAGGGTTAACTAGAGTTGAGGTTTGCGATTAAAGACAGTGTAGCAATAAATTTACCATTAGTAGAGGGCATAAAACAGAAACAAATCCTAATTTGCTCCGACGAAATCGAAAATAATTTCTTGCTAGAATTAAAGTTTATATACCAAAGTCGAGTATTTGTGCTCTTAACTCAAAGATAATGTGAATGCGAGTTTGAAGCCTTTAAACTAATAGCGGCTAAAGTATTAGTCTTAATAAAGGTATATTGTTCTTTGCTCGCAGTCGTAACTGTTTGACCATCTCTCTCTTGCCATCTCTCTCTTTCCCTCTCTCTCTCTTTCTCTTTCTCTTTCTCTCTATCTTACTCTCGCTAACTTGGCCTTTTGGCTAAGATCAAAGTGTAGTATCTGTTCCGATGGATACTGCACCCCATACACTGGTATTGTCTTGGCCTTCGGGGCTTCATTTACGCCGGTCTATGGGTCTGCCCTGTGCAATTCTAGGAGGTCCACCCTCCC
>OY744517.1:212741930-212801930 GCA_963556195.1 Sepiola atlantica
TAGTATATTGAAATTATTGTTAGTGAAAATGTCTATGAACAATATAAAAGTGGTTTGACAATTCACTTTGTGAGTCTCATCCAACCCACCCACCCGGGATATTAAAAAAAAACAATCTATTCTCATAGTCAGCAAAACAAAAAACAAAAACCACAAAAACGGGCGTTGAGAAAAAGTTACTCTTTTGTCTCAAGGTTATTTGTTATAATATTCTTATTCCCTCAACTCCTTGTCTTTCTTCTTCTTCTTCTTTTTCTTGTTTTTCTTTTCCTTCTTCTTTTTCTTCTTCTTCTTCTTCTTCTTCTTCTTCTTCTTCTTCTTTTTCTTCTTCTTTTTTCTTCTTCTTTTTCTTTTTCTTCGTCTTCTTCTTCTTAAATTGCATACTTTTACACACATAAAAATGTTTTTTTTTATTGTTATTGTTTTTCTTCTTGGACAAAGCCCCTTCCTAAGTGTGGGCTGTACTACTGACTGTCTAAGTCAGTAGTACAGCCCACACTCAATGAATATCTATTTGCTTTCTTAATAAGATTTGTAATCTTGTCAGGTACTTTTTCATGCTTGAGAGATTCTGTTGTAACATTCGTTGTAGTCGATCTGTTACGTTATGAATAAAATTGAAAGTCTCTTAAACATTTCTCGAAATACGCCAACTTTGAAACGTTGGCAAAAGTTCCACAAAGAATTTAGGGCTTTTAACAATTATAGAAGCAAAAGTCTTTAAAGTGTCAGTACTTTTTCATATAGAATTATACTCGCTTGTCGCTACCGCGTGGGCCGATGTGATCTGGCTGGGAGGTCTTTTTTAACGGGGACTTTTGTGGGTGTACATTTATGCGATGACCAAGACTTATTACAAACATCTTAACTTCTTTTCTTAACAATTTTCTCAAACTCTTAATGCATTGTATATTTTACCTTATTTCGTCTGGCCGTAATTTCACTCTCTGTCGACCAGTGGTCTACTGGTTGAACGTTGCGCCGTGAGTCCCTCTTCGATTCCCTGTCCGGACGTGATCTCTCTCTCTTGGTCGTCTAGTGGTTGAATGGTTGAACGTTGTGCCGTGGGTTTTCTTTGTTCGATCCTTCGTCTGGCCGTGACTCTAATGGTTGGGTTTTTATGTTCTGAAAATCAACACTCTTTGGTTCGACAAAAAAGGCTTTGAAAACATTTCGAGAGAATCAGGAAGGTGGGTTTTATTTACTTTAAGTAACGCCTGGGAGAGAGTCGCTGTCTTCGATTGTTGTTACTTTTTGGTTACCTTACCAAACTGCTAACTAGATGGGGGAGATAGATGGAGTTTTGTCTCATTTTAGAGACCCAGTCTTAAACTTTTCCGACTATCATTTTTTGGGGACAATCCGTCCGCTTTTCTTCCCCAACGAATCGTTCTCGACGACTGTTCGCCTCAGCTTCCATAACAGGACTGTTTCGATTGTCGCTTCGACAAAAACAAGTGACGTCACAGTCCTTTTTGTTGTCATGAACGAAAATCCCTACATTGTGCCTGACATTTATTGACCCCAAATCTTTTGAAGTCAGCCAGGACCTGTCAACCTATTATTATTTACAAAACGAATCATTCGTGGGAACAGACTTAATCATCCAATATAGATGTCAGTTCAACCTGCACTGAATCCAACAAATTCACCCCGGTCACAATTAATACTAGTTGACCTACACTCTTTTTAAAAATGCAGGGCCTCTATAATCTAACAAATCCATACGTTGGCTATGTTTTTTTCTGCTTTTTACATCCTTCTGGGTCTTTTGATCCATGTATAACAAATCATGCGTCCCTTTAAAGATTCGTTTTGTTCCTCGAAGAGTAGTCCACGACTAATAAGGGAATGGTAGATCTTTTTTCTCTCAGTTTTGGCGTTAGGAATTTCCATGTGGTTGGTAAACAGGTTATTCGACTGTAGTTGCTTGGGGTCGTTCCCTTTTCGGTGTCTTTTTGTATTAGTGTCGCCGTTCTTTGGTCATTGATTATTGTACATCTGTTTCGTGGATAGATCTTTTCAGGTTTTGCGCTAACTTTTCATATAGGGTCGCTAATTTTTAAAATCAGTATGCATGTATTCCGTCGTGACCAGGTTATTTCCAATTTGCTATTTCCTTAACGTTGTCCTAAGCGTTTCTTCGATAATTTCGGTTTTCTTTTTCCGTTTCCCGGAGTTCTTCTTTTATGTTTTTCAGACATTCAGCATTTTGGTTGTGGTCTAGTCGCTTTGTTCATATCTTGCCTTCGAATTGTTTTATTTCTGTCAAGTCCGGTTATTTCGTGTTGTTTCTTCCTCTGTTTACGTTTTGATAAAACTGGTTTTCAATGTTTGTACTATCCCGGTTTGTATCTGTATCGCATCAGTCTTCCCTCTTTTGCTGCAATCTTTTGTTTTGGTTCTTCATGTTTCTTATTTAGTTAGTCTATCTTTGTGAGTCATATTTTCCCTCTTCCATCGCTTTCTGTTCTCTTTTATCCTATTTACGGCTTTAGCTTTTTTTTTTATTTGTTTATCAATTCTTTTGGTAAGGTTTTGTTTCTACGGTAAGTTTCATACTTACTAATTTGGCCCCTGCATTAATTAATTTGTTTAGGTCTGTGATATTATCTGTTGAGATGTATGGGAGGAGTCTGTTAACATTTTATGTTTCTAATTTTAATTTATTCCATTTTTCGTTCCTTAGGGATAGGAGTTTTCTTTTGTCCTCGTTCATAAATCTTTTGAGGTTTTCAACTTCTGGTGTTTCTTCCTCGGTGAGTTTTGTGATTTCGTAGTTTTCGGTCTCCTCAGTTTCAGTCTTATGTTTTGCCAGTCTTTTACATGTGGCTTTTCGCTAAGAGGTGTTTCTAAATCTGTAACATAATTTATCTTTCGTTAGTTTTCCATTAGTTCCAGCTCTGAGAACCACCCTCTCTTGAGGATCTATCTAGCTTGATCTGCTGTTCTCTGTTCCGTTACATGGTAGTCAGTAGTTTTTCATCACTTACGATAGTGTTGTGGACCCGTTTAGGGGTACCAACAATTAAATAAAAGAACAACAGGTTTAGAGATAATAATAACGAATTGTATTGAACAGAGAAATTATACACAAGTCAGTGTTGGCAGTACTAGTGCCTAAATGTACTACAAATGTTCTCCCGGCAAAAGCCGGTATTTATGGTAGCAGGTTGCTACCATTTAGTTATTACTAAAGGGTAGGTAGGTTCACCCACAACAGATAGCCTCTTTCTTTGTGGTTGCTTCTGTAGTAGAACTCCATTAAGTGTCTAGTCTCTTTTGTGGTCCATTTTGGTTTGTTATTTTGTTGATGTCTGCTTTCCTGTATTTGGAACATGTTATTGTACCTGAAATTAAAGGGATCACTTACTTGTTATTGGTCCGTGATATTCTTGTTCCTAAAATTAGAGGAGCTAACATTAACAGGATTCCGACGGATCCTCCATGTTGGCATATGAGCTGATCACCTGCTGATCATGACGCTCAGATCTATCTTCCAAGCCCCATGGCTTGTATCGTGATTATGTAGCATTAGTCATATGTTGGTCTATGTAGCAACATCAGACACAGGCTTAGTTTACCTGTGGTCTTATCACATGGATAGAGTTTATCTTTTATTTTTGTGGGTGATAAGATACCCTATCACACGAATATAGAGAGGTGGTATTTAAAAGAGACGAGACAAGGTTACACAACAACAAAAGAAAAATTCTTACCTATTGATATGAAACATGTAGAGATGATTTAATTGCCAATTTTAATCTGTGCTTTTAAGTCTTTTTAGGTAGTGGTCATCTATTAATGTAGGTATTTTCTACAACCTGATGGAACGTATGTAGATATTGACTGTCTTTGATTCGAGATTAATGTATCAGTGCAGGAGAATTGAGCGAAGCACTATGTGGTTACTTATATAAGGCTAACATACAAAAGTGCACAACATGCTCAAAATGTATTTGCTGTGGAAACACACACACACACACACACACATACACACACACGGGACGATTCCAATATTTTTTTCCGATTCCAATACAATTACCTATTTTTTTAAATCATAGTTAACCCCAAACAAGGCAGGCCGCCACTGTAAACGTAAGTGACTACTGAGAAAAAAGGGTAACGGTTTTTTTTGGGGGGGTCTAAATTAGGAGCTGCGCAGCAAGATGTCTGTTTACATTACTTTGTAATTTCTGCATGTCAGTAACGTCAAGAAAGCAGGGAGCAGGAAGGGAGTTCCAGAGTCCAGCAGCACGAGGAAAGAAGCTTTTGGAGTAGAAAGCTCTTCAGCATCTGGGGACCTCCACAGTGTATGGATGGTTATTTGGCAGATTGTCCGGTTGGTCTAGTGAATTTACGTCGTGGGAGTACCAGAGCATAATCCATTAAAGTACTTATAAAACAGGCACAAGGATGCAACATTGCGGCGATGGGACAGAGGCTGGATCTTGGTGGATAGTGAACTCTTTGGCAACTATTTTTTAGACCTTGTCTAAGAGGGATAGACTAGCGGATGATGAATCAGCCCAGATGTGGCAACAGTACTCCATGCATGGGCGGATGATGGCTTTGTAGAGATATAGGATAATGTCAGGTGTGAGAAGTTTACTGGCACGGTAGAGAGAGCCCACCTTCTTAGCTGTAAATTTCTTTTTCATGTAAAACTTTATAATCAAAACTTGCTGGAAGGTAAATTTTAAATGAAGTGAATTTTTATTTTATATTTAATTTTCATTTTAAAAACTATTCCAACCTGTTGTAATTATAAAGTTTTACATTAAAAATATGTTTTTGTAAACTATTATTCACTAATAATGCAGCGCTGCCAGTTTCTGAAATATTAACCAATGTTTAGCGAAGTTATTTTTTTTTACTGTGAACAAACTTTTGTTTTTAAATGAATAATGTGTTTTACCAACAATGAAGTTTTGACTTTAAGTGAATTTCATAAATGTATTATACTCCATGCATTGGCGGATGGTGGCTTTGTAGAGATATAGGATAATGTCAGGTGTGAGAAGTTTACTGGTACGCTAGAGAGAGCCCACCTCCTTTGCAACAGCCCTGGCAATGTTTTCAATGTATTTATTCCAATTCATGTTATCTGTGAAAGGTAGGCCGAGGAGTTTGAATGTTGAACTCTCAGGCAGGGTACTATTTGCCATGACAATCGGTGGTTGAAGAAATCTCTTGTAGTTATTGAAGGAAAGTAGCTTTGTCTTTGTGGCATTAAAAGTTACCATCCATTTTTGACCCCATTCCACTACAGACTGGGGGTCATTTTCTAAGGATTCAGCCATTGCCTCAGATATTTGCGCGTCGGTTTTGCCCACATGACGAATGTAGAGCGTGGTGTCGTCAGCAAATATTCCTATCTCAATCGCAATGACATCAGGGAGGTCATTTATGAAGATCAGGAACAGTAGAGGTCCAAGAATAGATCCCTGGGGTACACCAGCATTTATGCCATGTTGCTTAGAACGTCTTTCTGATCATCAATACGGATTCAGACAAGCACAATCTACTGCAGACATCCTAACGGTCATCTCTGAACGCATATATAATACACTGGACAAGGCAGGTGAAGCTAGGGCGGTAGCGCTTGATATATCCAAGGCCTTTGACAAGGTCTGGCATGAAGGGCTTCTAATAAAACTGCACTCATATGGTATTACTGGACAAATATTTAATATAATTAAATCCTTCCTAACAAAACGAAAGATCCAGGTTGTACTCGATGGCCGTTCTTCTAAGCAACCTAGGTGCCGGACTATAGCTAGATTGATTAATGATTCAAAGATTTTAGCAAAAATCGGGAGTAGACTGATTGGGCGGTAGTTTAGAGGATCAGTTCTATCTCCAGAATTCTTGAAGACTGGTACCACAGAGGCAATTTTCCAACTATCAGGGAAACAAGATTCATTAAGGCATTTGTTGTATAGTTTGGAGAGGACAGAGGTCAGCTCAGCAGATAATTTTTTATTACTATTACTGGTATAAGATCAGGTCCACAGACTTTGGAGGTTTCAAGGTTTTTATGATGTCTCTCACTTGAGACGGGGTGATGACCAGGTTCTCAAGTGTTGCTTTAGTCCGCAATGATTCCAGATTCCGATACAATTAAAGATTCTGATTCTTTTTAAATCTCTAAATATTCAGTTATAGAGTTGTTGCTTTTTTTTTTTCATTTTCCGATTACCGTAAAAACACGTGTAATGGTTGCAACTCAGTTCCCAAACTAGGGTGATGTATTGGGGAGAGGTTAGTGTTAGATGTCATTTATTGGAGGGTTTTTTCCGTTGTTGTTTTTAAATTTTAAGTATTATTTCTTTAGGGAAAAATAGAAGTTTGGGATATTAAACTTGTTTATTGCTCCACTTTTGTGATCATTTGGGATTCAAAACAAATTATCAATATGAAAATTTGAAAACGTTAGAAATTAAATACGATTCTTTTGCTCAATTCATGGCGTTGTAACAACTTCGGTCATCTGAATTTCTCAACGAAGACGGTTTATTTGGTGGCGTTAGATGTCATTTATTGGAGTTTTTTGCTTTTAAATTTTGCAAATTCGTCGGACGATTCAGAGAAATCTAGAACCCCATTCTGTTATACAGGGTGGCGCAAAAGTCACGCATTAGTTTGAATCAGTAACAACTGATTCAAACTAATGTGTGACTTTTGCGGGATAGTTTGGCGAGCGTTTAATTAGCAGATTCTCTGATTTTAACTGGCCTTCACGTTCACTGGCTTTTTCCTTTGGGGTTATCTATAGGGAAAGGGTATATGTAACCAAGCCTACAACAATCCAAGAGCTTATAAACAATATCAGACATCAAATCAAAGAACTAGAACCAGTTATTCTAAGGAGTGTAATGGAAAATGCCCTAACTAGAGCCCGTCTTTGTGAGGCCGAAAATGGTGGCCATTTAAAGGATATTATTTTTAAAACCTACTGCAACAAAATTACCAAGTAAATGTATTATTTATTAAAAAAAAGCCTAGTTTCTATCACCTAAACAAACCAATGCGCGATTTTTGCGCCACCCTGTATATTTGGGCCCGTAAGGCACATAATTCTAGTTGATTTAAAACAAAATTAAGTTTCCTTTGACACTTAGTTTAGAAATGTGACTTTGCTTTTTACTTATATAGACCTTAGGAGAATAAATAATGTTGGTTTTTAACGAAAAATTAAAAGAAGTAAAAATATTATTTTTATATTTTTCATTCATTTTTTTCTCGCATAATTACTCGTCCGTAAATTCAACCTTGAATCGCTTGTAAAAGTTTTTAAAATATTTTTTAATTATTCAACTATACTATTATCTTTTTATTTATGGATTAGTAAATACAAATATTTAAAACATTTTTTAAAAGATTTCTAGCTGTTTAAAATATCATGAAATTTTTTTTAATTAATTTATTTAGTTATAAAGATGGCAAACCAGAAGAATCACCGACTCAAAGTTTGCAGCAAACGGTTTCCGGTCAAATTCAGTTCCTGATATGTTTAATATCAGGAACTGAATTTGACCGGAAACCGTTTGCTGCATCCATAATGTAACTTCCGGCGAGAGTTTCAGTTTCTCAAATTTATTTATTTATTAAATTGTTAGGTGAAAGTACAGAATAGTAAACAAAGCCCTTCCCGCTGTCCATATTAAGAATGTCTTTCTAAATAATTACTTTATTATTTTAGCACGGCCAGTAAACTGCAGAAGATTTTTTTAGAAATCTATTTTTAACTTTTGGGGATGGAGGTTTTGTTAACTATTCTGTACTTTTTTCTTAACAATCTAATAAATACATTAATAAATAAAAATTAGAATAAAACTTGACAAACCACAAAACTAAGCGACCCAATATATGAAATCTTTAATATCAGGAACTGATTCTGACCGGACACCGTTTGCTGCGGACTTTTAATCGGGGATTCTTCTGGTTTGCCATCAAGATTATTATTTTCCTCTTTAAAAATATGAATTTCGATTCTTTTTTAATCTAATGTAAATAGCATTCTTTTTTTAAATCATTTTGGTACCAAACTCATACTAAAAATAATTGTTAATTTATTTTTAAATAAATAACCAGTTTTTATAGCATATTTTTGAATGTGTTTGCACCAATTTTTATGAATTTATTTTAGAGATATTTTTCTGGGAATAATGTTTCTAGAAATTAAAGAATTTTGGGTTCAAAATATTTTTGCTCGGTGAGAATCGTCAAGTAAACTACCAGAAAAGATATTGCCGGAATGTTTATTTGTTTTTTTGTTTTTATTACAATCAAAACCTTATAAAAGTAATTAATGAATGAATAATTGCTGAGAAATGTTATTGAAATTGGACAATTCCATGATATGTTCGCAATTTCTTTTTATCAAGCCGATTATTTTGATAATCATCCGACCATCCTTTATTTTGAACGGACCTAACAAAACGATTTACCTTCAACCAATCAATTGCTTTATATAACATCTAAGATGGCCGCTGGGCAAAAAGGCTATTCTTAATTTTGCTGACGTCATCAGACGTTATCATTTCTATTAGCCACTATCACTGACGCTCCTTCACTCCTGAAATCGATAAATCAATTGCGCCTTCTGTAGATTTTATTGATAGCTTCCGATTGATTTTACGAAGGAGGAAAACTTGTTCCCATAAAAAAAACAACGATTAGGAAAAACAGTTTTTCTCTAATCGTTGTTTTTTTTAATGAAAACCAATGTTAACTCTTTTGAATTTTCACTTAACATAATTCTCAATTAACTAATAACGATTAAATAAATAATAGCAAATATTTCTCAAATAAATAACAACGATTCAATAAATCATGGCCAAAAATTCTTGATTAAATCACAACAATTCAATAAATAATGGCTATAAATTCTCACTAAAATAACAACGATTCAACAAATAATAGCATATAATTCTCAATTAAATAAAAATGATTTTATAAATAATTGTTTATTATGCTCAATTAAATAACAACGATTCAATAAGTAATGGCTAATAACTCTTAATTAAATAACAACTATTCAAAAAATAATAGTCAAAATTCTCAATTAAATAACAACAATTCAATAAATAATTCTTAATAATGCTCAATTAAATGACACCGAGTCAATAATTTTTTTAAGTAAAACTAATTTTTATTCACGTCCACAAAATTGTTTTCAATTTACATTTTTGGTATTTTAAATTTTGTTTTCTTTGTGTCCTTGTTTAACGGCAAATCAACCCTTTTTGGGGTATTTAATTCCGAAACATAATGCCTATTGTAATCGATTCATGTATATGATTATTCGGGTGGCAGACAGTTGCGTACTGAACATTTTCGCCCTGGACATTTGCGCCGTGGACATTTGCATCATAGACAATTGCGTATCAGACAATTGTGTCCGTCATCAGGAGTTGTGCCGTTCCAATGCCCTTTCGAGGAATGTTTTCCTAATACTCAAACGGAAAAATACAGCACCTATATTGGCCACACAACAACAACCCTCTCCCGACGTCTTACGTGCCACCTAAACGACAAAAGCGCTATTCAACGACACAAAAAACTATACAATCAGCCGGAAAATACTAGTAACTTACACTAAAATCACCCATGAAAATAATTGCACACGCAGACTTAAAATCTGCAACATAACATTAATGAAATACCATTTAATACTGGCATTAACGCTCTATCCGTATTCCATGATCAAGATAAAATAAAAAATAAAAATAAGAAAAAAAACTATAAAAACGCTAACAGCACAAAGACGAAAAAATAAGAAAAAACTCCTGATAACGATCGAGAGATCGAAAGCGCTCGAGAGATGGCCGACGAAACAACACTCGGAGCCATAATGCACAGAAAACTTGCTCGTCGCGTCGAGAAGCTAACAAGGAAAATAACAAAAAGGGGAAATTCCGTAGTTTTCGACGAGGCCTGCATATATATATATATATATATATATATATATATATATATATATATATATATATATATATATATATATATATATATATATATATACTAGCAGGACCGATGCCCCGGTGTTGCCCGGAGAAATATAAAATAATATAATTGGCGTTGACCTGGGAAAATATAAAATAATGGTGTAATTTAATAAAAAGAAATGTTAGAGAATAAATGAAAAAAGCAAACAAAATAGATATCTTTATGTTTTGGGTTACTTCCCCCTCTATCGTTTTGACTTATTCTTAAAAATCAAAATCACTGTAACAAATAATAAAAACAGTAAATGTGATCCAAAAATAGTCGTAAAGCTTGCAGCGGGCAACAGTCTACGTTGAATTTACATTGAAAACTGATCCCCCGTCTTAAAATCTAAATTTTCTGACATTTCTTTCCAAAAACTCCGGAATTCTCTACTGACATGATAGGTAATTGTACACCGAAAAAGACTTTTTTAAAAATTGAGATGGTCAAAAAGTGGGGGATCAGTCTACGTTGAATTAACATTGGAAACTGATCCCCGCTCCTAAAATGTAAAATATTTGAAATTTTTTTCCAAAAACCCCGGAATTCTCTAGCAGCCTGATAGGTAAGTGTACACCGAAAAAAGAAAAAAAACTGGTCATTAAAAAGTTGTGAAAAACGGACTGTGAGAAAAGACGAACATGTGCCAATAAATAAATTTAAAAAAATACGGAAGGTGTTTAGCGATAACGTAAGGAATAGCATACAGAACGGACCGTGTATAGGAGAAATCCTTCTAGACTGCAACAATTTTTATTTTTATCCCAATCCGGAGTTCCCCTTTTTTGGATACATGCATGTTCTCCACATTAAGAACCGACATTGTGTCTAACTCTGCCCTCGAGGGGAGGCAAGTAAACATATTAAAAATTCAGACTAAAAACAGTTGAGATATCGTAAACAAAAAAACAGCAACAACAAATAACTTGAATATCAATCGGCAAATAAAACGTTAATTCTAGTTTGAAATGTAAAAAAAAAAGTTAATAAATATAGGCCGGATGATGTTTAGCGAAAAGTATGTCTTTACCCGCGCGGTCGGCAGATTCTTACAAAGGTTTTAAGAACGGTCCGTGTATCTGACTTCCAATCCGTATTCCTTTATTCCTATAATATAGTCATAACTACAAAAAGAACGAAAGGGAAGTTGAAGGAGCGGTCGTTCTGTATGTGAAGGTTTGAACATGTTTTTATATGTATATATATATGAAGATGTAAAGTAATTTATTGAAAATTTATTTTAGTTAGTAAACGAGTTGTATATTAATTTTGAGCGTTGTAATACTTGCTATTACTGAGTGGAGAAGTAGGAGACGCCATACTTAAATCTAAGTTGGTGTGTGTTTAATGTTCGTCAATCATATTCGATTATTTCAGAATAGTACGTACAGTTTACTCTAGGGAATCAGCCGTATTTGATGTTAATGTATAATGGGTGAAAGGCAATAGCACGAAATAAAACGATGAACCAATGCCAGACTTAGCTAGGGGAATATATCCTGGTGTGGTAGTATAGTTTTGCGTGGGAGTAAAAGTTACTTACTGTATGTATGACTATTTTGTGAGAGTCATGTATGCCGGAATGAATGTAGGAAATTAGGGCTTTATAACAATATTTACATATAAATATTAAATTATTTTTACCTACATGTATATGTACATATATATATATATATATATATATATATATATATATATATATAAATGTATATATATACATATATATACATATATAAATGTATATATATACATATATATATATATGCATATATATATATATATATATATATATATATATATATAACTATACTCTCTCTCTGTCTTTCTCTCTATCTCTCTCTCTCTCTTTCCTTCGCTCGCACTGGATATATATATATATATATATATATATATATATATATATATATATATATGAGTGTGTGTGTGATGCATCGTTTTCTATCTGTAAATATGGTCCCCTTTCTCTCTCTCCCAAATCCACCTCCATTGATTTTACTTTGCCTTTCTTCTATTCTCGTCTGTTTCGCCATTCGTCTCATCTGTTGTCTCCATCAATCTGTGATTAACGAAACTATTTTTTTTTCGTCTCTCCAAAAATCTTTGTTTGTATTCCAGTTATTTGAGTCCTCTTTTTACTCACCAACTGTGGTCGTCGTTGTTTTTGTTGTTTGTTATTGTTGTAGTTGTTGTAGTTGTTGTTGTTGTTGTAGTTGTTGTTGTTGTTGTAGTAGTTGTTGTAGTTGTTGTTGTTGTTGTTGTAGTTGTTGTAGTTGTTGTTGTTGTTGCAGTTGTTGCAGTTGTTGTTGTTTTTGTTGTTTGTTATTGTTGTAGTTGTTGTAGTTGTTGTAGTTTGTGTTGTAGTTGTTGTAGTTGTTGTTGTTGTAGTTGTTGTTGTTGTTGCAGTTGTTGTGGTTGTTGTTGTTGTTGTTGTTGTTGTTGTTGTTGCAGTTGTTGTGGTTGTTGTTGTTGTTGTTGTTGTTGCTGTTGTTGTTTAATTAACATCGATATTCACTTGATGTTATTTTATTCATACAGCAAAAAGTTTTAGTTTATTTTCCTTTGAAAATCGAAAATTATAGAAGATAAAAAGTAAGAATAAAAATAGTAATATTCCCGGGCAACACCAGAGTTAAATGCTAGTATATATATATATATATATATATATATATATATATATATATATATATATATATATATATGAATTTGGTTATTATTCCACGTATGCTCCTAGAGAAGTATTTTATAGATGATTGGTGGTGTATGAAGCATTAAAAACGATGTTGTTTTTTTAATTGTTTTTATTTTGATATTTTGACCAGTCCTCTGGTCTTTGTCAAAAAATGATCTTCTTTTCTTCATTTCAGATCATTTTTTGACAAAGACTAGAGGACTGGTCGAAATATCAAAATAAAAACAATTTTAAAAAACAACAACATCGTTTTTAATGCTTCATACACCACCAATCATCTATAATATATATATATATATATATATATATATATATATATATATATATATATATATATATATATATATATATATATATATATAATATTTATAAATAAATATTAAATTATTTATACCTACAGACGCTAGCGTTTCAAGCTTATTGCTCTCATCAGTGCAGGGAAGTAACAATTTCAGACGGTCGGGAGGCGCGAACCCGGTACACATATCCACTCGGCCCACGGAAACTGTCATGTAATTTAGGGAAATTAAGATCGATATGTACCTAGAAGCGGGCACAGATAGAAGACTAGTCGAGAGTGTTCGACGAACGTATTCGGAACTTGGCATTAGAGCTATATATATATTTGTTAATATTACCTACAGATATCGATGTTTCATGCTTATGCAATCCTCGAATCCAGTTGCAAGCCACCTTAGATTCGCAGTCTGATAGTCTACCAATCGGTCAACACCAATTAAAATGGAAATGTAGAGAATTTAAACTTTATTAATGACAAATCAGCGGATACCCATTGTAAGCGAGTCGAACAATGTTCAACAACACACATACACACACACACACACACACACACACACACACATATATATATATATATATATATATATATATATATATATATATATATATATACAATTTTTGTAGAACGATACACTGATTCTAAGCCTTCTCTAACAATTTTTGTAGAACGATGTGTTTTGGGCCTCAACATACGCCTCAGTTTCCGATATCACTTTTTCATTGGAGTCAAATCTCTTTTGAATTCTGCGAATAGCCAGTAGTCACTGGGGCCAAATCTGGAAAATATGGTGAGTGCTGAAGCAATTCCATATAAAATTCATGCAGTTTTGCCATCGTTGTAATCGACTTGTGACATGGTGCATCGTCTTGGTGAAAAAGCATTATTTTCTTCTACATTTGTGTCCGCTTTTTGGGGCAATTTCTTCCTTCAAACGCACGAAAATGCTATAGAAATTCGCTATTCATCGTTCTTGCCTTTCTCTAGATAATCGATGAACAAAATACCTTTCGTATACCAAAATACGAAGTCAAAACCTACTGATGTTTGTGTCGTCTCAGACGGCTTTCTCCTGCTGCTGTCCACTTAGCTGACTACCGATTTGACTTCTAAGTGAAGTGGTGCTTCTATTTTTCATCCATTGTAACATATTGACACAAAACTCGTTTTCGTTACGTTGAAACAGTTGCAAACAACGATCTGAATCGTCGACGCGTTGTTGTTTTTTGAGCGACTGTGAGCAAACGCAGCACCCACTTTGAACACAATTTTCTCATTGGTAAATGTTCATGCAAAAGTTCAATATACTGTATATGCTATCTCATGCAACTTCAATTTACAATCGGCGAATTTGTAGATTTTTATGTTTTCCGGCGACCTGAGCGTTCAGCATCATTTATGTCTGTACGACCGCGTTTAAAGTCAGCATACCACCTCTTTACTGTTGTTTCCGATGGAACAGAGTCGAATAACACTTATGAAGACATTGCTTGAACAGTAGCTTTACTTAAATAACTGTAATTTATAAACTAATAATCCGATTGGGCTCAAATTTTGAAACATGCCATTTGAAGGTTAGACATTTTATAAAATCATATAGTTTTTTATTAGAAAAAACGTAATAAACTGTGTTTCCTGGTAATTTTTTCGTTTCAGCGGATCATTCATCCACGTATTTCCTCTTTCGAAGGGATACATTTATCGGGATGGGCTGCCGACTGGACTATACAGGTTATTTTTATCCGGTCCAGAAGCCTTCTTTTATGGATCTGGATCTCTCCACATAAAAACTAAACTTGCGGCGAGACAAATAAATGAAACCGTCTGCAGCAATGCTCCTCTCCCCCACTCTATCTTTCTTCCTCTTTCTCCTTCTCTTCACTCTCTTCTTGTTTCGTAAGGAGTTCAGTTTTGTTACATGAAACTAAACATAAACTCGCGGATTCCTTTTGATACTTTGCTGCAAGCACGGACAATATGGCGGCGTCTTTCATCTTGACTCTCCAAGTGATAGACAGTTTGACCTTCGCTGAAGAATTCTCCGCTGATTTCGTCTCTCTTTAAGCAGAAAACAATCTCAATAATTTTCGACAGAACTAGCGCAATTGTCGATTTTCATTCACTTCTCTGGTTGTCCTTTCCGGTAAAAGCAGACAAAAAGAAAAGAAGACATCGTGTGCGCAAGTCCAAAGTCTTTGATTTCCGGTCGACTATCCTTTGTCTTGTTGCTTCCACTTTTGCTTGCATTTGTGTGTATGTGTGTACGTATGTGGTTTTTAGTACGTGTGTTGGTTCATATGTTAGTATGTGCGCGTGTGTGACTGTTAATGTGTGTATGTATGTGTGTATTTGTATGTGTGTCTGAATTGTACTCGACTGCCACGGCTTTTGGTCATTGTGTGTTCGTGTTTTCGTATTTCTTTGTCTTTAATTCAAACACTTTGGAAGGTAAATTAGACGGATAACAACGGGAAATAATCAAGAAGCCTTGTTGTGGAATTCGGCGAAGTTGAAAGCGAAGCTAATGGGAGTCTCGATCAATATTGGACGCGTTTTCCGGTAGTTTGAGAGGCAACAAAAAGACCGCTGAAAACGATAGAAAAAGGATTTTTAAGCAGGAATAAAAAGTGTGAAAAAAAATGAGAAGAGCTATAAAGAAAATGAAAGAAAAATTGCTGTCGCAGAGAGAGAGAGAGAGAGAGAGAGAGAGGGGAGAGAGAGAGAGACAGAGAGAGAGAGAGAGAGAGAGAGAGAGAAACAGACAGACAGACAGACAGACAGGCAGACAGACAGAAACAGGGAGAGAGAAAGAGAGAGAGAGAGACAGAGAGAGAGAGAGAGAGAGAGAGAGACAGAGACAGAGAGAGAATGAGGGAGGCATAACCATACGAGATTCTTCCGATACTAAAGATATGAAAGTGTCTGATTGTAACGAGAGCGTTGTCCGTTGGTAAAACCTAATAAAAACAATATAAAACACAATGTCAAAGCGATTGAATTGTTAATGTAGTCGCCATGTTTCTCTATGACCTATTTTCATCTGCGAATAAGCTTTTTAATGTCACGTTCTTATACAAGTTATATTCATTGAGTTTTAAACTGAAAACGACACTAACTCATTTTCAACTTTACTCTTGAAATATATCTTAATCCACTCAAATTATTTTTCAAACTTCTTAAGAAATGGTAATTTGTTGGTGCAAGGTTCGGAGAATATGGTGGATGATGCATACTTTCCAATATATATATATATATATATATATATATATATATATATATATATATATATATATATATATATATATATATATATATATATATATAGGAGATCTATCTTTTATGCAGCATGAGGTCTAGTATTATCATGACGATAGTCAAATCACAGATAGAAAGGAGTCATAGAGAAAAATTGTGACTGTATTAGCGATTCAATAAATTTGATATTGTGTTTTTATTGTCTTGTAGAGCCTTAACTTTTGTTACAACCTTATATCTGTGTCTATGAACACAAAGGTGATCCCGAGTATCATCAAGGTTATAAATTAATAATTGAAGACATATAAAAGTAGATATTTGTGAATTACTATTCTATATTCTTTAAATCTACCAAATACAACTATGTATTTGGTAGATTTAAAGAATGCGGTCAAATAGTTTTCTCTTAATCCATCGCATCTGACGATGAAAATCCAGCTTCCGCTACTAAATTAATGGCCATATGACTGTAGCATCCGATCCATTATTCAAATCATCGTCTAGAAGATGAACAGGTGTAAACGCAGACAAATAAACCACTTATAGTGTCTGTACTTGTGAGAATATCCAAAAAGCATATTTTAACCGCAATAGAGTGGAATCTTATGGCAAGGAAGAACCAATAAGTAGCGCTCTTTTACAACTGCAGAAGGCTACCAGAACTTCAATTTATCGAAGGACAATCTATAGTACGCCTCCAAGCACATTATTTTTGAAATGTCCTAAATGGCTGTTGACACCACGAGTAGGTAAATCAGTCCTTTATCATTTTTTAAAATTTTTTTTATATAACAAGTTGTGTAATGAACCGCCCTCCTTACCAGTAAAGCCTCGTTGTGGAACCGGTTAAATCACCGATAATATGACTATGCAACGGGTAGTACTGGAGTACATAGCACCAGGAGTCGGTCATTGTAGTAACATTTAGTGACATACTCACACACATACGCAATCAAATGCATAGATCGAAGCACATATATAAAGCCACTATCCGACCATGCATAGAGTATGTATGCTACATCTGGGCTGGTGCACCAATCACTAGCATCTCACTCTTGGGCAGTGTTTAAAAAAAGAATTTGATAGCTCAATATGTCCCGCATTGTCTGCCAAGCTCCAGCTCCTGGCGCATCACGTAGTATTGCATCCCTGTTCTTGTTTTATAAGTACGTCCACGGAACTTACTGTATTTGCCCCCTCCCCTCTACGTAAATACCCCTAACCCTCCGCCTCCCACTATCAGCAACTTCTCACCCTTTCACTGTAGCGGTCCTTAGATACTGGAGGATTCTTTACTCTGACGGCTCATTTTCTTGGACCGCTTGCCTTTGGAATCATAGAAGGTCAGAGACTGATCCCTGTATCCTTTGTGAGAGTAAATAAAAAGAAAAGTGAAATATATTCAGTTGCTCTTTATAACATAAGAGAGACAAGACGTTATGTAGAGTACGGATGGATTGGAAGTTTAGATCCCCGTGTATGCTCTAAGAATCTGGCCAGGGATAACTCTCGTTAAAGGAAATGGATCCAAATAGATCCGTTAATCAAGTAAGTCAAAGATGAAATTGTATTCGGTGTTTGCTTGAGAATTCCAGGGAAAGAGGAGAGATCAACAGACGTGCATGACTTCCATCGAGCGAATATGCAACACCAGTATTTGTTGCTCATTTCGCGATTAGAGCCATCGACCTCGGCGTTTGAAAGTGGGAGCGAATTACAACAATTGAGATGATCACAGGCGCATCTTAAAAAAGGCAACAAATGACGAATATTAGTCATAAAGAAAAAGAAAATGATTTCCTTCCATACTGCTATTTACCAAAACCTACATACTTACTTTCCATTTATGTCACTACTACCAATGTCACCTATTTATATATAAATATGCGTAACCGCTACCATCTATACATTGATACATACATCTCTTCAATCTTAGTATGTTTTATCACGCTCGGCACCAAGCAGCACCTCTAGCAACCACTCGCGCGGATGCAGAGAGATGAAGAGTATCGGACGCGGTACACCCTGTCCGATACTCTTGTACTATATATAGTTAATTAAAGATAATAAAAATATATAAGTCGATAAAATTATCAAGTTACTAACTCATTTTTTTTTTAATTAAACCGTGGGGTTTTCACGGGTCATGTTAGTAATTATTTAAACTCCGTAGAATTTCCACATGTAAATAGAATTATTTGTCCAGTCTCTCCGGTGGTCATGTGAAGAGACGAAGAAGAAGAAGAAGAAGAAGAAGAAGTAGTAGTAGTAGTAGTAGTAGTAGTAGTAGTAGTAGTAGTAGTAGTAGAAGAAGAAGAAGAAGACGAACAAGAATAATAATAATAATAATAATAATAATAATAATAATAATAATAATAATAATAATAATAATAATAAGAAGAAGAAGAAGAAGAAGAAGAAGAAGAAGAAGTACAACAACAAGCTAATCTCTTAGATTATTTTGTACATATAAAAACTCGATGATGTAATTCCCTTTTGATAGAAAATTTCTTTTCGTTCAACGAATTTACATAAATGTTTGTTTTAATTTGTGTTTCAACATTTTAACTTTTTGTGATCGTAAAAAATGGGCCATTTACAACTTTAACACATTCGGAGGCGGAGGATGTTTTTTCCCCAAATTATTCTTTTTAATATTTATTTGGGTCAAGGAAAATCTAAAAGTCTGCGCGCGGAGGTGGTGGTAAGTTTGTTTATGGCCAGTAGAATACGTTGATTTTAGAACTACGGGCTTGGACATGTTCTAATACTTAACATATCTATATACTACTCGGTAGAAGTTGCTTGCTTGCTTGCTTGCTTGTTTGTATCTGTGAATACTGGATAATGTTACAAAAGGAGGGCGCCATCTTGTTTGTCAACGTGTCTACTGGATGACAACACAAAAGATCGGGCACATTAGATGAGGTTAAAAAGAAATGAGAGATAGGGGAAACGGAAAGATGTAGTGGGAGAGAAAGAAGGGGAAGAGTAGAGAAAAGAGAGGGAGAAGGGAAGCTATAGAAGGATATAGAAGACTCATTGGATCATAGGTCGTCGAGTGATATAATAAAAGTTTACATCATTTTTAATTGTTTTAATTTTAGTAATTAAAATTTTAAAAAATTACTTCAACTGATAACCGGACCAAAGTTTCTATCTAAAAGTTTCTAATAAATTTACTTTTTTAGTACATTCTAAAAAGGTCCATTTGTTTTTTGGATTTGTTTATGTTTGAAGAAAAAATTTTAAGAAATATTTTGAAGAAAAAATTTTAAGAAATATTTTGAAGAAAAAATTTTAAGAAAAAGTTTGAAGAAAAAGTTTGAAGAAAAAATTTTAAGAAAAAGTTTGAAGAAAAAATTTGAAGAAAAATTTTAAGAAAAAGTTTGAAGAAAAAATTAAGAAAAAATTTTAAGAAAAAGTTTGAAGAAAAAATTTGAAGAAAAAATTTTAAGAAAAAGTTTGAAGAAAAAATTTGAAGAAAAATTTTGAAGAAAAAGTTTGAAGAAAAAATTTGAAGAAAAAATTTTAAGAAAAAATTTGAAGAAAAAAATTGAAGAAAAAGTTTGAAGAAAAAATTTGAAGAAAATTTCATTTTAATTCTCCTAATTAGCCATAATTTGCAATTAAATGAACACTCATCTCACTTAGCTATCTGTATATTTCTCTAGACTTGTCTCACTCTGTAATATTTTTAATGTCTGCCTGAGCATTTAGAGAATCGGTTACTTTTTGTATACTGTGTTCGTACAAACCGTAAACACGTATGTAACTTAGATCTCTTTCCATGATGATAATATAGAAGTAACGAGATTTATTATTTTAGTTAAGCAAAATGTCTTAACAGATATGTCATAGTCTATGAATTTTCGAATGAAATCAAAGTGAAACAAATAGTGGCAATGGTTGTGATCGAACGGGTCACGGGTAGCCTAGTATATATATATATATATATATATATATATATATATATATATATATATATATATATATATATATATATATATATATTGTCACACACAGCTTCCGTCGGGACCACGGCGGCGAGCGCGTGACAATGATAAATATATAAAAAAAAAGGTAAAAGTGGCTCGTAGGTCCTTAGGTCCTAATATTATCAACATGATACAGGGTGAAGGGGATTCTCCAATTTAAGACATCACATAAAAACAAGGACGAGTAAAAGCAGGTAAAAGACAACTCAAACACTAAGTTAAGATTCGAACAATATTTATTTATAAAATAACAAGAGAAGGGATAAACGTGTATAAAACAAATAACAAGAAAAACAAAGTACTAATAGCGAGCAAAATGTATAAACATAATAGTGTCCCAAACAAATCACAGAAGAAAAAGGGTTGTCCACTCACAGAAGGTGGAAGCTTGTTACAAGACTCCCAACGGATCTGAAAAGTTCAATGATCCATGAATATCACAAGTCACACTCATCCAAGATCCGAACTGATCTTTGGATGGATAAGTCGTTTGCAGAATTAAAGGAGTAAGTGTTCAGAAATCATATATGCGGATGCGATCGTGGAAGAGACTTGGCGCTATGCAATCTTCTCGCAGGGAGTGTATTCGTTTCTTCACGACGATGTAATAGGTTTATAATCAACGTCAGATTTGGTGAAATAATCTCGAAAGCCTTTGTTTTCATCAAATTAGCTTTCGGCATAGAAGAAAATCTTCTTTTTCTCCTTCTTTTCATCTCTCACGGCGCATGTTCTGGTGGTGACGAGTTTACTCGACCAGCAGCTCGCCTTTTGACTGATAGGAACTATCTCTGTTCGATTCGCCAACTCGCCTATTATATGTTCTCCGTCGATATGCGTGAGCGGGGTAGGTAGGTGGGTGAAGGGTTTCTTTGAGTTGCCAGGCGATGACACTTTGCACTGATTTGTGGTCACACCATTCATGTAACCGGAAATAAGAGTTAAAAGGCGACGATACTTGGACTTTTGATGTGGGGTCAATTACGTTCGCAGATGTTTTGAGAGACAACAGCGACCAGCTGCATCGTCTGAATTCATTTCGATTAGGTTTGGGACGGGGCGGCGTGTCGCTAATTGGACGCAAGATGGTTTGACGGCATCGTTTCAACCGGATACAAAATTTCTTCCGTTAAGATTTTTTTGGGTTCAAAGGACAAATATATATATATATATATATATATATATATATATATATATATATATATATATATATATATATATATATATTGTGTTTCTAGACTAAAAATGATGAATTTCTTCACATCTGAAAAATAAAAAATAGCCGTATGGAAAAACTAAAAGCATTTAAATTATAAGTGTTATAATTTATTTTAATATTTCGAACGCCCCCCCCCCCGTCCTTTATCAAAATGTGTCTCTTTAGAAAAATTAAATGAATATGAAAACAACATTTTCACATTTTGTAAAACGTCTATGTCTTCGTCTTACGCGTTTTTACTCAAAATTTATATTATCAAAATCCTTTGGAAATAAAAGATACGCTCACGGAATTCAATCCTTTTAAATTGACAAAATCTTTGCATCAAAATCGCATAATATTTCCACCAAATATTGAAAACATCGATGCTTTTCTTCCCCATGTTGTATGGCTGTTTTTGATTTGCAAGTTGTGATGTAAGTTTTTATCTTATTAAGCCCTAACTATCCTGACTTGCTGAAAATTGATCTGAGAAAAAAAGTATGAAATCAACCAACTCTAGAGTTCAGGTAATTGCGTGTGGCCTACAGGTGAGTAAATTATTGGTAGATGAGCTGTAGTGTGAGTGGTGGGTGAGCCAAGGCCAGTTCATCGGATATGCGGTTGCGTCTGAATATAGGAAAGTGAGCCTGAAGTTGAAAGGATGTACATGCAACAACGGAGGTACAAAAACACTTCTCATCTGTTGTCACGCCCTCCCCGACCCACTCATCACAGCAACACATATTTCCTCTCCCCATCTTCCCAATCGGTTGGATGTTGGTACTGTCTAACTCCACCCTTTATATCTACTTCCACCACCACCTTGACGCAACAAGGTTTCTTCTTTCCCACGTCCCCTTACACACAGACACCGAGCCGACCGTTACGCGGGATCAATTTGCTTGACTCGAGTATCGACCGAGAGAGAGGGGAGGAAGTGAGATGGGCGACGGGGGTGGAGATGAAGTGATCGCACTTGCTGGCCGGATTCGTTTCCTCCCACGGCGCGACGGCGAGGCGATCAGGTATCGATGACGCCGTTCAGAATCAGAATCGATAGTAGGAATTAGCAATAAGTGGAAATAAAGAGCGGGTAATGAAGGGGAGGAGAGATGGCGAGGGAAAGGAAGAAGAGATAGACAGAGGGAATAAGATAGAAAGAGACAGAGAAAGAGAAAGAGAGCAATATGCAACGAGAGAGAAAGAAAGAAGAGAGATAATAGAAAAAGATGAAAAGAAAAGGAGAATAGAAAGGGAGGAGATAAAACAAGCAAAAAGATTATACACGTATTTACTCATTTATATAAAGATGAAAAAGAAATACCACAAATATTCAAATACATTCAATATAGACATAAAACTAAACGAATGCGTACCATTCAATCTTCAAAAAGGTACATAAGAACCATTTATGAAACAAGATTATATATATATGGAAAATGAAAGAGAAAAGCCAAAAACTATGTTATTTCTGTATTCATCAACGTCTCATCTTTATTGAAAGACTTCCTCAGGATGAAGAAAAATGTAGAAAAATCATACAGAATATTAATTTTGATTTGTCAGAAAGTGTCCAGACTTGGGAATGGCTGTAGGTGCGAATAAGCAGACAATGAAAATCATGATTTTGGATATGACGTTATCACCAGCAGTCTGGTCGAAGCCATCATCCCATTCATGTTCGCGTCCTTTGAATGAGACATACTATTGAATACATATAGTCATGTTAAATCCGTGAAAAAAGTCAAACTAATTGCAACACAAGGTTTTTATTTGCACAATGCATTTCTATGAGGTGTCTATATGAACATATTAAAAGTCTAGAAAAAATCTACCGATGCGAAATATGAAAATTTTACAATTATCGATCTGCGATAATAGCGTCTGTTTATGACAAAGAAATGTAAACAACCTCGTTTTCATTTTGCTTTTTTTCTAAAATTTCGATAAAATTGATTGCTGGTGGTAAATGTATTTCTTGTCCTGAAATAAAGTTCTAATTTACTTTGTAAAGTTTTGAGAATCGCACTTTAATTCAATATTTTAATAGCTGGTGGCCATATTGTTTTTTCATGCACCAAAATATTTTTACGATGTAAAAGTTTTATTACATAAAAAAAAAACAAAGGTTTTGATACAAAATAAAATTTTAACATTTTTTTACACAAATAATAACTTGTTTAAAACAATATGAAGAGGTTAAAACTAAAAAATATTGAGCGATGTTTAAAGAATTCCATAGAATATAAATCATAGGTCGAAAGTTTAGAATAATTTACTGAAATAAATTTGTAGTCTATTAAAATAACTTACTGAAATAAATTTGTAGTCTATTAAAATAACTTACTGAAATAAATTTGTAGTCTATTAAAATAACTTACTGAAATAAATTTGTAGTCTATTAAAATAACTTACTGAAATAAATTTGTAGTCTATTAAAATAACTTACTGAAATAAATTTGTAGTCTATTAAAATAACTTACTGAAATAAATTTGTAGTCTATTAAAATAACTTGCTGAAATAAATTTGTAGTCTATTAAAATAACTTACTGAAATAAATTTGTAGTCTATTATACATTGCTGGGTTTTATTGTCATTTTTTTAAATCACAAATTGAATAATATCTAATGCAAGTACTGGAGACATGTGTATACTTTGTAAAGAAGGTATCATCTTAGAGATACAGTGACAATTACCTAAAAAAGAAGTGATAGTATCAACACAGCATGTGGAGAATATACAAGTAGTGTTCGTATATGTGCAGGTCAGCGTGTTCACAACAGCTGTATACAAAGATAATGTAACCCTAACATTATAAAAGCAGTTGAAAACATGGAATGAGTCGATATATCAGCATTTAAGTTAAAATCAGCATGTAGGTTAAAATCTTGAACAAGAACTATTATTTCAAGAATTACTGCTTTGTGGTACATCAATTAAATACCAAGGAAAGCAAAGATGTCAGGGTTAGGGTTAGGGTTATCATCTTGTGAAAACATTAACATTTGATAACACTATAGACAAAATATGTAAATCTCGGACTGATGAGTGGAGTGATACAATATTAGAAAGATTATCCTCTGCAAATGATTTACATGCCATGGATGCTGTACCAACTTTAGGACAGGGAAACAATGAAATAAATATGACTCCAAATTCAAATTATCCATCCACAGATGAACTTACTTTAGAGAAAACCTTGGCATTTCTCCCTGATAGTGTTGCTTACTTTATGCAGATTATTGCAACAGGAAACTACAGAAAAGAAGCATGCATCACTGGAACATGCTATCATTTAAGCTATTCAACCAAGTATGGTGATTGCTTTTTTACAATTATGGTTAGTCATAAAAATGCATCACCATTTTGGTTCTAGGCTGTTGATAGATTAATTACAGCAACATGGGTTTTGTAGCTCATATGACGATGTCCAAACATTTGAACGAAATGCTTCTGTAACTGTTTTGTCACTGTTACAGAAGATCAATTTATGCTATGTGCAGCAGACACTATTGGCCACAATATACAACCCCTTGATGGATATGGCCCCCTTCGATCGTATAGGTATGGTTGTCATATTAACACCAGTTAACTTTGTCACGCATGTGATTTCCCAGCATGAAGTAACGACTAATAAGATCTTTAGGCCTGTACAAGTAACAATTCATTACCATTATGAAAAAAATAATCTTGTGATCATTTTTCTAAATCCCCATATTTACTTGATATTCTGTGGACAATTTACCCGTTTATGCAATGGCCATGCCCAGGGTTGTCAGAAATCAAGTAAATGGTATACAAAGGAAATCACCCGGGAAATCATCTGTTGTGATTTTGTCTTTCATTGACTTAGATCTATCAAATATGTCATGTATCTATTCTACATTGATATTCCTGGTTTAACAAGTAAAATTATAACACAACTCGTGTCACCACATTTGACTATATCTGTATCGGAAGGTTCAAACTATTATAGTTAATAAGCCATCTAGTAGCCGTCTGAAATCTATGGTGCTGGGAATCGAAGAATTACACATAGAGATGAGTTTTCTTGGGTGTATAGGCCATCTAATGGAAAAAGCAGGATTGCCACAAGTTCTCAAAGAGATATATGGCCACAACTCAATGTCAAATATGCTTAGTGGAAATGTCCTTGCTAAAGTATGAAGAGGTAATTTCTTAATAGATGGTGCATTTAATATATTAATTCTTTGCAGACACATTGGAACTCACTGTGTCACATACTTCGGTACCTGACACTGAAACTCAAAGTGAAATAGAAGACTCACACATCAACAAACGAAATCTAATACAATTCAAGTAAGAGGTACTAATTTAGCAGAAAGGTGAATAATGTCAGCTAAAAATATTTGCAAAATCATTACTAATCCAGATACGATGGTAGATGAAGAATCTATGATAACAGCTATGACTATCCATGAAGAGTTGGAACAGTAAAAAAAAAAGAAAAATCTGACTAATCGTACTTGCTGCTTGTAGTTGCAATATATGAAAATGCTAGACATTTCGAAGCATTTTCTCTGAACTGAAAGAACAGGACATTGGAGTCTCCCTCTTGCTCCATTGGATGACATGCTACCATTCTTTGTATACTAAGACAATATTTTTATAGCTTCAACAAATGGCTACCTTATCAAGATACCATCCTTATTTGTATTCTTTTTTAAAAATAATTTACATATTGTTTGCCATAATGATACTGGGCAGGACTTTCCACTGATCTTATTGTTTATGTAAAGTATCAAAGCTACTAAAATAAAATGAGTTAGCAGCACAAAGAAGTAACTGCCACCCAACAAAATAAGAGACTGCACGGATACAAAAAAAGCATGCAAGTTTTTGAAAGTCAGAAACTCCCTCAGTAAATCTGATGTCACTGCACAGCATTATCTCACGTATTGTTGTATAGGATTCAGTAAATTTAGATCAAACAGAAAATGTTGGCTATGAGATTTTTCAATCCATGGAAAGCAATGAGTTATCTTAAAATTCATTCAAGTGAAAAGAAAACAGCTACTTACACTTGAATAAAAAAACAGATGTTATTATAGATACAAAAGTAGTGCATATTCATCAACAAGCACGGGTTCAACGCCTAACATTAGTTGCAACAAAAGAAAACATTAATATACAGGACCTCTTTTAATATGAACTACATCGCTAAACAGCGTCTATGTTTGATTCCATTGGTTCTCCCAGATCTGCAAGCAAAGCAATTCTAGGAAATGCCTTGTGGAACCAGCTTCGATACCAATAATGCAAACCTCTCACTGGTAGACATTTTGTTTTGGATGGAGGGGCATTACTACATCGAGTTATTTAGCATCATGGTCTTACATTTAGATAAATATATTATGTATATATTAAATACGTACTGTGCAAATATGAGAAATGCGTTATTATATTTTATGGTTACAATGAACAACCTTCAGTAAAAGACATAATTTATTTAGGAAGAGGAGTAAATACTATATCTGTACACTGTGAATTAACTATGGTTCCAGCAACGAAAAAGGATATCTTCTTGGCAAATAAATCTAATAACCATAGACTTATCCAGATGTTTTCTGAATGTTTGGAACGAGCAGGGTGTAGATGTATCCACGCCAATGGTGATACGGTCTTATTAAAACTGATGTTAAAATAAACACTGTTCAAAATCTTACCTTGGCCCTAGCATATGCTTACATTTAACATTTCTTCATGCCTTACTTGGATGTGACACAACTTCATACGCATCCAATGCAGGCAAAGCAGTTACTATTAAAATAAAAAAGACTTACAACATTGTGCTGAGGTCGTCTCTCAGTGTGAGGCATAAAATAAAAGCATTATTGAATCTTAGAAACGCCAGAAGGGAACGACAACAACTTGCGCTATCATCGGTTTTCTTAAAAGATAAATAAAAATATAATCACAGTGGATTAAATATCTTGCCTCCAACAACAACTGCTGCGAAATGCTATTCTATGCATTATACTAATAAGTACAGATATGGTTAGTAACTCGTTTTCTAAATCTCATCAATTTGAGATGACAGGTGATCAATGGTGCTATCATACCAGAAATGACTGATATGCTACCAGCACCAAAAAGTCTTCTTAATTTGATCCGGTGCAACTGCAAAAATATTGCAATACAGCATGGTGTACATGTAAAATACAAACCATTCGTCGTATAATAGAAAACTTTAGGCTGGTGATATTTGGTGTGGGAATTTAATATTATTGCCAATTTCTTTAATTCCGTATTATACCTTACACACGTAATAAAATCTAAATGGTCTTATGTGGTTACATTATTGCACAGATATTCATTTACTAATTCCTGTTCGTTGATGTATGGTCCTCTCTCTATTTGGAAAAAGGTTTTTAAAGAAAGATTAAAAAATATTATTTAGTTGATATTCTTAAATCGATGTGTTCTAAATGTAGCTTGGCCAATTAACATTTACAATGTCTCTCATATAAACTAGGAAATAAAGAAATCTTGTTTAATTCATTTAATTCAATGATAAACATATATTATTTGTGCGGATCCTGCTATAAAGATTTATATAAAGGATGCTTTGAAATAACTTCTGAATCTCTCGAGTTTTACACATTGATAATGCGAATTTGGGAAAAAGTGTATTTGATAATTGTATTTTATAAATTAGGAGAGATAACAAGATCAGTTTTTTTCATTTTTTTTTACATTTGTTGTTGCTTTTCGTTTGTTATGGTAACTTATAGGGCATGGTTATTTCTATATTTTGATACCTTAAGGCCAACATAGTTTTACTTACATCGTACACCTATTCTGAATAAAATATTTTATATTTGGTAACCCATTAACTTATTGCATAGTATTCTATTTAAACAGATCATAAGGCATCACTCTAGAGATATTAGACTGTTGTTTATATATTTTTGTATATTTTATGATAATACGCAATACATTGCCAGGGCCGCTGCAAAGAAGGTGGACTCCCTCTACCGTGCTAGTAAACTTCTCACACCTGACATTATCCTGTATCTATACAAAGCCACCATCTGCCCATGTATGGAGTATTGTTGCCACATCTGGGCTGGGGCATCATCCACTAGTGTCTCTTAGACAAAATCCAAAAAAGAGTCGCCTACTTAATAGGTCCCTCACTATCCACCAAGATCCAGCCCCTGTCCCATCGCCGCATTGTTGCATCTTTGTGCCTGTTTTACAAGTACTTCAATGGATTGTGCTCTGACGAACTTGTTGGACTAGTAGCCCCCACGGCGTAAATTCACTAGACCAACCCGACAATCAGCCAAATCCCATCCATTCGCTGTGAAGGTCCCCAGATGCCGAAGAGCTTTCTACTTTAAGAATCGGATCTATTTACAACTCTGGCTGTTTAAACTCATTCCGTATACAGGACCCGGATGTTAACCATTATTCCAGAATCTTTGAGTCTGATCTTACGAACTCTTCATACATCTTCAACGGTGAATTTTACCTACATCCTCTACATTACCCTATATTTTTTTAATATTTTATATTTTTTCAATTTGGTAAATTTATTTTACTAACTTATTAGTCGAATTTCTTCTAATATTTTAAGGAAAGAATAATAAAATAATTTTCTTATGTAAATCCCTTGTTTTGAACAATTTATGATTCAATAAAAATTGTATTCATCACAATTTTTATTCTCATCATTTACTTATTTATATTATTGCTCTATCTCGTATTGTCTTTTCATGATAGGTTGTATTTAAAGATATACTTCATATCTTTATTTTATTTTCTCACTATATATATATATATATATATATATATATATATATATATATATATATATATATATATATATATATATATAATGCATTTTTATGTAATTCTTTTTATTAGTGATTGCAGCGTTCGTTGTTTTTTGCTTACTATTATTTCGATTGTCTCATTTCCTAAGTGATTAAGATGCAGAAAATTGCATTATTAGTCGCCCTTAACTTTATAGGACGTATTTTTCGTTAATATATATATATTCTTATTTATTTTATACGTACATAAAAGTAATCCATGGGCACGTGTTTCGGGCCCACAGCCGTCATCAGCATGGCAACTTACACAGAGAAAACGCTGGACTATAGACATCAATATCGACGGTTCGATCTCTGTGTAAGTTAGCCATGCTGATGACGGCTGTGAGCCAGAAACACATGTCCATGGATTACTTTTATGTAAGTATAAAATAAATAATATATATATATATATATATATATATATATATATATATAGATAGATAGAGAGAGAGAGAGAGAGTTAGAGATAGATGTATATATATAGAGAGAGAGAGAGAGAAAGAGAGAGAATATAATAATAAAACAAATGTAAAGCTGCATACTTTACAAGTTTATAATAATAAAATATTACAACAGAGAATATTTTATGAAAATGTCCTTTAAGCCATGGATTTTCAAAAAAATAAATCTTATCCTCAGAATAAGAAAGCCAATAGTCTTTTTAAGTAGGAGCAAATATTATGAGTTTTATTATTACATCCCATTATTGAGCCTATTTCTTTCACGAAGGATTTAATATAAAATAATTATTTCATAATACTTGAAAAATATAATATTAAATTATTTTTTAATATTTTACCTACGTACGACGTACTTTTATCTAATAAAAATACTTTGTATGTATGTTTCGAAATGTTTTAGATAAGGAATGATAATTTGGGTTTTATTATTCGGACTACTATCCTCACAACGTTTTGGTCGATGTAACCTCCGATTTTCTGCAGGTGCATCCTGTCGAACTTTTTCACATGGAGACATGACTCAACGGATAAAGGTGTTAAGTTACAATCAGTTCTAAGTGACAGTCTTCTTGGGGGTGTAAGGCTCAAATCTCACTACAGGCGATACTGACTAAGAATAAAATAAGAATTGATGACTGACGGAACAAGAACAATCTATCTCCGTGGGTTCATTTCGAATTCCGTGTAGATTCTGAAGTTCAACATAAAAATTCTCGAGTTCGTAAGGTGCACCTGAAGAAGGTCGGAGGTTACATCGGCCAAAACGTTGTAAGAATAACATCCAAGATGAGAATAGTAGTCCGAATAATCAAAATATTTTAATTTAAAAAAAAAAAAAAAATTAAAAAATAAATAAAAAAAAAAATTAAAAAAATTTAAAAAAAAAAAAAATAAATAAATAAAAAAAAAAAATAAAAAATAATAATAATAAAAATTTTAAAAAAATAAATAAATAAATAAAAATAAATAAATAAAAAGTAAAAAATAAAAAATAAAAAATAAATACTTATAACTAGACCAAAGTGTCGTATTTCCCTCGTTGTTCTCGAATTGTTCAGCTCATTAATGCGGTGACTGAACGCCTTAGTGACCTTTACTAATGATCACATTCCTAAATAGATCGTCTTTGTGGAGCAGGTAAATTGGAGCATACTAAACATGATGACGTCATAAGAAAAGAAAAGGGAATTGGTGTCCGTGAAAGAACGGGATAATGTGAATGTTCTGGGGACAAAAGATGTCTTTAAAATGTAGCATCTGTATTTTTCAGAATCTCAGCATTTCGGCCCATACCAATTATCTAACCCTAATCCTGATGATGTTCTATTATTAACCAAAACATCTGAGCCGTTAAAGTAAATGCAATGAATAATTAATATTTGTAGGAAAAAAATATTATTTTGTCGGATATTTAATTCGAATTTAAGTGGAAACCGCCATTTTCTACGCCAGAGTGCTTCAGAGCGGCCTGTGATAAAACTAAATTTATTTTGATCAGACAACAAATAAATTAAAATAAAATAGAAAGGACTAATATAAATTTAGCAATTTCTAATCTGAACCTTTCATTGGCTTTTTTCGCACTTTAAAATGTTGTTTACTAAAATGTTGTTTACTAAAATGTTGTTTACTAAAATGTTGTTCCATTGCAAATGCATAGACACGCAATCAAACATAACACCGAATCTCACATATTAGAGTCAAAGACAGGAAGTTCTAAACGTGATTTTTGCCCTCATACACATTACATCACATACCATCAAAAACTTCAACAACAATTGAAAATCCACAGGCACCACAACCACAACTAGTCCTGCACACAAAAATAAATACCTCGATCACCTCATTCGGTGGGGAAAATCAACTAGATATTTAATAGAAATTACATAGCCAGATTAGTACATATCTATTTAATAAATTGATTAATAACGTAATGACAATGGGTGGTTATTTGCATCGATGAAGTAATAAAGAAACAGGATGAAAATGATGTCACCATCAGCGGTGTTTCAAGAGTATGAAAGAATGTAGTAATGGGTTACTGCATCTATGTTTACTTATTGGAAGGACCGCACATTTAATTGCTTGCTTAGGGCGCCAAAACCTTTGCCACCGTCACTGCGACTATTTTTATGGTGCTGACAGTTGACGGAGCCACAAATTAAGAACAAACTTGGATAAAAATCAAAATGAAGGCGATAATGTAGTGGATGGTTAGAACCGGTTGTTAAAAGAAAGTGGATCGAGGAGGAAAGGGTAGATAACCGACTATATTTTTAAGGATTGAATTTAAACAGAAACAATAAATAACTGAAAATTATATTTCGTTGGAAGTTATGTCGAAAATTTATTGATTTAATGTAATGATAATAATTGGTTATTTGCATGGATGGAATAATGTCACCATAAGTTATGCTTCAAGAGTAAGAAATAATGAAGTAATGGATTACTGTACACATGAAAAGGGGTGCACGTCTAAGAGTTGGCCTAGTGTTGGATAATGCCCCTATGGGAATGGACGTATATGTTGGAAATCGTTGGTTGGACTTGCGTGAATTAGCGCGGGTGCAGTCGAGTGCAGAACAGGGCCTGTTCTCACAGTCAGAGCTAACAGACGTGACAAGGTCACCGTGTGACGAGATCCCAGATCAGGGGGCAGTGTGCACCTGCGAGAGGCTCTGTGACGTCACAGGCCTTTGTGTGGGAAACAGAGGGATCCGTGACGTCACTCGTTCTTCGTGAGAAGCGAGTTTCGTCAGTCTGGGTTTTGGAGGCAAACCTATGAGACGTGATTGTTACCATGTAATTTACAACAGATAAGGGAAATATTTCCATAAGAAAATACAAGCGAGAGATATCCTTTTCCCCCTCTATAAATGGTTAAGAAACTACGATAAAGTAATGATTTGCTCTCTCTCTCTCTCTCTCTCTCTCTCTCTCTCTCTCTCTCTCTCTCTCTCTCTCTCCGTAGTGAATGGCACAGGCCGATAAATAACAATGCTTGTAATAAAAAGAATTGAAACTTAAAGAGATTGTTGTTTGGTGAGTCGATCGGGAAGCTTTTGTTGCAGACAACGGACGGCGTGGTTCACGGCAGGAAGGAAGGAAGGAAGAAAGAATTCATCCACTAGACGACATCGAGACGGCGAACCTCTGCGCGGCGAGAGAGAAAACTAAAGGCATGCAAACAATATATGAACTATGTGATTTATGATGTTTTTAAAATGACGAGTATTAAATGTGAACTGCCACGGCCCTTTCAGGGACGTGTATAACAAACGAGAAAAGCCACGGCCCGTAGTGGGACTAGTATACGAAATGAGTACTGCCGCGGTCAAAGAAGGAGTAGTAACATGCAACACTAGAGCGCCAAATCCGCTTGCATCGGCTTTGATCCTTTAGTAAAATGAAATCACAATGGATCTTTTTTTTTCGCTTTTACTAACAATCAAAATTTGTTTTTTGAGTCAAAATGTGAAATGATGTTTGAATCTCAAAAATTCCCAATTAGTTTTCCACGTGTGTTTTTTGTTCCTTTTTGTTTGTGTTTTTTTTTGTTTTTCTTTTATTATTAAAGTAGTGTTATTTTATATTGAAATTTTTTTTTGAATGTTTACTTTTTTAAACTCCCGAATAAAATTACCTGTATATGTGTACGTGTTTGTCTTGCTTGACCACCGCAACGGAGGCGACCGTGGCTAAGTGATCAACGACACGGACTAGCAACCTGGGTGTGCCGAAATCGAATCCAGTTCGTTCCACATAAAACACTTGCACTTAGGATGTTGACAACCTTCACGTGGTCCCTTCCGTAAGTACCCGTCTGTCTTTCTATAAACGATTCTAACTAGAAAGATATCGGGGATACCAATGCCAACAATGGAATCATCTTATTCATACGAAATATCTGAAACTATGTATGTATGTATGTATGTATGTATGTATGTATGTATGTATGTATGTATGTATGTATGTGTTTGTGTGGAAGTCAATGAATGTGTGGAGGGATGTGGTTGGCTGTGTGCACTTACATCTTGGTGTGATTCTGTTATTCAGAGTCCACGACGGCCATTAGGTACTCATACATATTACCCACGTGTAATCACACGCGCACTAACAAATGTATATGCATGTGTGTGTTTCTATGTTTCTATGTGTATGTGTGAACGCGCCCTTGCGTGTTTTATATTATGATTGCAATTTTTCGCCTGTGTGAACTGATTTGCCGATCTTCAAAATTTTCCCACGCCCATCAAGACAAAGTAATAAAATGAAGAAATAAATTTCAACTAATGCTTGACTTCAACGACAAGAGAGAAATCAGGGACTTTCACAAGACATTTTTGAATTGAAAATATTGTGTTTCTCATTTTCTGCTTTTTGTCTTTTGGCGGACATTTTATTTATGGACATCTTCTTTCTTTGATAAAATAAATTTGAATACATTAAGTTAGGAAGATAAATTTGTCGTCCTTTATGATAGCTGTAGCGTAGTTTATTTTTCATGAACTGATATATATATATATATATATATATATATATATATATATATATATATATATATATATATGTATATCCTGACCATCCCTACTACAGGCCAGGCAATCGTGCAACTGGGGTCTTTTACTGGGGGGCATGTGAATTTTCTTAAATATTCGAAGTTGCAAACAAAGGTAACATTCCTCTGTGAGATTAGTTTGATGTGTTTATGTGTTTTACATACCAAATAATAAGAACCACAATGAGCTAATTTATAAATTTGACAATTATTGACAAATTCCTATAAATGAAGGGACAGGTAATTTTGAATAAACAAAGGCAAATGCATATTTCAATGAAGAATTTTTATTTCAATGTTGGATTTTTTTAGAGATTTTGTACTTATGTCAAAAGATCATTACTTGTATATTGTGGTTAAAAAGAAAAAAAAAGGATCCGCACCAGTTGATGATATCAAGCAGAGAAACAGTTTTTTCAAATGTGATATGTGTTTTACTAACCAAAAACTTAAACTGTCCTTATTTGGATTGTTTTCAACACAACATTTTGGCTATAGTCTTCATTTCACATCATAAAATAATCCAAAAATAAAGTTCAAACTAAAATTTCAGCATCCAAATCTCTAGTGTGGTCTCGTAGTCGATTAATCTAAGCAAACAAATTCACTGAAATGGAAGATGGAATTAGAAAAAATAAACAGATTCACTGAAATGGAAGATGAAATGTGATAATACAATGTCCATAGATTAAATAGAAGGTTTAATTAAAAATTTATAGGTTATCCTATAAAATGGACAGGGTTCACAGCAATGAGTTACGATAACCAGAATGTTGTGGCAAAACAAGGAGGACACTACTTACAATTATTGTTCACTGATCATAAAGCAAAACAACAAACATTTTTACTGATGAAAATTTAGAAATAAAAGTTTCAAAATCCATATTTGCAAAATGAACAAACAGATTAATTCAATAAGAAAACTATTTTGACTTCAACATGTATTTTACACCAGGCTCTTGCAGACATAATTAGTTCCTTTGTTCTTACAGATCAATAATTATTTATAATTTATCAGACTGCTAAAATTTCAAGATAATTTCAAAACCTTTAATGCTGGTTCTTTACTTGACTTGGGAGACTGAAACAAACAATAATTCTTGAAAAATATATTTGATAATATAATTCCATGCACTCTCTTTGTATTGAAATGATACATTTTAGACAGCTACATGAACATTTTTGTTAAAGAATTTCTGCAAACCTTTGATTTGACAGCATTGAACATTATGAAACAGAAAAACACTCACTGAACAGTGGTATCCAGTGGAACTTTTAAATCACCACGATCTATTTCTTTTAAAATACTTCCATACTCATGATAATAAAAAGCAGTATCATTGAATATTTCCTCCTCTGTAAGACAATCTTTTCGTGTGATATATCCTGCTATATAAAAAAGCGACATTTTAATATCTTTGGGGATACCAGTTTCTAGGTCTGGCAGGTGATCAACTGTTTGGCACGCCAATTCATCTAACAAATATCCGCATTTTGAGCAAGTATGACCTGGATCATGGCTATACTCTCTAACATCAACTTTCAACCGAAGAAGTAATTTTGTTTTATGAATATGGAATTTCTGAATAACATTTTGTACGGTAATAAAATAAGTACCACCAGAACCTTGTCTCACTTTACAAAATTCAGTTTCAAGATAGTCAGTGGTAAATTCTCCAAGAATGACAAAATTGAACCCACTGTCAAGTAAATGTCTGCAAACATCAATTAAACCATTACATGTATGCTCGATAGTCATACTAGTGTCTCTTGTTAAGGATTTTATTCTCTTTCCTTGCTTTCCCCTCATTTGTTTTGCCATACTTCCAAAATTTGCAAGAAATGTCAAATTTCCATCATTTCGATCTGATAATACTCTTTTCAGTGGATAATTTGTCTTGACACTTCCATAAATATCTTTTGCACTCACTATTTTCCAAAATTTCAAAACTTCTTCAATGAAAGTAACAGTTTCTTTTGTATCATCATCTTGTAATAATGGATGAGTTTTCATTGCAGTTACAATCTCATCACAAAACACTTTCAAACAGTGGGAAACTTTTTGTCTCTCAACTGGTTTTGGAAGAACCACTACTTCTGTTAGTTTTGATAACTTAACAAATTGATTTTTTTCATGCGCAAAAAGTTGTTTCACTATTTCCCATTTTGCTGTCATTTCTTTACCATCAGAATAAAACAGCAATTCTGAACAAGCCTCAGTTATCCAGTTATTGCGAATACTTTTAAATATATGTACATAATCAAAAAGCAAGTATATACCATTTTTAGTAACCCAAGGTTTATTTTCAACAGTATCAAATTTCTTGAATAAAGCTTGATTAGTCCGATTATTGTCAAAAATAACTGCAATTACATGACCTTTAGAATGATCGACTAAATCAACAACTTTTCTAACATTCTAAAACAAAAATATTTATCTGACAGTTTGCTAAACACATCACCAAGAAAATTCAGATCATCTACCTTCGAAACTTTTGAGGTCATATTCACTAGTGTTTTCATGCTGGGTAATTTGTAATGATCTCGAAGTTTGTTATAAAGAGACTGAGATGTGGCAAAATATTCGAATGCTCGGACAAGTATTTCCGACTTGTAAACTTTTTTGCCAACTATTTGTAGTGACATAACTTCGATATGTTGTCTCAAAACCTGTTTCTCTTGTTCAATTTTCAAGTTACTAAGGTAACGAATTGCTTCCTCAATTTGAGACGAATGTCGAAACTTAGTTATTCTGTTTTTCAACAGGGAAGAAATGTGTGTGAGTATACTTGCATGGTAAGATTCAAACGTTAAGTTTTCAAAGATTTTAATCAAAAACATCGGAATACTTCCAGTAAAAAAATGACAAGACTGGATGAACTGTTGATTGTTAGATTTGTAGCAGGTAACTGCTGGTACAAAATTATGATGGTCAATATCAGCACACAAATTTGTAAAATTATCAATTCTATCTTTATCTAAGAAATGTGCAAACTCCTCATTTTGTACACTTCGCACAGAAGCGGAACTTTTTTTTGTTGTCCTTGGTTTTGGTAAAGGACTTGGTATCACACTTGATAGCAAATTATTAAATATTGATGGAGGATCTTTGGGTCGTGCTTTTCCCATAACAAATACAGTTTCATAACCAGGTGGAAAATGCCTTTCACAAACAACAGTGTCTGAGTAGTTAGGAATGTTAGCTCTTGGTATTGCCTTTAACCATCTTTCTCTCTCATCTTGATCTTTGGGGAGACGAAACACTCGGACCTTATTTTGCTCATTATAATTGCCTTGACAGGCTGTCACACAACACATTTTACCATTTTGAGAAATATTTAACAAATTATTTTAAACTAAAAATAAAAGTAAAAGTTATGCGCCGTCAATGAAAAGAGCTGTTTACATGTAAATAAAACGTTTAACACATGTGTAATATATTTCCTAAGAATGTAGAAAAGATTTGAAATTAATGATGTAAGATTTATTGACAAATTCTCAAAGACAATACTTTTTTAAACTTAAGAAAAAAGGAAAAGTTGTGTCGTCAATGAACAGAGCTGTTTACATGTAAATAAAACAAAATTAAATTCTGACTTTTAACAGTATACTCACGAACTTATAATAATAATGATAAAATAACAGAACCTCAGCTGAAATAAATTTGATGAGTTAAAATTTATTTTGGGAATTAAATTTTCTTGGAGCAGTGAAAACGAAGTGCTACCAGCTAAAAGTTTATCTGGTGACTGACTGCGGACTGGCCCCCGGTTAAACAGTGAGACTATGCGTTTAGCCGGCCTGTAGTAAGGATGGTCATGATATATGTGTGTGTATATATATATAGTAAGAAATGAAAATATGTATGGCAATTAAGCTACACAGAGGCTCCCGCGTTTCATCCCCGGGGGGAATCTTCAAGCTAAACGAAGCCTTAAGATTCCCCCGGGAATGAAACGCGGGAGCCTCTGTGTAGCTTAATTGCCATATATATTTTCATTGCTTACTACCTAGCTCTACTTATGTATCGAGCACTGTTGAAGTAAATACTGAAAACTGATACATAAAAATTATATCTCCTTATAATATTTTATGTGGATACATTAAGTACTAATATATATATATATATATATATATATATATATATATATATATATATATATATATATATATATATATATTATTCATTCATTCATTCATTCATTCATATGCTCTGAATCTAATACAACTTCATTGAGATTGTAATATATATATATATTTATATATATATATATACATGTATGTGTGTATGTGTGTGTTTGTGTATTATTTTAATGTATTTATTAATTGAAAATTATAGAAATTTAAAAATAAGAAAAATAATGTAAATATGCTGTTCAGAATTTGGAGAAGAAGTATACAAGTCCTCATACATTTTTGTGAAATACCGGGTGTGCCTCGAAAGGGTTAAAATATTTGTGTACTTAACTCGACCCCGCCTAAAAAAACGAACAATATAAAATGTAAACAACGAAAACCAACTTCTCAAAATCGGTACCGAGTTGAATAAAAACAGCAGATTTTGCACACGTAAAGTGCTCAATATCCGTTCAGATAGAGCTTTATAACAATAACAAATAATAAATGTGGCCTGTCTTAACATTTTATTGCAGTTTTAACTTTACTTCGGATGATTGGATGATCTATGAAACTGCAAGTAAATATTAGGGTGATCCATATTTATTATTATTATTATTATTATTATTATTATTATTATTATTATTATTATTATTATTATTATTATTATTATTATAAAGGTCTTCACTACCACTTAATAAACTTGGTGTTTGCATGCGGATAAAGATTAAATTTCCTTTTTTGTTGTTTGTTTCTCTTTTGCAATTGTTGAATTATTTTTAAATTGCAAAAAAAAAATGCCGGCTTCATCGGTACAATAATTGTATAATTAAGTCATGTTTCGCATGGTGACAAATGGCTACATAAATTTCAGATGGGAGGAAAGATTTATATGGTGGTGGACACATAAATTTCCAAACTCATGACTCGTATCTGTTATCATCCAATTTTCAAAGCAAACAAGGATCAACAAACTATCGCCCCTTTGTTCTAATAAGCTGCAAAACGATCGAAATAATGGCTAATTCGCAACTGCTATTGTATCTGGAGAAATATAATATCTTACCCAGACATTAAGGCGGATTTGGGAAAAATAGGCGCAACTGTCCAACAACTGGCCCTTGTCCTTTCCAAACTTTACGACAAATGCCTTACCGAATCTACTTTCCCTGATAACTGGAAAATTGCCTCTGTAGTACCAGTCTTCAAGAATGTTGGAGATAAGACTGACCCTCAGAATTATCGACCCATCAGTCTACTCCCGCTCTTCGCTAAAATCGTTGAATCCTTAATCAATCTAGCGATCGTTCGTCACCTTGTTAATGCTAAACTTCTTTCTGACTATGGATTTAGGCAAGCACCGTCTACTGCGGATATCTTTACGGCTATCTACCAACGCATATATCATACACTAGAAAGGGCAGGTGAAGCTAGGGTGATATATCTAAGGTCTTTGACAAGGTCTGGCATAATGTTTTCTTCTCATAAAAATTAATTCATATGGTATTACATGACGAATATTTAATATAATTTGATCCTTCCTATCCAAAAGAAAGATTTGAATCCTACATACGTGATAGCGACAAGAGAGCTCGATCTTTTTGGGGGCTTGAAAAATCATTTTACACTACATAGAAAAAAGAAATGCCAAAAGACTTCCACAAAATAGGAATTAGAGGAAACATGGCCACATGATTGCAAAATGTTATCACATCGAACTTTAGAGTGGAAATACAAAATTAGATTCAGGTTGTGCGTGTCGACATATTCATACTCAAAATGAAAAGTATTACGGAAACTGTTGTGAAGTAGTCCAACAGTAAAAAGAAGTCAAGTCGAGGTTGGGTTAAGATAACAAGTGTATTAACATACAAAAGTACAAAGGTAAAGAAACTGACTGGCACTCGGCTAGACAGTTACAATACTGTCCTTTTTCTCCCTGGTGATTGTCTACTCGCACTATTTATAGTGAGAACCGGTGTAGTTTCTCTTCTGTTAGAACGGCCGGTGTAACAGAAACTATCAGCACAGGAATCAAGAAACCTATGTAGATTCCTTCATTGCAAACTCGAAATGCATATGCAAAACTGCCTGAATAAAATAGAAAGATAAGCAGATTAAAATGACTTCCAAATGAGCAGGTCATCTGCTCATTTGGAAGTCATTTTAATCTGCTCATCTTTCCATTTTCTTATGTAATAATAGGCGGTCAAAAAGAAAATACTAAAGAATAACACTCAATAATAAATTAAACTTTAAAGCAGATTATGAACAAATAGGACAGATAAATTTTAAATCAGTAAGAGTAATATAAAAACGAATTAGGAAGCCGATCGCAAAGTATTAATCAAAATATACAGGTCGCACATCAGACCAAAACTTGATTATGTATGTGCTATCTGCAGTGCCACACGCAAATCCTACGTAAATAAAGAACAGTCAATACAAAATTGAAGCTATTCCTTAAGTAATAAAATAGAAATGAGTTCATTCCCCGTTCGTTTTCAAATGATGAGTTTACAATAAATTTGTAATAAAAGAGAGAAAGAAAAATTTATCTTTAATTTCCAAACCTGAAAGAGGCCAGTTATGGCCGAAATAAAATTATTGTCTGGTATGTATTAAGTTTTGTTAGCCTTCATGTATATCTATATATTTACTTTTGTAGTCAAACTTTCAAAGTTTAAGCTCAATAGATATTAATTTATAATTTCAGAGCATTTATAAATAAACAATATAAAAGCAGATTCTAACGACTATATCTTTATTTACCATTAAAGAGATTAATTTTTACGTCTGTTTCACTGTTTATCCAGAGATCATGTATTCAAGCATATATTTCATTTTCTAGAACAATGATTCGACAGAAAAATAACCCAGAAAAGAATTTTTAAAAACACAAATGAAAACTTAATTTTGTAAATATTTCTATTAATCGATCTTTTTCAAAACAAATTCTGTATTCATTCAAAAAGTAACACACTCTTTGATTTTAGCAAACTGCATCAATTGCTCCTCATATACTTTTTCATAAAAGTACGACATACGAAAATCAAAACAGAAAAAATAAAAAACGAAAATAAGAAAAATAAAAAGTTAATATACATAAATTACATTTTTTAAATTTACCTGAGGAGTATTTTCTGCTCTAGTGATGATAGACAATTCGTTATTATCTTCTAGTTCTCTGATATATTTAGCGAATGATGTTGGCTTATTGTTTGAACCTTCTTTTACGTGATGTGTGTATCTAGTTTTAAGCTGCCACACGGTTGCGCCTATGTATGACATTCTTCTGTCGCTTTCTCTGACTTTAAGTTTATAAACTGTCCGAAATAAGGCATTTGTTTCCTAATGATAATTTATTTTCTTGTCTACAATTGCATTCGGTGCTAATTGAGGATTAGAGTAGTTATTCGATACTTCAACATTTATATTCCTATTTATTTTAGTATTATTAGGGTTATTATAGTTGAATCTAAGATTTTTCAGGTTGAGTATAATAGTTTTGCGTTGCTTTAATTAATAATCTTAATCTACTATTCCTAAGGACATTCTTTTCAATGATTAAGTATAAGTGTCTAGGAAAATTAAAATATAATACAGGTATCGCATTCGTTACTTGTACAACAATTGTTTTGTCTTCAGTTTTTCTAATTTATTTCTTCTACCTAGCTCATTCTTTTGGCAAACACACTTTAAAAGTTTTCTCTAGAAAATTTAATAATGAAATATATAAAAATAATAGTTAGAATAATGAAAAGATATACAGATAATCGTCAACGCTTATTTGTAATTTCCATCCAAAACGTTATAATCTTCTACAAATACAAAATGGTCGCCATATTTGCGTAATATTGGAAGAAGCTTCTGGAATCGTTTGGGTCGCTGATACTCGGATTCTGTTTGAATTTCTTATTTTCGATGTTGGAGTCCATCCAAACATTAATTGAATCGATTTAGTCGGAAAGTCTTTCGCTATCAGCTCCACCCGTTCGACTTCTTCTCGCTAATCTGACGGTGTTCGATCAAAGACGAACACAATTCGATCGATTCTTCCCTTCTGCATAGGCGTGATTTACCAAATTGAATTCGCATAAAAGGGAATTTCGTACATTTAACATTTCACAATTGACGCTCAATATAATTTATAGTTTTAACTAGAAGGTTAACCCGACGTTGCCCGGCAACGAATGAAACCTCCTGTATACTTCTTCTCCGCGCCATGTATTACCATTTTTGTTGTTGTAATTGTTAAGTTTTCACATTCTTCTTTATTTACGTCATTTATTTAATTGCGCCATTTTCTTACTCCCATTCTCTTACTCTGTTGCTACTACTCCTATTCCATATATTCCCTACCTCCCACCACCTCTCCCTCTGCTATTCACCTCCTCCACACTTTTCATCTCATCGCCCTTTCTTCCCACATTCAAAGTGCAAACAACCAAGCAACCAATTATCAGTTTTAGGTGTCTAGAAGGTTCGATTACTAGACGACACGTGTCGTCTAGATACAACGTAATAAAGGAGCTATTTCCTCTTTCCAACAGATTTCATCATTTTGTGACGTCATCCACTGTGCACGGTTATCCCCATTGATGACGCGATGCTTTAGTTTCATTTAAGACATCATACTTTGGTGACGTCATCCATTACAAACAAACAGAATCCACAGTTTAGTAGTATATAGATATATAGACGATTTGAAAATTTACTAAATCAAATCACACGATAACTTCATCTAATATATAAATATATACATTTTATGGATCTGAATATCCAAACTCATACATGCTCAATATCGAATTATGTTTTGCCATCGGGTTATTTTTTTAATCAATTCTATCTAAAACATATTTTATCCGGATCAATATTCATTTTTTTTCTGGTATAAATAGGAAGTGGGAGAAATAATTACTCTGCCTTCCATTCTAACAAACACGGAATAATTTTGTAGTAACGGCCATTTTTTATTTCTGCAATAAATTTGAACAATAATTATGAACAATAAATTTGAACAATAAATTTGAACAATAATTATGAACAATAAATTTGAACAATAAATTTGAACAATAATTATGAACAATAAATTTGAACAATAAATTTGAACAATAATTATGAGCAATAATTATGAACAATAAATTTGAACAATAAATTTGAACAATAAATTTGAACAATAATTATGAACAATAAATTTGAACAATAAATTTGAACAATAAATTTGAACAATAATTATGAACAATAAATTTGAACAATAAATTTGAACAATAATTATGAACAATAAATTTGAACAATAAATTTGAACAATAAATTTGAACAATAATTATGAGCAATAATTATGAACAATAAATTTGAACAATAAATTTGAACAATAATTATGAACAATAAATTTGAACAATAAATTTGAACAATAAATTTGAACAATAATTGTTCACTGCGAAACAACACCAACGCTCTCTAAATCGTGCAGACATTCATCGCCGATGTTAGTTACCGGAAGTTTTCCCACTACTTTAATAGTATGTTAAAGTGTTTAATAAAGAAAAAAAACATAATCTTTTATCAAATATGACTAAATTACAAACATCAGAAATAACTTCGATCATATTAACAATTAGAATCACTGTATGGATATAGATATTTTTTTATTATTTCTTTCATTTTATTGCGTATATCTACGTTATAAGGTGTAAATGTTTTGTTCCAATTTACTATATTTTATTATTTAAAGTTTTTCTTTCGCAACATTTTTTCTTCCCGACAAAAATACATCTCTAACGAATTCGATTATTACATTTTAAAATAACGCTAGACACGTATTGATTATTCGGGTTGTGTATGTTTTGATCGACCCAAATTTTTAAATATTTAATTTTATATCGATTCCTTTAATTTTTTTATTGCTTATATTGCAATACAAAATTAAAAATTAAAAAATGAACGTTTTAGGCGTACCAAACTCTCTTTGGAAAAGGCTTTATCCTCATATAATTATTCGATTTGTAGATTTAAAATTACATTGCAATTTAAAATGTAACAAATACTCATAAAGATTTAATTTAATATTGATTCAATTTTAGGAAACCTGTTTCTTATATTTCACTGTAATTTTAAAACTACAAAACGAATAATCGTATTAGGATGATATCTTATATGTTGAAGAAAATGTTGGACTCTGAAAATATTCATCATCCCATATTTTTAATCAATTAATCACTTGCCTCTAACCTTATACGCACTATATATTTTTTGTCTGAGTAATTATTGTCTAAAAAATTCAGGATTTGTTTATAAATAAGTAGTAAAAATCAACGACGCATTTTACCACGCAGAAAAATTAATATAATAAAATGACTTTGTGAATAAAGTTACTTAGTAAATAGTTATGTGATACAAGTGAATATGATAAAGATAATAGCTTGTATCAGCTACTCACTTTCGTTCTCTGTTCGTTCGATTTATTCTTTCCTCTTTTTTCAAGTTTTCTGTACTGAGTAGAAATGGGATGAACTTAAATCAATTGCTAGCTCTAACATCCGCGCAAAAACAGCGTGAAATCGCGAAATAAAAACTTAACCTCCATGTAAGTGTGAATCAGCGATTTTTCAACAAATGAGAAGGATTCCCGTGCGTTTGAAACGGATTCTCTTGGCGCCCCTCAGAGCTAAATTATTCCTATACAAACAGCTGTTCGCTAACTAAAAAAGGAGTGCTAACGAATCCATGCGCCGATACTCCGTGAATATGAAAACACCAACAAGCGCCCAACAAAGGCAGTGGGTACACCCAAGAAATATAACTTATGCCACACTAAAAATCCCTTAAATACTACTGTGTCACTCTTTAAAATCACCATGGCGATACTTATACCAGGCCTGGCAAACATGCGATTGGGATCCACGACTGGAGGCGAACATGTTAAGACCAAAATTACTACTAAATAATAATTACTGAGAAAAGTTTTAGTAAGGGATTAATTAGCAATTTTCAGCAATTAGTTAATTAGCAACTAAACATATTATTAGGAAACAGCTTACAATTGTTGATTTATTCTCTATAAAATCAAATGTAAAAAGAAAAAAACAAAAATATAAAAGAACTAAATGCATAAAAATCACTTCATTCACCATTAGTTAGATATTTCAAAAATCATGTGTTGATTTGTTAATATTGACTAATTGGTTATAGAAAATATAATGACATAATACAATAAGAAAATTCAACATTTACAAAATCAAATACTTTATGAACAAAATAATGTTCAGAGAAACAATTTTGTTACTTTTTTACAAAATTTGTCATCTTTGTTACATGTACAATTTGTTTTACAGAAGATGAAGAAAATACTTTTCCCTTTATGCTACGATAATTAATCGTTTTATTTTTTCAAATTTATTTTCTAAAGAGTCGATGGTAAATTCACCGAGCATAAAGTGTAACCTATTGCTTAGTACCTATCTAAAAACATCCGTTGAACCATTGCATGTATGTTCAATGGTTAAACTGGTATCCATTGTTAATAATCTTTTTCCTTGCTTTAAATCTGATATCATCTTTTTCAGTGAATCATTTTTCTTAATGTTGCCATTTCCCTAAAAAGGTAGAATCCCATTTTGAGGGGGGGGGTGATATAACAGAGGATGTTAATCTAGAATAATACCGAAAATTTCCCGTTTCATACATTTAACAAATAAAATTAAAGGATGATGATGATGATGATGATGATGATGATGATGATGATGATGATGATGATGATGATGATGATGATGATGATGATGATGATGATGATGATGATGATGATGATGATGATGATGATGATCATCATCATCATCATCATCATCATCATCATCATCATCATCATCATCATCATCATCATCATCAAAATTAAAAATTAAAAAAAGCCTCTTCTATTAGTAATAAATTGAATTCATACAGAGTCGACGAGTATTGAGTATAATTTTATTAACAATTTCGCCATACATATATTTTTCATTTTATTTGTACACTGTATAAGAAACAGTCTACGAACAAAACAAAAAAATAAGAATACTTAAAAGTATTCTTATTTTTTTGTTTTGTTCGTAGACTGTTTCTTATACAGTGTACAAATAAAATGAAAAATTTAATTTGCAAGAAACCCTGAAAATATTATTAATCTTTATTTTATTTGCTCAAAAGAATGAAACCTGAAATTTTCTATAAACAGTATTTTTTAACCTCTTCGTGTTTACTTTTAAAATCGGTAAACCCGGTGTCTTGATGTAATAAGAATGTTCCAAGTCTATGTCTGTGTCAAAAGGTTTTTTTAGTCTAATAAAATTGGTCAAAATTCTTTTGATACAAGAAAAGTAATAAAACGCAATGCCCACCGGCGATTAAATCATTGAATTAAAGTTCAATACTCAACACTTTAAAAAGTAATTTAGAATTTTATTTCATGACAAGGAATACAATTCAAGAGCAACACTCAATTTTAGCAAAAGTTTTGGCGAATACTAAGTCAAATGAGCGAGAAAATCCAACGTTCCCTATAGTACAATTGAGCCCTCTTTTAAAATTTTTGCAGTATATTTTAAAGAACAGTTGTTAAATTATTAACTGCATTTAAATTTTGACATTAACTTTGTGATAATAAATAACATTGCGATAAATTACATTTTTCATCATCATCATTATCATCATCATCATCATCATCATCATCATCATCATCATCATCATTATTATTATTATTATTATTATTATTATTATTGTTGTTGTTGTTGTTATTGTTGTTATTGTTATTGTTATTGTTATTGTTATTATTATTATTATTATTATTATTATTATTATTATTATTATTATTATTATTATTATTATTATTATTATTATTATTATTATTATTATTATTATTATGTACTCACAAGGAGTTCTCACACAGGCAGCAATCAGTGATAACTCACTGATAATCACCAGTGGTGTTCCCTGGAGTCTGAGTGAAAACAAGTTTTCCCAGATTTCCAATGCTCTCTACCTCTTTCGATAACTACTGCAAATAAATTTGTGTTATCACAACAGACGTTTACCATCGATTTCTCGTTGGTAACGACCATTAACCTTCTCTGGGATTTGGATGGCAATAAGCCTCCCCAGTGTCCCAGTGCTCTCCGCACTCTACTAGAGGAGGTCTGCTTAGTGCTATCGCTCTTCGGTCTTTCCATCCTCCTTGCCCCTTCACGACTGTTTTGTGTGGTATCAGCCGAGGCTGGTGCTATCACTTGGAGGGGGGGGGTAGTTTATGAAATCTTTAGAAATTTCTGTTCCTTGAGTTCCTGTAGTGCTCTTTATTTGATTTTGTTTCTTCCTATTGCACCTTGCATGTGATTGATTAGTATTCGTAGCTTATGTGGAAAGGTTTCCACATTCAAGGATTTTCCTTAAGAGTGCAGTCGTTTTTATCATTGCCGTCCGTTGTATGGTTTCAGTCTTCATTTTGATTCCAATTTCTCCCAGTCTTTTTCCAGGTTTTTCGGAACTGTTCCTTGTGCTCCCACGATTATTGGTATTATATTTACTTTATTCATACTCCATATCCCTTTCAATTCTCTAGCAAGTCCAGTGTATTTGCTCCGTTTTTCTGTCTCCTTGGTCTTCACCCTGTGACAGCTGGGACGGTAAAATCTACGATTTGGCAGGATTTTTCTTTCTTGTTGACTATTATGACATTCGGTTTCCTTGCTTGTATGAGTTTATCTGTTTGTACCTTCATATCCCAGAGGAGTTTGTGTTTTTCGTTTTCGACTATTGTCTCTGGTTTATGTTTGTACCATTTGTCCGAATGCAGTCATGCCTATTTTCAAAATTCTTTTTGGGCCAGTTTTGGACATTCCCTTATTATGTGATTTACTGTTTCGTCTCTTTGTCCGCACAATCTGTATTTACTGTTTTCCTGGGTTTTATCTATTTTAGCTTTGATGTAGTTGGTCCTAATCGCATTGTTTTGTGTAGCCGTCAGTAGGGATTCCGTTTCTCTGTTCAGATGTCCTTTTCTTAGCCATGCCCAACTATTTTCGTGCGTCTCTTCTCTTGTCATTCTTATGAAACTCCCATCTAGTTTTTCCAACGTTTCTTTTCTTGTCTGTTTGTGTCCGGTTTCGGTGTTTCCGCAGTTGTTCGTTAGGACGGTGTCTTGCTGCAGTGATCAGCCTTTCTGTGTTCTGGTTTATGTATTTCTCCAGCTCTTTTTTAGTGCCGTCCACACAGTCTTCTATATTTACCAGTTCTATCCCCCCCCTTCGTATCTCTTCACGTAGAGTATGTCTGTATCGTCTCTTGGATGTAGTGCGTTGTGCATGGTCGTTAATTTTCTAGTCCTCTGGTCAAGGTTTCTGAGTTTGTTTTTTTTGTCCAGCTTACAAATGGTCCAGAGTATCTTATTAGTGATACTGCCCAGGTATTTATTCCTTTAATTAGGTTTCTGCTATATAATTTTGTTTTCTTGTTTTTCTTAGATATTCTTTTCAAATCTTCTCTTTCATTTCTGTAGATTTGATTGTGTCCGCTTCAAAAACTCCCAAATATTTATAGCTGCCTTGTTCGCCTTGCACCCACATCTGCTCTTGGTTGGGTAGTTCCATGCCCTCAGTCGTCTCCAGCTTTCCTTGTTAATCTCTAGCAATGCACACTTTTCCATTCCGAATTCCATTTGAATGTCCTGACTGAAGATTCTTGTCGTATTTATCAGCTTTTCCAGTTCGTTTTTTGCTTTTTGCAAATAGCTTCAGGTCGTCCATGTACATGAAATGGTTTATTCGTTGTTCTCTGCCTGTGAACTTTTATCCGGCATCACATTTCCTGAGTATGCAGTTGAGTTGCATCATGGCTAGGATAAACAGTAGTGGTGATAGGAAAATACCTCTCTGTATTTTGATCTCCGTCAAGTGTTGTTCTCCAGCTGTCAATTCTAATCTCAATGTTCCCATTGATTTCTTGATGAGATTAAGCATTCAATTATCCATGTTTGGGGGATTCTGTCGTACGCTTTCTTGTAGTCAATCTATGCCATAGATATGTTCCTTTTCTTGCTTTTAACTTCTTTCAAGATGTTTTGATCTATGTATAACAGATCATGCGTCCCTCTTTTCCCCTTCCGGCATCGTTTTTGTTCTTTGGAGAGTAGCCCACGGCTGTTCAGGGAATGATAAATTTGCTCTCTCAGTTGTGCTGTTAGAATTTTCCACATTGTTGGTAAGCATGTTATTGGTCTATACAGACCAATAACATGCTTACCAACAATTATTATTATTATTATTATTATTATTATTATTATTATTATTATTATTATTATTATTATTATTATTATTATTATTATTATTATACTAGTAGTTTAAAAAATTACATTCCGTTTTTTTTTTTTGTTTCTTAGGTAGGACAGTCAACAAAAACATAAAATTCTAGTTTACTTTTAAAGTATTCTTTGTTTCTTGTGTTACGTTGTCACTTTTATATGACGTTACTAAAAGTCTTTTAAACGTTTCCCGAAATATGAAAGTTGGTTCAAAACGTTTTTACACAATTTTTCTCATTAGAGCCTTTAAACTGTCCATATTCTTTTTTTTATACATTACGCGCTCTCGAGTATACAGTCTTTTTCTCTTTAAACACGGCCTGCAGATGTGGTTTGGTTTCTTTTGGGATACATTTTCGGGTGGGCGTTTATGCGTGTGTGCGTGTCTCTTACAATGTAGCCCATCGATTATACGATGCTCCAAACTCCTTTCAAAACGTTTATTACTTTTTGTCAACGGTGGTTGCGTGTGTACGTGAGTTTTTTAACGTTTATGTGACGTGTTTCTTTGTCTCTTATTTTACTTTAACATAGCCAGTATGTGTGCGTGTGCTGTTGACCTTTTAACTCATTCTTTTAACACAATAGTTAATTCCAAATCAATGTCATGATTTACCTCATACTTTTCTTCGTTTCCTCTTTCTCCATTTCTCACTCGCCGTCTAGTGCTGTGTCGTGGATTTTCTTAGATTTCCTTAGCTTCTTCGTCGTGTAGATTTCTTGATTGTCTGCTCTCTGGGAAAAAACTCTTTTACATGACAAAGAAAGAATTCAAAAGGCAAATCTTGAAAGGGTTCTGAGGAGACGTTTATTGATCCTTTCTTTCTTAATAACGCTTGGGAGAAAGTCGCCGTTTTCCAGTTGGTTTGTTTCTCAGTTTCTGACTTAACTATTCTTCTGACTAGGCGGGGAGAGAGACAGAGTTGCCCATTTTCGTCTCATTTGAGACTCCAAACTTAAAGTTTCAGACCATATTTCATAAGGTCCGTACTGCCTTAGATCAATTTACGACAATAACAAGTGACGTCACAGTCCCTTTGTTCCATCATTCAATCACATAACTGATATTTACTCTTGCCTTGTGCTTAACTCTTTTGAACCCAAATGTTTCATCTCAGCCAAATCCTGTCTATGTATGATGACTTTGAGAATGAATCATCCACCACAATCTAATGTCATCCTAATCTGCACTCAATCTATCAATTTCACCCAGGTCACAATCCATACTAGCTAACGTACACCCTTCCAGAAATATAGGACCCCTCTTAATGTAACAGTTCGATTCAAAACATTTTGAATGTTTTAAAATTCTATTACACACAAAAGCAAACATTTTGACAGAAAAAATAAACTGTGGACATATTTTTAAACACAAAAAACAAGTTTTAAAAGATTTTAACGAATTTAAGAAGTTAAAACATACGTTGATATTTATTTAATGACAAAAATGCTGTAATTCTATTTAAGAAGACGTGTCACGATTAGACATAAAAATTCAATTTTATCTATCTATATAAAACTCAATGTCTGTATGCATGTGTGTGTGTGCCCTATAGAAAAAGTTAGTAAATCTAGATAAAATCTAAAACTGTATTCTTATGAAAAGTTAACCGAGAAAGATAATGATAGTATTACTGAATATCTAAATGCACATCTAAAGGGGCTATAGGGAAGATTTCGTCTGGGGGGTCGATTATTTCAGCTATTTTCAATTTAATTATGTATTAATTTAAATACTAAAAAAACTAAACGTTAAGAGACACGCCCCTGTTGTACCTAGGAACTAAAACTTAAGAGACGTAACCCTGTCGTAAAAAAGAACCAAAAGTTTAGAGACGCGCCCCTGTTGTACGAAATAACTAATTGTTTAGAGCCACGCTCCTGTTGTACCAAAGAACAAAAAGTTTACATACGCGCCCCTGTCGTACAAAAGAACCAAAAGTTAAGAGACGCTTAATTCTTTGGTATAACAGGGGATCGTCTCTCAACTTTTAGTTATTTGGTGACTTTCAGTTATTTTCTACGACAGGGCACATCTCTAAACTTTTTTGTTCTTTGGTATAACAGAGGCGCGTCTCTAAACTTTTAGTTCTTTGGTACAACAGAGGCGCGTCTCTAAACTTTTAGTTCTTTGGTACAACAGAGGCGCGTCTCTAAACTTTTAGTTTTTTTGGTACAATAGAGGCGCGTGTTTGTACTTTTAGTTCTATGGTACGACAGAGGCGCGTCTAAAAGCTAAGTTCTTTGGTACAACAGGGGCACGTCTCTAAAGTTTTAGTTCTTTGGTACAACAGGGGCACGTCTCTAAAGTTTTAGTTCTTTGGTACAACAGGGGCACGTCTCTAAAGTTTTAGTTCTTTGGTACAACAGGGGCACGTTTCTAAACTTTTGGGTATTTGGTACAACAGAGGCGCGTCTCTAAACTTGTTGTTCTTTTGTACAAGAGTGGCACGTCTCTAAACTTTTAAAGAAGAATCAGATGGGGAAGGGGAAGAGAGGGTTGAGGAGGATGGGAAATAATGGGGACGAGGGAAAGAGGGACGGCTAGAGAAAGGAGAAAGATTGAAGTATTTATATGAAGATGTTACACACATTTATTTTCTACTACTTTATTTTTTATCGTCCTGGGTAACGTCGGGTAGTCCTGCCAGTATGTTATAAAATAAAGTCTTGATAAAATGTGTCGTTTAAACCAAGGATTCATTTTTTCTAACATTTCGGTGAATATCAAACGAAATCTGACAGTTCTTGTTCTACAATTTAACCTATGTTACATAATACACTTTTTTTAAAACAACCGTTATGAAAAAACACATTATTTTTATAATAAAGATATTCGTTATTATGAGCAATTTTTTGTGTCAAATGTCTTAAATATTTGTGAATATTTCGCATCAAAAAATGTTGATTATACTTTTTACATTAAAGATAAAATATTGCAAATTTATATAAATTAACAGTTATACTTACTTAAATATTGTTAAATAACAGAATTCTGATAGTAAAAAGTATAAAATATATCTTTAAAGATTAATTCAAATTCTCATCTTATATCTAGCCGTATTATCCTTGACTGTGACTGACAATATGACAAAAAACACTCGCTCCCAGTCAGAATCAGCGTGTACGCTATACAGGCCTGTATTAATGATCGCCTTGCACCCACGCAATAGATAGAGAAACACACACTAATTGGAACTTTAATCAAATACATCTTGCTCGTGTTGTCTTCTCACTTCGTACATTCTACAAACACGGACATTGAACTTTTCAAACACAGATACGAACTATTCTCCCACACAATGATCTGTAAATTTGTGAATATATATGAATATAATAAGGAGATTATTTTGAAAAAATATTTTGAAAACCTGGACAACGCAATTTATTCATGTTTTTTAAAATAAATTATTTATTTACATTAAAAACTTGAGTACTTTCGGTGATAACACCCTTGTCAAAAGTATAAGCATATTTTTTTCTCTTCTTTTTTCGTTTAATCCTCCTTGATTGAGACATATTTATCGCAGTTAAGTTGAAATTCGTCTTGATGTTATCGACGATTAATGCGGCATATCAACATTAATTTCAACTTGACTGCGATAAATATTATTCATGTAACCGCGTGCTACACACAGCGACATATCAACATTATTATTGCCATTTCACCAACGCTTCCATATGTGACTTTTTAATCTCTATATATGAATATGTTTTGTTCCCTAAACATGTTTTTATATCTGTCATTCATAGCAAGTACTTTTTTACATTACGCCATTTATTACATATTAAATGTTATCGTGGGTCTCGGTACATCCAAAGATACGACCATCTCCGATATCACATGCAAACCAGGATCCATGTAAACAAAAAAAAGGTGAACCATCATCACACTAAACACTTTAACTTAACCCTTACCATTCCATGAAGTGATTTTTATCATAATGAATCCTTTAGAGAGATTTGATTCAATAAACTTATTATACAAAAACATGGGCACTAATATCGAAAAGAATGTAAAGATTGTAGTTTCTACTGTCCACATAAAACACTTTTCTGTGTTTAAAAATAAGGTTAAATTATTATTTACTCACCTTAAAGAGTATTTACTCTGTAGCTTAATACAATTTGCTATGATGTATAACCATTAAAGTTACAACTGACCACAGATCCAACATGGCGCTGGATTTTATTGCGGCTTTAAAAGCTTGATTTATGTTCGGCCATCTTTAAAAGTTTTAGAAGGTTTTAATGGAGAGTCGAAAATGGAGATTCTGTTTACTCTCGCTCGCCCCTATTTTGTTCTTTAGTCTTCATATTCCATCAGCGGTATTTCTGACAAAGGGGGATTTCTGTTTTATGAGTCGGTTGTTGTTTTGAGTGGGTGGTATGTGAATATTTTCAATATTATCATAATATTCATCATTATTCAACTGTCAGTCTATCCATCACGTTGGTCCTTGTTCTCGAGTGGTTTTGTGTCCTTGATAAGTGGGTGATGACTCATTAGTTCAGAAAAGAGGTGATTTACATTTCATGACGACAATCTTCATTATGCAAACAGAAATAATTGATTGTGTTGTTCTTTAAACTTTTTTACGATTTTATTATTTTAAAATTCTAACCACACTCCTCTGATGAATGTTAGCTGAAATAAGATGTACTAAGGGGGCACAATTTACTAGCATCATCCGTTTTTATTAGATACTAGCTGTACCTACCCGGCGTTGCCCTGGAATCTTTTTACTTTCATTTCATTTTTTTTTTTTAATTCTAAATATTATTTTGAAAGTTAAGTTTAATAATTACGTTACGTATTTTCTAAAATTATTAATTGGACGTAATTGTTATAAAAGTAGGTAATCTTGTGTTACATAAGGATTTTCAAGGAAGTAATCTTGTATGTATAAGTGTTTGAATGTAATTCTTAAAACGTAGTCGTAATGTAAATAATATTAAAGATCTTAATAATAACGTACCCAGCGATTCTAGACGCCATTTTGAATTTCCATTTGTAAAGTTTTTATTGGATAATCGTCTATATTGATGATCTAATAAAAATTGACGGCCATCTCTGTAAGCGCATACTACGTAAAGAATATTCAGATCGGATAGAATATGTAATCAATTTAAGCGATTGGAATGTCTTTTTTATCTGAAGAACAGATGATAAATGAATCCGTAATTCACTGACTAAGCAGAATCAAATATCAATTTTTCAGATTCAATGCTATATGGTCGAGAATCTGACTGATTATTTTGTACTTTTCTTTGATTTCAAAGTTCTAACGTTTCTCCTCTGATGGATATTAGTTGAAAGATCTTAAAATACAATTTTCTAACATAAACCGTTTTTAGTCATTATTTTTAAAATGTTAATATTATTCTTCTGATGTCCGTAAAATCGGCCTTCACCCGGATCCAGCCTGTGATCGTGTCAAGTGGAGACAAAAATCTATCATTGCGGATCCAACCGTAGCTCGGTATTAACGCATGAGAAGAAGAAGAAGAAGAAGAAGAAGAAGAAAAATAAGAAAAATAAGAAGAAGAAGAAGAAGAAGAAGAAGAAGAAGAAGAAGAAGAAAAATAATAATAAGCAGAAGAAGAAGAAGAAGAAAGAAGAAAAATAAGAAGAAGAAGAAGAAGAAGAAGAAGAAGAAGAAGAAGAAGGAAGAAGAAAAATAATAATAAGAAGAAGCAGAAGAAGAAGAAAAAGAAGAAGAAGAAGATAAAGAAAAAGAAAGAAATTACTCTTCATTTAAAGATCTTCTTAAGACACCATTTACGACAATAAATCTTTTTTATTAGTTTAAAAAAGGGGTTCTTTATATATAATTTACTAAAATGAAAACACTGTTAACATTTATTTTAGAATTCTAACATTCTTTCTCTGATGAATGTTAACTTAAAGATTTTCTTAAGAGACAATCTACTAAAATAAACTGTTTTATCGTAGAATTCAAGCGTTATTCCTCTGATGAATGTTGAATTAAAGATTTTCTTACGATACAATGTACTAAAATAAAGTGTTATATAGTAGAATGCAAACGTTATTCCTCTGATGAATGTTGACTTTCTTAAGAGACAATCTACTAAAATAAACTGTTTTATCGTAGAATTCAAACGTTATTGCTCCGATGCATGTTGACTTTCTTAAGAGACAATGTACCAAAATAAACTGTTTTATCGTAGAATTCAAACGTTATTCCTCTGATGTATGTTGACTTAAAGATTTCCTTAAGAGACAATGTACTAAAATAAACTGTTTTATCGTAGAATTCAAACGTTATTCCTCTGATGAATATTGACTTAAAGATTTTCTTAAGAGACAATCTACTAAAATAAACTGTTTTATCGTAGAATTCAAACGTTATTCCTCTGATGAATGTTGACTTAAAGATTTTCTTAAGAGACAATCTACTAAAATAAACTGTTTTATCGTACAATTCAAACGTTATTCCTCCGATGAATATTGACGTAAAGATTTTCTTAAGAGACAATCTACTAAAATAAACTGTTTTATCGTAGAATGCAAACGTTACTTCTTCTTAAATCGTTTTTATTAACTATTTCAAAATCAAGGGAGGCGCGAGAGCGCTCTATCCCTTAATAGACTTCAAAAATGGCCTATGCTGGAAATCTCATTTCTTTGATCAATCATAACTCAAAAACCAATAAACCAAATTAGTTAAAACTTTACACAAAATTTTTATTTGATAGGTTCTATAAGTGTGTAGAATTTCAGCATCATTAATCAAGGCAACCTAGAGATCCAGAAAGTTCAATCATGAAATCATGTTATCTGTGTGTACGTACGTACTATGTGCCACCCTGTATCTCATCAACTATTTGATGGATTCAGCTGAATTTTGGCAGAGATAGAAGTTCTAGGGTCTAGTTGATGGCATTTTAATTTCAGTTGACCATATACCTTAGTTTTCCAGAAAATTCCAAAAAACCTCATGATAAGGCATTGTATTGAGGCATAGCCTTTACAAAAGTAGTGGTATTCCATGAAAAATGCCAGTATACTGAAATCATATGCCCTTAATAGGGTTAAGATAATAATTCATATACACTAAATGTACAAAAGCAAAGAAATTCCCAAATTTGTACACTTTTATTGTCATTAAGGGTATGACTACATATCAACCAAACCATTTCATTATCACATCACTACAGTATAAATCTCTATGCATGAGTGGATGAAGTGTGTGAGGTGCGCGGAAGAAAAATTCCTACCAGTAAAATACATAGCCCTGTTGTGCTCGCAATGACAATAAAAGTGTAAAAATTTGGGAATTTCATTGCTTTTGTTCATTTAGTGTATATGAATTTTTTTTTCAGAGATTAATATTTAGAGAAAACAACTTGAAAAGTAAATACAAATAAATAGTTTTTGATAGTCTATTCATTGCTCACGTTACAGCACTTTTGTAACGTTCCATGGACAAGAAGACATTGCCAAGGCTGCTGCAAATAAGGTGGGCTCCCTCTATCGCGCTAGAAAGCTACTCACAACTGCCAGTATCCTGTATCTCTACAAAATCACGATTGACTTATGCATGGAGTATTGCTGCCACATCTGAGCTGGTGCATATACCACTAGTCTCTCCCTCTTAGACAGGGTCCCCCAAAACGTCTCGAATCTAATAGGTCCCGCACTGTCAGCTAAGCTCCACCCCCTGTCCCATCGCCACACCCTGTGCTTGCTTTACAAGTACTTTAATCGAATGTGCTCTGACGAACTCGTAGCACTTGTGCCCCCTCGACGTAAATACCCCCGATTAACCCGTCAAGCAGAAAATCCCACCCTTTACTGTAGAGGTCCGAAAAGTTTTCTACTGTAATAGTTTCTTCCCTCGAACTGGTAGACTTTGGAATTCCCTCCCTGTTTCCTGCTCCACTGACTGTACTAAGATGCAAACATTTAAGATGTTTACTTGAAATCAGATAATTCCCTGTTTTTTGTTTTTTTTTACTTTGTAAAATCTGATAAATTTGTAATTTCTAATCTTCCTGCTCTTCGTTCAATTCGGGGGGGATCTATTGTTGTGTATTGTGTTATTTGGTAGGCTTTGGGTACCGGAAAGAATAAACGGTTAAATATTTAAAATTAGCTTGGGTTGTCTAGCTGATTCATCGTAAGAAGGAGTGACAATCCCTCCAACAACAAAAGAATGAACATAATATGATAGTGTCCCAATCCTTAACATTTAAACAATGTGATATTTTTCTAAAACCTGCTCATTCACACATATTGTTATGCCACCCACGGAATTAGTTTTCAGATCTCCATCCTTGTAATCTAGATCGACCTTTTCTCCGCATTTTCACAATTGTATGTCTACTGTTTATATTTCGCATTTTTATGAGGATTGATGATTCGTATTCTTTAAATTAGTTCATACATTAAATAAAGGGTTAAGTTTCGAAATTCTGTACAGATTCGTTACGAGGAAAAACATTTTCCAGTTCCCGAAACCCTGAGTAGCGAATTCATATCAATAGTGTAGTTTGGTAAGAAAATATATTTTTCCCGCGTTTTTCGTTTTCTGTTCATGAAACATTTCACCATTTAAAAAATACATTACTCCATTAGATTTAGTTTTGCGAAATATGTTTTCAAATAAATTTATAAATTTATAAATTTATACAGTTAGGATAAGTATTTAAACCGGCTGTTCCATATTTAGAAATACCGTTAATTATTTTGAATGTCTCATTATTATTGTTAATAAAGTAGTTAAACTTAAGAATTCCGACCTATTTTTATAATTGAGATCCTTTCTTTTCACACCTAATTTTAATACTACAGGATTCTCCACAAAGAACGGGGCGCGTAGGTCAAAACATTTGATCAGTTCGTGTGTATAAATGAGATTCGCAACCGAATGTTTTGCCACATAAATCGGATAATGATATGCAGTGAATGGACATGGCAAAACCAAGATGAAACAAAAGCCTACACACACCTGGTCTAGAGCAAATACTATTGATGTCATTGAATCAAAGGAATGGATCTGGAAGATCCGGATCTCAACGTAATGGAGTTTGCCGTTTGGAGTTTTATATTACATCGACTTCAATTACAGAAAGAAGTCACACGCATAAAATCCTTATAAAACTCTGTTAATGGAAACTTGAAACAATATTCTGCTTGAAGTCATCAAAATGGCGACTGGGGGTTAGCTGGATCATCTACGCCATTTTGCAGATAGTTATGGAAATCACATCAAACGTCTCATTTCACATTTGTGTTTTTCTCTCTTTATTAATAATTCTTTTCTGTTATCAACAACTGTTTTCTATTTCCAATAATTACATATTTACGTGTAAATTAGTTTTGCTAAATTTCGCGCCTTTTTGTAGGACACCCTGTATATCCCAATGCACGTATCTATGTACTGGATTGAGTACACTGTACCATATGAGGTGTTATTAAAATATTGGCACGGAAAATTCCTCTTGTTGGAGCTTGATGAACTCAACTAATATTTTCAAGTGGTCACCCATCTAAGCACTAATCAGGACCAGCGTCGCTTAACTCATCAGCTGATAATAATCGGCGCCAGAATTCGTCACACCTTTACTTCATTTTAACTTTCTATATTAACTGCGTTTTTATCGACTCGGCTTTTAACCCGAATGGCTGCGATTCTCAATTATCTATAGGCACGGAAATGCAGTTTTCTCTAGATGATGGGAACGGTAATGTTCTTTGAGTGACTCTCCGGGACATCATTCAGATCAGAAGGGAAGCGTACGACCGACATCAGATCATGAATAAACATGAGCTTATAATTCACGCACGACGTGACACTGTAACGGCTGCGCTCTGTGCAAATCAAGTGGAGTCAATCGATGTCGAAAGTGAGGAGATTATAATCATAAAATGCGTGATCTCACTGATAACGGGTCAGTGTGTACGTCTCTCCCCCCCTCTCTCTTCCCCCTCTCTCTATCTCTCTCTCTCCCTCTCTCTCTCTCTCCCTCTCTCTCTCCCCCTCTCTCCCCCTCTCTCTCCCCCTCTCTCCCCCCTCTCTCTCTCTCTATCTATCTCTCCCCTCTCTCTCTCCCTCTCTCCCCCCTCTCTCTCTATCTATCTCTCTCTCTTTCTCCCTCCCTCTCCCTCTCTCCCCTCTCTCTCTCTATCTATCTCTCTCTCTTTCTCCCTCCCTCTCTCGCTCTCTCTCTCCCCCTCTCTCCCTCTCTCTCTCTCTCCCCTCTCTCCCCCTCTCTCCACCCCTCTCTCTC
>OY744517.1:212806930-212874430 GCA_963556195.1 Sepiola atlantica
ATCATCAAACAAAACAACCATATAACAATTCCTACAGACATAAACTTACACAACAATACAGACCCCACAACTACGTCCACCATCAAGAACCTCTACCAAGATACCCCAACCCGAAACAACTAACTCACAATAATAACACATTCAAATATACCAAAATAAACCCTTATAACAACACACACAACGCCAATTATAACAACACGCACGACACCAATTTTGCCAGAAAACAACACAATCCTCTAAAACACACACAATATATAGAAAGCAATCACTCTTCAACAACTCCTCAAATCAACGAAACAAACAACACTCATCCTCATTTTTTAGAAACCCCTCCCCGGACAACAATCCCAGATTAGACAGTTTGAAACCCAAAATTATCAATTTATCCACATACACATTTACAAAGGAGGAAATAGAAATACTAAAATTAGGCCTCAAATTCTGCCCAACTCCCAAAAGTAATATCACGGAACTGAGGAAGGACCTTAAAGAATTTGAACGCAAATTTAGACTAATAGAAACACTAAACAATAAAGAAAACAAAACAGATCAGTCATTAGTGAGAAACAAATCAACATATTTCCCTAACAAACACAACAATACGAAAGAACTAAACACCTACTTTGAAAACCTATGGAACATCAACCCTCAGAGTAAAACTAAACCTACTAGTAACCTAACATCTAAACAAAACCAAGCACTAGATAACATCCTAAATAATAATAACATAATTATAAAAGAAGCTGACAAAGGCAGTGCGGTAGTCATCATGGACAAACATTACTATAAATCGAAAATTACAGAGGTACTAGAAAACAATGATTACTACAAATCAATTAGCACCAACATTGATAACAACACCATTTCAAAAATCACAAAACTTTGCACAACATACAATAATATACTAACAAAAAAAGAAAAAGATTTCCTAACAAACTTCATGATTAAAACAAACAACTTCTACGGACTACCTAAGATACATAAATCAAATGAGATAAGGAATGCCATCAACACACAGGCATCAGAATATATTAGTGTCCCGAGTCCCAGTGACCTTACATTTAGACCCATAGTAGCAGGACCATCATGCCCAACAAGCAGACTGAGTAACTTAATTGACATATTACTACAACCATTCACCGATCAAGTCAAGAGCTACATAAGAGACGACATACACTTCCTAGGCTCCTTACCACAAATAGTAAATCCCGGGACTAAATTAGTTACATTTGACGTCAGCAGCTTATATAGCAACATTCCCCATGACTTAGGTAAACACGCAATATCACACTGGATGGACAAACACCCACAAACACTACACCACAGATTCACCAAACAATCTATCCTCGACAGCATAGACATTATTCTCAACAACAACTCCTTTGAGTTTAATAACAAAAACTACATCCAGATTCTAGGTACAGCAATGGGAACCAAAATGGCACCAACATATGCCACCCTAACACTGGCCTACCTAGAGAAGATCTTATATGAAAAGATAGAAGAAATATATGGACAGAATATTCAAACTCTCTTCATAAAATCTTGGAAAAGATACCTGGATGATTGTTTTATCCTCTGGGAACCCACATGGGGGGGGCATCAATAAATTACACAGCATACTACAGAACCTACACCCCAAGATTAAATTCACCATTGAACACAGTCAAACAGAACTACCCTTCTTAGATGTATTGATTAAAATTAAAAACACTCACATAATCACAGACATCTACCACAAACCCACAGATACCCAACAATATCTCCATTTTAGAAGCCATCACCCCAAAAGCTGCCTAAAATCTATACCCTACTCCCTAGCACGCAGGATCTGTACTATAGTCAGTGACAAAGACCTCCGGATTGTCCGACTGGAGGAACTACGGAAAACTTTAAAAAGAAGAGGATACCCGCTACAAATAATACATAAAGGTATAGAACTAGCAGAAAACATCCCATTAGAACAATTACGAATCCCCAAAAAAACGAAACAAAGAACAAATATTAGCATACATCTCTACACACAACACAAACAATCCAGAATTATTCACAGAAATAACAAGAAACCTAACCCTACTCAACCATAACAACAAACTAAACGACATATTAAAAACAACGAAAATAATAAAAAGCAAACGCCAACCGAAAAACCTCAAACAAATGTTAACCTCATCTAAACTCAACCAACACACAACACAAGGGGTCACAAAATGCAACAAGGAAAGATGTGGGGTCTGTGACATAATAATGGAGGGGAACTCATACACATTTAAAAACCCAACACAAACATTCACAATAAAAAAAGACCTTAACTGCACCTCCAAGAACGTTGTCTATGTGCTAGAATGTACAACATGTAATGAGGCTTATATAGGTGCGACGAAAACATTTAATAATAGAGTATCTTTACATAAAAGCAACATTAAAATCAAAGAAAACCGTAAATTATTCGTGTCCCAACATGTGCACTCATGCAGCGGAGGTAAATTCAAAATAATGCCAATTTTCCAAAGCCAAGACTACACTTACTTACTAACACAAGAAAAAAACTTCATACTTAAATTTAATCCAACATTAAACAGATCATAACTCTAACAACATACACTTCGATCACACTTTATCCACCTCTAGTTAAGTACAAACATAAATAACTATTTATAGTTATCTATAGACTGAAAAATTCTTATTCAAGGAAGATAATCTTAGTACATAACTTCTTATTGCGCACTTCTACACAGCTATGAGTCAAATAGCAACTTGTGTTAAATGAATCATTTACAATAGACATTAAATTTGCACATTAAATACCGGACTATGAAATCGGCCAAACCAAGTTCAAATCTATTTGGACCATTTCCATTAACCTATCTTTTGCAAATATGTGTGTATATGTGTGTATGTATGTGTATATATGTATATATATGTATATATATATATATATATATATGTGTGTGTATGTATGTATATGTATGTGTGTGTGTATGTATGTATATATATATATATGTGTGTGTGTGTGTGTATGTATGTATGTATGTGTATATAATTCCACCTTTATCCCCCTCTCTGTGTCACTATAGCCACACGCCTGTGTGTGTGCGCACGTGGGTGTGTGTGTGCGTATTTATGTGTGTGTGTGTATGTATCGCTCACCTATTCACAAGACTCGAGATTAGACCACACACATCGTGCGGGCGCGCACACATTCGCAGACACTACTTCGTTCTTGGAGACGACAAAAAGCAATAAAAAGTATTAAATTTCAAAAGAAATCCGGCGCACCTAGGAGGCTGGGATGACCGATGGGTCATGGATGGGTAACACGCACTTGACCAAGAGAAGCAGCAAAAAATAAAAAATAAAAAATAAAAGATACCCACACACCCGCAAACCTACGCATGCGCAAAAACAATAACAAATTCCTCAAATGAAACAACATTTACTCAAATCGAAAGACATTTCTTCAAATGGATTTTCATATCTGATGAAAGCGGACCCACCGCTTGAAACGCGTTATATAAAATCATAAAATGGTAAAACAACAAAATAATAAATAAATGTTGAAAAAAACATTCTACAAATGTTGGTAGCTTTACTCCTTTACATATATACTTTTCTCTCGTTGGAACTGCACTAATACTGCACTACCCTCTTTTCTATATATATATATATAGATAGAGAGAGAGAGAGAGAGATGGAAAGAGTAAAAAATTACAATTAGATTCAATAAGTGTTAATTATTATTGTGTTAGAGATAAAGAATAATGGAATAAAATATTTTTTCCCTTTTAATTATTTAAAATAATTAATAAGTTCTATACTAAGTTTTATACCACGTATTTATCTTTATTCTTCTAATATATCGGGAATGCTTCTATTGCCTTTGTTATAATATGGTAGATAAGAACGGCAAGAAAAGAAAACGGATTCATCTCGGTTCGTTTAAGAGAAATTCTCTTTTAATCCATTTCTTTAACTTTATTTGTTTTTCTGTGTGTTTTGTTGTTGCTTGTTTGTTTTGTTTTTAATTTATTGTGAAAATATAGTGTGTAATACTAGGGGTGGGACGTAATAGCTGAAAATTTCAGATTCATGCGAGTAGTATTTTTTGTGTTCATTTATGCATAAAAAACACTAAACAATCAAACATTTTGAAATTTTTGCAAAATTCAGAAGGTGCAGGTCAAAAATAGCCGTTAGGGCTCTATGGGACTCAAAATCCATCATTTTTCGGTGAAAAAGTGGTTTCATACGACATTACAGGTCCTAAACCATCCTCAAAAGCTATGAATAGATATAGATGGTTAAATCTGATATAGTACTTTAATTTAGGACCATTTTCAGGCTGTGAAAGGGTTTTTATGAAATGCATGGTTCACATTTACACACTAAAACAAGTCCAGTTTTATGAATGAGATGGGTGTATTGTTATTACACTTACAACCGGCAGTAACATACATATACAATTTACAAACATCTAATATACTGAGATTGGCACAAGGCCAATAAACATTTTTATTTGTTTATGGTCTTGCTCAAAACTAGAAATGCATGGTTGTCTTGGTGTATTCTGCTGATCGTCGGACATCTTTTCACTGTGGCTATCGTAGAGTCCAATTTCTTGTATCCTGTTACGCGTTTCCTCATATAAGAAACTGAAAAGAAATATTTTCTTTAGCAAAGTGAAAAGAAATTTTTAACAAGAGTATAATATAACCCGGATGTACCCTGAAGGGGGCCGAGGCAGTAGTCGGAAAGGGGTATAGTCTTGCTAAAGAATTGCTCCTCCAGCGACCCACCCAACCGGGTCTGGTAAAAAAATTGAGTCTCTGGAAGAAGCAAAGTCGTACAACTGACGCCGTTTCGTTGAGGGGTTGACTTGTGACTCCGAAAGAACTTCTTCGTGTTGAAGTTCCCACGGCAACATAACAGTTTGTCCAATGGTGACGGCGTCACAGGCGACGGCACATCGCCACCGATCGCTCCAAGGTCTCAGATCAGCCACCGAATAAGAAAAGGGAGAACCTACATATAGGTGCTTGCACTACCTCTCTTCCCTCGACGAAAAATGGCCCCGTCCAACTCTGCTTTTTGGGGTATATATCCCCCCTCCCGAAGACCTCACCCACCCAATAGACACGACCGCCGATATTATTATTTTTTACAACACTGAGGAGTTTATGAAAGCAATACTGGTGATATTTACAATTCACTTTAAGAGCCGTCGATATCTACATAAATATGACAGACAGAGTATAAATAAATGCATATCTCTGACCCTTTTTTATTTTCTTATCTCTGTGTTCGTTAGCATAGGGACGATCCATTCTTCCAAATGCCAGATTATCACATGCTATTTAGAGGCTCCAACCGAGTGCTCTTTTAAGGATTGTGGCCGTTCCCTTAAGTGCAATTATTTGGATTTCTTTTGCACTTGGTTTTCCGGGAATAATTTCCAGATACTTTTTGAAATTTTTCTTCATGAGGCCTTTAGCTCCTATTATAACTGGGATAATGTTGATGTTTTTTAGGTTCCAGTTTCTCTTCATATCATACATTAGGCCTTGGTATTTTGTCACCTTCTCCCTTTCTGCTCTGTTTAAGCCACTGTCATTTAGAACACTCACCTCAATCAGTGTTGCCTCTCTTTCTGCCTTATTTAATATGACTATGTCCGGTTTGACTGCTGCTTTTTCCAGGTAGGTAGATGTAGGAACCACATAATCATAATGTATAGTATACTTATCGTTTCCCATAGTCCTCTCCAGTAGATGTTCCCAGGACTTAGTGCTACATTGGATATTTAGATTTTTAGATTTTTAGATTTTGACCTATGTACATTTACGTATGTCTATTAAGTTTTTTGTAAATCAAAGACAGGCCCACTTTTTTCTGTGACGTTTTAATTTTTTGTTTATTGTCGGCTTTTTGCAGTATAAAATTCTTTATCTGTTCGACATCATAAACATTGACACATTGAAAAAAAAAATCCCTATAATTTTCGATTAAATATTTGCATTTTTTCAATTACCGTACATATTTGCATATCAAGTGACTTTCTGATATTTGAAATTATTTTTTAATTTAATATATAAGCATATATATCCACAATCATATATGAACATTAGCCTACCAAACTGGAGCAGTCATGATACAATGGATATATTATTGAATCATTTTTGGAGATACAAATTAAGAGGCCGCACGATGATACGAGTCTATATACGAACATTTATTTATAAAAAAAAACTTTCAGTAGACTTTTTTAATATTCAATCAAATATGAATTTTTTATTTCACATCAATTTTAATTATATATTGGCGTAGAAATCGCAGTGTTGTGACACGTTATTGTATTTTACTGGTGCAATATTAATTGATTAATTAAGTTAAATTAAATTAATTATTTCATAAATTGGATTCAACATACTTTGGGGCGACAGGTATTTTCGCTCGAAACGAACGAGTTGAGTTTTTAAGATTTAAGGTCACGTTCAAATCGTAATTTGAAAAGTTATATTCTTTGTGTTTGAATGACAACTGAAAAAAAGCAATGAAGCAATTAGGATGGTATCATGTTTCAAATCGTTATTTGAAAAGTTAGCTAAATCTTGTGTCTGACTGACAGCTGAAAACAGATATTTGTGTTGGTTTAACGGATTTATCAAGATATTATTTCGGGACAGATTGATTTTTAAAAACAATTTTGTTGGGACTAAGACTCGTGTTAACAACTTCAAAGGGTGGTGTAGCTGCTATACTTGATTTGAAGGCTGGAAAGTCTCACAATAATATCTGAGCGATAGATTCCAATCGGGATTTGAAAAGGTAAAAATTATCGAGCCAATGACCTAATTGTCTTTTCGACTTAAAAGGTCACGGAGTGTATTAATGGTATCTGATAAACATAATTACCTGTCAACAAATAGTAAAGCGTACAATTATTTTTAAAATAAGACCAGCCCACATAGTATAGCTTGACTAGAAGAGCAACCTTCACAGGCGAAACGAAGGTTCTCATTGACTGATTGGGCGTAGGATAGCAGAAAATGCGATACGGTCTGTAATTGGTTAGCCAATCACAAAACGCGCATCAAGTGAAAGTTCTCAATAACTGACGCTTAGGGGGGTCAGCGGAATACAGTCAGTCAGTCAGAGAGGCAGACTAAGAGAGAAACCGAAGTCGACGACTGACTGACAGCATGAATACAAAAGACTAAGAACGATCATTTCTAATTCGACCTCCGTTAAGAGACAAAAGCACAAAGTAATCTTAAAGACATGGCACCAGTTAAATTCCCCAACATTTCTTTTATCTTACCAACAAGAACAGTATATTTTTTACACACCTGTGTTTCAATAAATCTTTCTTATTGTTAATGGCAAATTTGTCTTGTTTTCGGGCTTGTCGATAGAAGCAACCACATTTCCAAGTCCTCGACTAAATTGTATCAACACCAAAGTTATGCAGATCTTTTAAAACACAGTGTGGACGTAGAATGATTGACAGAGGAATTAGTCGGAACGTGTGCGGTCCTCGTAGCATTGGATCACCGCGTTTGCCTGGAACAATTACTGTAAATTGATGTTAAAATTTACTCTCCTTTCTTCAAGCGTTTGCTTTCCTATAGTAGGTAAATTAACGAACTTATTTTACAAACATACGCACACACATGGATACACGCACACGCACACACACACACACACACACACATATATATATATATATATATATATATATATATATATATATATGTGTGTGTTTGTGTGTGTGTGTGTGTGTAAAAATAAAAATGGAATAAAGGATAAGTAAATCAACAACTAGCAAAAATAAACTCAAAAACTCATGTTATATAGTTATACCGAAATATTTCGGTCGTTTAAAATACGACCATCTTCGATCGGTGGCAAACTTTAATTAAAAACGGAAAAGTTTTCAAATTTATACAAAGAATGCAATTGGCAAAAAATAGTCACGTGTAATAAACAGTAGAGAGGGAGAAAGAAGGAAAGAAATGTTAAAGAAGGGGAAGAAGAAGCAGACGAAGAAGAAGCAGAAGAAGAAGCACCGGGTATGTATATATATATATATATATATATATATATATATATATATATATATATATATATATATATATATATATAGTGTGTAGATTTCAATTTGGTGTTGAGAATCTGAATAACAGAGCTCAATGTAATTTAAACAGAGCAAAACAGAATTATAAAAAGAAAAAACTATACACACATTAAGGTTGTACACATTATAACTTATTTCGACCCCTTAATTGGGTCTCCTCAGATGTATAAACAACCACGTCAAAAAAACCAAATAATGAGAGAAATTGATCATCGTCTTAAAAAGATAAATTCACTTTTTTGATTGGTCTATGTAAAAAAGGAGGTAAATGTTAAAATAATCGAGGAGGGGTGACAGAAGTAAAAGATTAATTTGACTTTTTTTTTTTTATATATATGCAGAAATATAAAACTATAAAAATATATATAAAAGAATTCGTTTTTACTATTTAAACAAATAAATCATCTCATTTAAAATTTCGAATGTGAGCTTTATGGGTAAAAATATGATGAAATATTCGAGCGTTCACGATTAAAAACTACGTTTAATTATTTACGATTAAAAATTAAAAGACGAAAATGTAGGACGAAGATTTCGGTTTAGATTAGAACATATTAAAATTTAATTGGTATAATGTCAAGATTCGAGATGATTTACACTACGGAATTAAAGTTTAGCGACATTTAAAAACGGTTTATTTATAAATTGGTAAAGATTCGAGCGTTCACGATTAATTATTTACGATTAGAAATGAAAAGACGAAAATTCAGGACGAAGATTTCGATTTATATAGGAAATAAGAAACTAAATTGGTTATAACGTCAATACGGAATTAAAGTTTGGCGACATTTAAGCAAAAGCATTTAGTAAAAGTTTTTTACTAAATTGGTTAAGAAAAAAAAACAAAAAAAAAACCTTTCTAATTTGTTAACAGTTATCGTAACTATACTTTAAAAGAATTGTTATTTACAAAGTACTTTATAACGTGCTGTTGATTTTAAATCTGTGCCTGTGTCTACATTTAGCCATCAATTCATCGCGTCTATTTAAAATGTTATTTTCTTTATATTTTAGTATTCTAATTTTTTCCTCCAGGCACAAATTGCATCTATGTCTAAATCCTTTCGGAGTGTTCGAATAACATAGTATGGCCCACGAAACAGTTAGTGTTAAATTGTTGTTTTTTAAAAACCACCAGTGTTTGGTTAATTCTGTTTTATTGTTGACGTTCGGGTTTAAAAATGAGTGTTTGTGTACGTAGAATCGTTGTTTCCACTTCCCGGCGGATATTCCTATGTATACTTTCTTATTGTTAGTGTTTTCTTTAGGATAAATCGTAGCTTTATATACAACGCTTTCGACGTTACAGTTTCCTTTAAGTGGGCAGTTATTTTTAATCTGACAATTACATTTTTTCCCCCGTTTTAGTTTTCTTACTCGGTGTGCTCAATATTTTTTTGTTATGTGTATTAATAATGTTCTCCATATTTTTGGTGCAAGAATAACTAATTTTCACAGTTTTCCTATTGAAAATTTTACTTAAAGGATTAGTCGTTTTAAAATGTTTATCTACTAGATTTAAAAATATTCTCCCGATATTAAGACTAGAAAGCTGGCAATATGGTGGGTTGAACCAGATAATTTTGCGTCCCCTGTTTTTGGGTTTATTTTTCTTTATATTATGAGTATATATTAATTTTTCGTTGTACCCACTATTACTTAATGCGTTATCATATATATGCTTGCTAGTCTCAAAGATATTTTTATTTGATGAGAGTTTGTTAATTCTGGTGTTAATAGTTGTAGGTATTTGTTTTATAATGCACTTGGGATGATTGGATTTAGTGTTAATGTATAATGGGGTATGATTATCTTTATGGAAAGGTTAAAAAGTTCCCTCGTTTAAGTTTAGCGTAATGTCTAGAAAATTTACCTCGTTGCAATTCGGGGTCACTTCAATCCTCAAACCTAAATATTTAAAAGCCTTATTTAGTTTTTTATGCATCCTAGATATTAGAGGACCATTGCTATTAGGTACGATGATCAGTCCGTCATCTCTGTATAGGCCAATTTGGTTGGGGGTTACAATTCGACTGATTATATATATTATATAGATTCCCACCAAATCTGCTATTTGAGCTGAATCAAAGGACCCCATCGGGACATCAAAGTCCGTACTATCTTTTTTAATCCAATTATCCCCATCGTTTGCCAAAATGGACCTCCGACAGGCCAAAATTATGTTGATTTGTTCGTCTGAAATGTCAACGAAATTTTTGGCATAGTTTATGCTATTAATAAGCAATTCCTTCGAAATGGAAGGGTAAAACTCCATTATATCGAATTGGATAAAAGAGGCTCTGTTTTTATGTTCTATTTCCCTAAACCATTTAATTGTGTCAGCAGAATCTTTCCATAGATTGAACTGTGTCGCTGTTAGAGTCTCGTTGATTATGTTCTGTAGTATCTTTTTGGATACATGTCCCAATTCTGTTTTCGTTGTATTGATAAGTCTGGATTGTTTATTATTTTGGAAGTTCTTTTTATGGTCCTTTATAAGGATGTAAGCATTTTTCAAATCTAATCTTCCTACTCTGTCTTCAATTCTCAATTTTGAGGTAAATTCTCTAGTTTCCTTGTTAATTGTAGCCTCTGTGTCTAGAATGTCTTTTTTATAAGTATTGGAGATTTTATCTATAATTAGCTTTTTATATTCTAAGGGACATATTTTATATATATTGGCGGATTTGTCGGCTTTAACCCAAACTTTGTTTGATTTTTTATGTTTTTGATATCGTTTGCGAGTTCCGACTGAAAAAGTTCCCACTTAAAGGAAACTGTAACGTCGAAAGCGTTGTATATAAGGCTACGATTTATCCTAAAGAAAATACTAATAATAAGAAAGTATACATAGGAATATCCGCCGGGAAGTGGAAACAACGATTCTACGTACACAAACACTCATTTTTAAACCCGAACGTCAACAATAAAACAGAATTAACCAAACACTGGTGGTTTTTAAAAAACAACAATTTAACACTAACTGTTTCGTGGGCCATACTATGTCATTCGAACACTCCGAAAGGATTTAGACATAGATGCAATTTGTGCCTGGAGGAAAAAATTAGAATACTAAAATATAAAGAAAATAACATTTTAAATAGACGCGATGAATTGATGGCTAAATGTAGACACAGGCACAGATTTAAAATCAACAGCACGTTATAAAGTACTTTGTAAATAACAATTCTTTTAAAGTATAGTTACGATAACTGTTAACAAATTAGAAAGGTTTTTTTTTTGTTTTTTTTTCTTAACCAATTTAGTAAAAAACTTTTACTAAATGCTTTTGCTTAAATGTCGCCAAACTTTAATTCCGTATTGACGTTATAACCAATTTAGTTTCTTATTTCCTATATAAATCGAAATCTTCGTCCTGAATTTTCGTCTTTTCATTTCTAATCGTAAATAATTAATCGTGAACGCTCGAATCTTTACCAATTTATAAATAAACCGTTTTTAAATGTCGCTAAACTTTAATTCCGTAGTGTAAATCATCTCGAATCTTGACATTATACCAATTAAATTTTAATATGTTCTAATCTAAACCGAAATCTTCGTCCTACATTTTCGTCTTTTAATTTTTAATCGTAAATAATTAAACGTAGTTTTTAATCGTGAACGCTCGAATATTTCATCATATTTTTACCCATAAAGCTCACATTCGAAATTTTAAATGAGATGATTTATTTGTTTAAATAGTAAAAACGAATTCTTTTATATATATTTTTATAGTTTTATATTTCTGCATATATATAAAAAAAAAAAAAAAAGTCAAATTAATCTTTTACTTCTGTCACCCCTCCTCGATTATTTTAACATTTACCTCCTTTTTTACATAGACCAATCAAAAAAGTGAATTTATCTTTTTAAGACGATGATCAATTTCTCTCATTATTTGGTTTTTTGACGTGGTTGTTTATACATCTGAGGAGACCCAATTAAGGGGTCGAAATAAGTTATAATGTGTACAACTTTAATGTGTGTATAGTTTTTTCTTTTTATAATTCTATATATATATATATATATGAAATTAAAATGGAATAAGCGGAAAACCTAAAAAGCTCAATGTTTCGCCCAAATGTTATATGAGCTTTGTCAAGAGCGAACGAAAAAATGCAAAAATGACAGAAGACGAGAAAGTCTATAAATTATGAGAAAATATATATAGTGGTAGGGTTCGTGTAGAGAGGGAAGATATGTAAATATGTATAGAGTCAAAGATAAATACATAGCAAAAAAAAAAACAGTAACGGGAAAGAAAAGAAAGAATAAAGAGTAGAAATGGGGTCCAAAGGAATACAATTTCATACCGTGGGATTATTTTATCCTTTCATCTATTCATATATATTCATATATATTCATATATATATATATATATATATTCATATATATATATATATATATATATATATATATATATATATATATATATATATATATATATATATATATATATATATATATATACTAGATGTACCTACTCGTCGTTGCACAGAATGCAGTGGAGTCATATTTATTTGTTTGCACATTCTTGAAACACATACAGAAAAATAAAGAAAATTTTACTTATATATTCTTCAATTTAAAATATGGATTATTCCCCTTACTAATGTTGATGGCTTATTTTTCTTATAATAAAAAACTGTTTCCATATTACCAGTTGTCCTGGCGGGACTACAACATTAAAAAAGAAATAAACTGAAACGGGGTGCGTTATTATACCTCCAATAACGTGGTTCAATAATAAAAACTGAAAAAAGAATGAAAAATTTATATGTCAGCATAAATGCTATTTAGGTCCAACTTTTAAAATCTCGCAACATAACTTTATATATTAGATATACATTAACAGAATGAAAACCACTCACGAGATAATCATTGGAGAAAAATGAAATGCCCGAACGGATTTAAAACCTGCGAACCGAACTGACAACCTTGTAGATTTGACGCTTGATGTTAGTATTAATTTTCTTGTGTTATAAACAAGTGAACGCGTTTTTATTGTTTTTAATTGGTGTATCGACCTATTAATATCGTATTTTGTTCTCACATATCGATCGATCGGTGTATTTCTATGTCTATATCATCCTACTCATATATATTTACCTACCAATCCTCTTGTGTTTCGATCTATCGATCTATCCGCATTGTGTAATTGAATGCTTGCTACGCTCGTCTATTTACGAGCGAACATTGATTATTGTTTGAAACTTAATAGTCAAATACCAGACAACATTCGAGATGACAGCTTGATCTGTAAATAAGGATAAATGCCTGGCGAGAAAGGCTAACCAACTGTTTCACTTGATCTGTTTTCTTATGTAAAAGTGTGGAAAACAAATTCTTATTATATATTCTATGAGGGTGTACGTAATTGTATTTCTATATATATCAAAGGTTACCAACCTTATTTTATATCAACTTTTTACTAATTTTTTGTACCCTATGCGCCAATGGCTTAACTTTTAATTTAACATGTAACTGTTTTTAGTTTCTTAAAATACAGCCACGTGCATTTAAATTATGGTGGAATTCGTCAATTTTGCGAGACATTGCTGTTGATTTATAATTTTGCTGGGCACCTACGAAAATTTTTCCCGATGATAACCCAGTGTTTAAAATAAAGTTACAGTCAATTGCATGACTTAAAATAAACACTGCTCTGAAACAGGTGTAAAAACTATAATATCTTTGTGCATGCTTTTTATTTTGAATTTGATTTGAAAAATGATTTAAATCGGCAAAATACATATGTGTGTGTGTGTGTGTGTGTGTGTGTGTGTGTGTGTGTGTGTGTGTGTGTGTGTGTGTGTGTGTGTGTGTGCGTGTGTGAAAGCGAAAACTTACAGTTACAGCTTACACACTCCGGACCAAAACTGCGACAGCACCTATCTAAACCTAGAACACCCTTCAGCACTAACCCCATGCAACCGTACAAACTGCCCCATGAACAACCGCACATATGCCATATATAAAATACAATGTGCGGTATGCAATGAATTCTACATCGGCAGTACAGTGAGACCATACGTATCAAAGAACACGTAACCACCAAGGCATCATCTTTCCAAAAGCACATAGCACATAACCACAACCCCACCAACAACATACGCGTCAGAATATTAGCTACCGAAAGAAACCAGGGCAACCTCAGACTCAAAGAATCGATATTAATCAAGAAAATGTAACCCAAGATTAAACAGCCGAGCTCAATTTCAACTTCTTACTATAACCACACATGACAAGCATCACCCTGCACATTATAAGAAACGATTACCTGTACTATGCATAAATAGTATAAACAAATAAGAGAAATACATAATAGAACTTACTTTGACCCATGGGTCCGTAGACTGACGCTGATGCACGCACACCCACTTACACCTGTCGCTAGTTCGGACACATGGTTGAACACGTACGCCCATCAATACAGATATTATCTATAAATCCTAAACAATTAAAAATCAGGACTACACATAATAAAACCTAATAATATAAATAATAATAATACATACGAAACTATGCGAAAAAAACCCACATAAATGAAACCACACACATCCACACATTTAACCTATAAAACTGTGATACTATTCCCATAACAACGTACCAAAACCAAGCATATACAAACCCCCAGTCAACAATGATACATAACCGTTTAAGAAATAACAAATAAAACAAATAATGGAAATAAATCAATAAATTAATAGGATGAGTCAAATTAGTTAACACTTTAAAGGGACATAACTCCAACAAACACAACTTAATCCATTCGAGTTACCTCTACTCCTCCATCGGACGCACGCAACATTAAATACCACACACATGGCCCCAACAATAATAAACATTAAATAGAATACTTCTAAACACTACACATAATAATAATCACTGACAAAATAATTTAACAATATTTAACTACACCAAACTACTTAATCTATTCACACCTCAATGTTCATAAAAAAGTTTCTGCGAACCTAAACAAACCGTAATTTCCGGCTCAGGCTATTGACGAAAAACACACACTGACGACTTGGTATATTTATTTCTGAGGATGGGGGATTCCCTAGAAAATTTAAATAAAAAAAGGAAGACACATTACCCTACCATCACAGTTCGAACTTAACACTGGTAAATATAATACAATTATTTGAAAATTATTGATTTCTCAATATTGTCATTATTGTCATTTGTTTACCATTTCACGTACCACCGTGTCACATAACCAACGCATTGTCACCCCCTTCTAACAATACTTATTACATATTACGCACAATGCTTCAAGCAAACTACAACATTCTTCTCATATATATATATATATATATATATATATATATATATATATATATATATATATATATATGTATTATTTATGTATATATGGTTTTCCTTCTTCAATTTCCCTTACGTTGGAACACTTTCTTGCTTTGTTATATATATATATATATATATATATATATATATATATATATATATATATTGTGATAAATATATTTTCATAACTTACTACCTAGCACTACTCACGTATCGAGTACTGTTGAAGTAAATACTAAAAATTATACATAAACGGCTATATTTCTTTTTATAACATTTTATGTGGATACATGCATTATATATATATATATATATATATATATATATATATATATATATATATTCAAAATAGTTACTAGTTATTTATACATGCAAAAACACTCTATATATGTATTCAACATTAATAATATAATATGAGCAAAAAAAATTATATAGGCCATTTACAAAAAACGCCATCCACAGAAACAGCACTCCCTGCTAACAATGCAGAAACAGCCCTCACACCGTATTCCTAGTGGCAGCGATTCTATCGTAACGGCACTTAGTTAATGCTAAACTTCTTTCTGACCGCCAGTATGGATTTAGGTAAGCACGATCTACTGCAGACATCCTAACGGTCATCTCTGAACGCATGTATCATACACTTGACAAGGCAGGAGAAGCTAGGGCAGTAGCGTTTGATATTTCCAAGGCCTTTGACAAGGTATGGCATAAAGGGCTTCTCCTGAAAATACGCTCATACGCTATTACTGGGCAATTACTTAATATAATTAGATCCTTCCTAAACAAAAGAAAAATCCAGATTGTCCTCGATGGCCGTTCATTTAAGTAAAATGACATAAATGCTGGTGTACCCCAAGGATCTATCCTTTGACCTTTTTTGTTCCTGATCTTCATAAACGATCTCTCTGATGACATAGAGTCTGAGATTGATTTATTTGCTGACGACACCACGCTTTACTCTCGCCATGTTGGCAAAACTGACGCGATCATATCCGAGGCAATGGCTGAATCTATAGAAAATGACCTCCAGGCTGTAGTGGATTGGGGTCATAAATGGTTGGTAACTTTTAATGCCGCAAAGACAAAGCTACTTTCCTTCAATAACTACAAGAAACCTCTCCAACCACCGATTGTCATGGCAAATAACACCCTACCTGAGAGTTCATCATTTAAACTCCTCGGCCTAACCTTCACATGTAACATGAATTGGAACAAATACATTGAAGACATTGCCAAGGCTGCCGCAAAGAAGGTCGGCTCCCTCTATCATGCTAGTAAACTCCTTACACCTGACATTATCCTATATCTCTACAAAGCCACCATCCGCCTATGCATGGAGTATTGTAGTCACATCTGGGCTGGTGCATCATCTACTAGTCTCTCCCTCCTTGACAAGGTCAAAAAAAGAGTCGCCAACTTAATACGTCACTCACTGTCAATCAAGCTCCAGCCCCTGTCCCATCGCCGCAATGTAGCATCCTTATGCTTGTTTTACAAATACTTCAATGGATTATGCTCCGATGAATTGGCCACCCTGGTGCCCCCTCGACGTAAATTCACTAGACAAACTTGACAATCAACTAAATCTCATTCATTCACTGTGGAGGTTCCCAGATGTCGTAGAGCCTTCTACTCAAATAGCTTCTTTTCTCGCGTTGCTGCTCCCAGTTTCCCCGACAGTACTGACATGCAGACATTTAAAACTAATGTAAACAGACATCTCGCTGCGCAAATCCCAATTTAGGTTGACCCCCCCTCTAATTTTCTCCCCTTTTCTTTTTTCTTGGTAGCCCCTTACGTCTATAGTGGCGGCCTGTCTTGTTTGGGGGTGAACTATGTTTTTAAAAAAAAACAAAGAAAAATAGTAAAACACAGCATCCAATGTGTTTGACTCCTTCGGATATTAACTAACGCATATTGCAGACTTCACCTTCTTTTCTTCTTTTCTTCTTCTTCTTCTTCTTCTTCTTCTTCTTCTTCTTCATGATGATGCTAATGATGATGTAGCCTTCAAGCTCGGTCGCTTCCACTCGTGTCAGGAGCTTGTTCCTCTTATAGTGATTAGTGTGGCGTCGCCGACTTTAGCCGTATTCTCGGGACGCTGGCGTTACCGAAAGTTTCCGCTTCCTTGAAGGAGACTAATCGAATCGTAGCGTCTTCATTGACCGGGCGTGACCTCTCTCACGCTTTGTTGATTGATCAGGTCCGAGAACGGGGTCGATCATCAAAATGGACGTCAACTGAGGGGTAAGAAATACATTTAAAACAAGCTAGGTACAGAAAACTCGACGAAATATTCTTAATGTAAAAATAAGAATATATTTCCGTGAAACTTGTGGTTATAAGAACAACGGTCTTTTCGTTAATTGGGGGTTAATACCTCTTGTGTTTGTAGAATGGGTTTAAGTTCTAACCTTGTGTATGAACTAAAATACTCTAAAAAATCTCAGTAACTGAAGAAAATAAATGGAGAAATTCACGTTTCGTCAAACACGTTTTTATTTGTTAGACCAACACAAAAATGTAGACGAAATGTCAAATATCAAATATTATATTAGATTATGTTATGTTTTATTATGTTTTATTATATTATCTTTATTATATCATTTATTATATTATATTATATTATACTATATTATATTATCTTTAGGATATCATATATTATATTATCTTATATTATCTTTATTATATAATATATTATATCATATTATATTATATTATCTTTATTATATCAAATCATATATTATATTCTATATTATATTATATTATCTTTATTATATCATATATTATATCATATTATATTATATTATATTATATTATATTATATTATGTTATCTTTATTATATCATATCATATATTATATTATCTTATATTATCTTTATTATATAATATATTATATCATATTATATTATATTATCTTTATTATATCATATCATATATTATATTATATTATCTTTATTATATCATATCATATATTATATTATATATTATATTATATTATATTATTTTATTATATCATATATTATATTATATTATATTATATTATCTTTATTATATCATATTCTATATTATATATCATATATTATATTATATTATCTTCATTATATTATATAATATATTATATTATATTATATTATAATATATTATATTATCTTTATTATATCATATAATATATTATATATTATATGATCTTTAGTATGTCCTATTATATTATCTTTATTATATCATATATTATATTATATGTCATATTATATTATGTTATAATTATTATATTATATTATATATTATATCATATTATATTATCTTTATTATATCATATTATATTATCTTTATTATATCATATATTATATGATATTATATAATATATTATATTATATATTATATCATATTATATTATCTGTATTATATCATATATTATTTTATATTATATTATATCAGCGGTTGTCTGCTTACTCTATCTGTATAAAAATGTTATAGAATCGACTGGATTCGAACTGGACACACCCAGGTCATCAGTCCGCATCGTTAATCACCTCCCATTTATCGGTACAGTTTATTGTAAATCCTAATATATCTTTTGAAATAATTCATGTAATTATTTAAGGTTTAATAATTTACAGAAAAATTTTGTATTTTTCTTTTTCCGAAAAATAATTGTCATTGTCAGTTGAAATTTGAATAAATAAAACAAATATGCGTATTCTTTTTTAACATTGTAACAATTAGATGTTTATTAAAATTGCATTGAAGTAGAAAGGACCTGCAGACATGGAAAAGGTTGGATAAACCAACGATGCAAAAAAAACAACAAAATATCCAGAAATCTGACAGGTGAACAAATTAAATTCGAGGGTTAAGTTATTACCAACGTTACTTTAAACGGAACTACCAAAAAATTGAAAATGTTCGTATTAAAAGCACCAACAATTTATTAGGCACAGATTGGATGAAACAGTTCAATCTATGGGATTTACCAATCAACACTTTTTTACCAGAAAATACATTCAACCTGTATTTAACAAAAAAGGAATGTGCCTTTCGCCTCGTTAGACAAATAAACGAGCCATTAGACAGATTAGTAAGGGCCGGCATTTTATCTATAGTGGAGTATAGCCAATGGGCAGCACCTACTGTCTATGTAAAAATATCTAAAGAAATCCGCGTGTGTGCCAATTTTTCGACAAGATTAAATGCAGCACTCCAATACACTTGAAATGTCCTCAGTGTCTCTCATGAGAGACACCTAAGTAAAGCACTTCACAGGAAGAAGAAGAAGAAGAAGAAGAAGAAGTTATGGATTCTATATACTACACTTTCGACTTACAGATACTCCAAGCAACTCCAGAACAGCGATAATCTAATAGGAAACGGAAGTTTTCGGATCTTATCGTTATCAACCCAAAAAGAAAACGATACTGAGACTGTTGTGGAGGTAATGTTTGGGAGGGGTGTTATTGTACCTTACTTAGGGACTACATGAACTCTTCCGCTACTCTATAAATACCGGGAACACATGCCTCACGGTGTTGGCACCAACCCCAGCCCGTTCAGTCTTTCTTTAACTTCGGTTGATGGAAGACGTCGGGATGGGGTAATACCAGTCGAGGATTCGTTCTCGATAATCAGTCCGGCGGGAACTGGGCCATTTCGGTGGCCTTTTACCTACCGGGCTGAGGTATACTGGCCTGAGTTTTCCTAGGAAGGGCACCCTCCCAGGTCTTGCTTCCCTTCTTTGAGGTGGAGTAAGTTTATCGCTGACTGCCTGAGGCGCCCTGACCGGGGAATGCCGACGTGGCTGCTCAGGTTATTTTTTCTAGGCCAGAGTGCTCCTTCTTTAGGGGCGCTGGCTTGACTCTTCCCTCACTTTCCGACCTTGTGTCACATATTCCTGCAGTGGGAAGGAATTAAATACCTGGAACTACCCCAGTCTAATACGAGCAGTCAGACAGACGTTCAACCACTCTCTTTAGATGTTGAATTTATAGTTTCTTTACTATAGTTTTTTTCACTTAATCCCGAGTTCGTGTCTTCTTTCCAGACCCCTTTACGGGTCCACAACAATAGAGTATTACGTGTTTACATTTCTCAGCAAACGTTATTTGATGGCTTCATTTTCTTTTAATAAACTAGTTCTATAATTAATGTAAGCGAATTTTAATTAAACTAATTGATATCGTTGGTTAAACTTTTGACACCACATCGCTTCTTTCCATTCTCTTTTACGGAAAATCTACGCATAAAAAAGCGATGAATAATTCACAACTCGAGATTATTCGACCCATTATACAAATGAGTATCAATATTTAAATTTAGACATAACAATCTTCCGTACTTTACTAACAAAACGTTTCATTTTCGTAGATTTTTGCTTTAAGAAGATCGGCTTTTAACTAGCATTCATCGGAAGAGTAACGTTAGAAATTGAAAATAATTACTAAAAACTGTTTCATTTTAGTAAATTGTCTCTCTAGTGTAACGGCTTGCAACTAGCATTCATCAGAGGAGTGACGTTAGAAATTAAATATAATTACTAAGAACTGTTTCATTTTCGTAGATTTTTGCTTTAAGAAGATCGGCTTTTAACTAGCATTCATCGGAGGAGTAACGTTAGAAATTGAATATAATTACTAAAAACTGTTTCATTTTAGTAAATTGTCTCTCTAGTGTAACGGCTTTCAACTAGCATTCATCAGAGGAGTGACGTTAGAAATTAAAAATAAGTACTAAGAACTGTTTCATTTTCGTAGATTTTTGCTTTAAGAAGATCGGCTTTTAACTAGCATTCATCGGAGGAGTAACGTTAGAAATTGAAAATAATTACTAAAAACTGTTTCATTTTAGTAAATTGTCTCTCTAGTGGAAAGGCTTTCAACTAGCATTCATCAGAGGAGTGACGTTAGAAATTAAAAATAATTGCTAAAAACTGTTTCATTTTCGTAGATTTTTGCTTTAAGAAGATCGGCTTTTAACTAGCATTCATCGGAGGAGTAACGTTAGAAATTGAAAATAATTACTAAAAACTGTTTCATTTTAGTAAATTGTCTCTCTAGTGTAACGGCTTGCAACTAGCATTCATCAGAGGAGTGACGTTAGAAATTAAAAATAATTACTAAGAACTGTTTCATTTTCGTAGATTTTTGCTTTAAGAAGATCGGCTTTTAACTAGCATTCATCGGAGGAGTAACGTTAGAAATTGAAAATAATTACTAAAAACTGTTTCATTTTAGTAAATTGTCTCTCTAGTGTAACGGCTTGCAACTAGCATTCATCAGAGGAGTGACGTTAGAAATTAAAAATAATTACTAAGAACTGTTTCATTTTCGTAGATTTTTGCTTTAAGAAGATCGGCTTTTAACTAGCATTCATCGGAGGAGTAACGTTAGAAATTGAAAATAATTACTAAAAACTATTTCATTTTAGTAAATTGTCTCTTATGTAGATCGGCGTTTAACTAGCATTCATCATTACAAATGACAAATATATCTTCTATATCCAAAATTCAATGTTTGTTTACTTATGTTTCGTAGAAATCGATATGTTAACAATTAGAACATTCAAATAAGTTTCAATACGAGATAGATTTTTCAAGGAATCTAAAAACACCATGAGAAATTTATTTCGATTGATTGCATCTGGAGTCACTAGGGGTAATTATTAGTAAGCCCATAAAATAACCGATATATATATATATATATATATATATATATATATATATATGTATATATATATGTATATATATATGTATATATATATGTATATATATATATATATATATATATATATGTATATATATATGTATATATATATATATATGTATATATATATATATATATATATATATATATATATATATATATATATATATATATATATATATAAGTAAAGAAACTTATTATTTTTAGTTATGCAAGAAATATTTCTGTACAGATACAATATTACAGTTTATGAACTTTTGAAATGAAATCTATGTTGGCCTGCGGCACACGCTGTAAAAGACATTTCTTCCGGAAGCATCACCAAAATCTGTGTAAAAGAATGGATCGCGAACTTCGGGATATAATTACACATTACAATCGATAAGGGTTCTCAATTCCAATCAACTTTATTTAAGTGCGAGGCGTAAATTATATCAAGACCACTATCATCCCTCCTCACATTTCTATGTGGAAAGATTCCACAGAAAATTGAAAGTCTCACTAGTAGCTCAATTAGACATTCGGTGGAGCGAAAATATACCTCTAGTTTTTCTAGGATTCAGATCAATTTTAAAGAAGACATTCCATGCACATCAGCTGAAATGGTATACGGCACAAGATTACATCTTCCGGGCGAATATTTCTTCAAAAACAAGAAAATTTGACGGAAGCAAACAACTACGTCTCTCGTCTGAAAAGAAATATGTCAAAAATATGTTTCTACATCATTAGAACAGTACGAAGTGACGCATATTTGCCTCCTACGCTAGGCACAAACAAATACACTTTTATACGTAGAGACGTGGTAAAAAACAAACTTTTACAACTATGTCACAACGGTCTTTATTAAGAAACTCTACACAGAAAAAACATTTTATTATTTTAAAAAATGTGAAAAACGTATTCAGTTTCGATTGACTTATTAAAACCTGCTTGCATATAAAAGACCCCCAAAAAGACAATCTGCACAGAAACATAGGACACAAGCCAAATCTGGTCGTGGCTGTTACCCAACGGATCATGGGTACGTTTAAAAATCTTTCTGGATTTGATGTTGGTCGTGAGCTGTTCTTTTATAAGTTAGAAACATTTAATCCATGGCTAAGGTTACGTGACGCCGATTTTAACTCAGCAAAGGGAGAAGTTAGTGCTTATTTTAGCTTGAAGAAATTCGAACCCGAGCGAAACTTTGACAAAGGTAAGATTAAGAAAAAAACGTTCGTTAGTTTTTTTAGTGATTCTGTTTAAAATCAAAATGGCGGATCTTTCGAGCATTTAAATTACAAATGGCGATTCAGTCGCGATTAGATTTTAACTTTTTATTTTGGAGAGGTTCCTTTGTGGAGAATACAAAGGATTAAATATAAATTGAAAACCAACCGTGATACATGTTTTCTACTCGGCAAAATTATAAATGAATAATTTGACGTAATTAAAGTCCGTTTATCATAATTAAAAGGGGGTACAAAAAGGCGACAGAATTTTTTAAATTTTTAATTGAAAGCTGTGTATTGCCATGCTGCTTTATTTATTCTAAATGTCTTATTTGACGCGTTCTAATAATGTCGTTCCACACTTTGAACACAACAAATTGCTTCCATGCTAAATAGCCAAGTGATTTGTTGTCGGTACGCTTGAAGTGTGCACACAAATAAACCGGTTCTTCTTTGTTTCAAACAAGGTGAATAAAACGGAATGTACTGCTGCCCTGATCAAAATCTATAAAGCCAAAGAAAGTCATTATATGCTTTTCAATTGCTATTATTTCACGTTTGTTTTTTTCTTTGCAACTGAAGAATAAATCGATTTCTTTTATAGAAAAACAAGAACGAAACAGATGCAGCCATTCAAACTGCGCGTTTAGCGATGTAGATGCTATGTCTTTTCGCACTTAAGCCTGACATTTCAACAAAAATGTTATCTCAAACCCAAACGTAACAGACTGACGAACAAAATTGGTGTTTCAAACTTACGCCTGACATTTCAACGGAAATGCTATTTTAAACTTAGACGTGACAGACCAACGAGAATGCTATTAAAAATGCATGATTACCAGAACAACCAACGCGCAGAAACTTTTATGAACATTTTTGGACGCATCTAAAAGAAGATACGTCCGTTAAATGTGTGCGTTTAGCACTAAAAATACTATTTCAAACAAGCGTGACAAGCCGACAGACATCCTCGCAGAGAGATGAGAGGACGCATCTGAATACTCTCATTGACAACGTTTGTGACCTATTTTCACACTTGAGTGAAAAAATGTGTCTGAAGTTATTTGTAATGTTAACCGTAAAATATGTTACCTGTTTGTTTGTTTTCGTTTTTGGCGTATTATGTATCACTGCTGTTTTCTGGAAAAATAACTCACCGCTATGAAACAAAAAATAAATATAGTACACATTTGTTTGTGTGTAATTCATAATTTTATTTGTAATGTATAACAATACTACTCGTGACCCGTTGTGTCAACGTGGGTACATTATACTTATCCTTCTCTTCTTTCTCATTTCCCTCTTTCTTTCCTCTTACACTCCTCTTCTTTTTTCTTTTCTTCTTTATTTGCGTCATTTATTTATTTATGAAATCCTCTTACTCTTCTTATCTTAATCGCCCTTCCTCCAATCATCTAAAATATTCAATGTGAAAACATTCAAGCAAGATTATCAGAATTTAGATTTATACTAAAAGGTTCACTTGGCGTTGCCTGATAACGTATACGAACCTCAGTGTACTCCTGCTCCTAGCCCTGAACCCTATATTACTATTTTCATAATGTTCTGTAATTTTCAAGATTTCCTTTCCTTCTTTATTTACATCATTTATTTTTCTACGTCAGTCTTTTACTTACCTTTTCTTACGGTGCTGCTGCTCTTGTTGAGGAGAAGGACGACGACGAGGAGGAGGAGGAGAGGGAGGGGGAGGCCGAGGAGCGAATCGGACTTCCACACAGTCCACAAAGAAAAGATCGCCTGGTTTAAATATAGTTGGCCGTAGCTATTCGTTAGATCAACGAGATTGCAGGTTCCCACCGAGAGCAGCAAAACAGCGGTTGCATACGAAGTTGAGGAAGGTTTGGCCATAATACACAAAAGATTGACAATTGCACATGTGCAGAAATAACATTGTTATCCTCTTGCTTGCCACAGACGCAGAGACAAGAGGACAACGGATCCTGATGTTCTCCTCGTGGATTTTCACCTGAGCCCTAATAGCAGAGTTGTGATTAAACCTCTGGATGCACACCTGTCCGTCATAGGTTACCCTGCCAGGAACCGAAGTTCCAGATGGCATCGCTCTGGCACTACCACGTTATCACCGCTCCTACACAGCGAGGAAAGGTTGGACATTTTTTTTTGGGGGGGGGGCTTTGCTGCTTCTACTACTACTTTCACTCCATCTATTCCTCTCCTCCCACCACTTTCATTCCCTACCTCTCCTACTACCACTTCTCGTCTGTTTTACTCTTCCTCCCACTATCTAAAACAAACAAGAAATCACGCGAACAAGATTACCATTTTTAGAATTATACAGTTAGGTTACCCATTAAATTACACTTTAGTTATTTTTTATATAAAGAATTTTATTTTTACTTTAATTCAGCCCTAACAAGCCACACTGACATTGAGACGCAAGGGGCTACTGTAAATTAGGTGCAACATCTATAGGGGAATCCTAAGTGGGGAGTTGTGCAGCTAGATGTTTGTTTACATTACATTTAAATCTATGCATGTCGGTACAGTCAGGGAAACAGGGGTCAGGCAGAGAATTCTTAAGTCTAGAAGTTCGAGGGAAGACGCTATTAGAGTAGAAAGCTTTCCGGCGTCTGGGGACCTCTACAGTGAAATGGTTGGTTAGAATATGTACGTCAAGAAGGGCACCAGTGTAGAAAGTTCGTCGGAGCACATTCTATTAAAGTACTTGTAAAACAAGCACAGGGATGCAACATTTCGGCGGCAATGAGGCAGAGGTTGGAACTTGGTTGACAGTGTGGGACCTATTAGATTAGAGGCTCTTCTATGGGCCCTGTCTAAGAAGGAAGGACTAGTGGTTGCTTTACCAGCTCAGATGTGACAACAATACTCGACGCATGGGCCAATAGTGGCTTTGTAGAAGTATATGATACTGGCAGGTGTGAGAAGTTTTCTAGCACCCACATTCTTTGTAGCAGTCTTGGCAATATCTTCTATGTATTTGTTTAAATTCATGTTACCTGCGAATGTTAAGTGGAGGAGTTTAAATGATGGACCCTAATCTAGGGTACTATCAGCTATCCGTTGTTGAAAAGGTTCCTTATAATTGTTACTATCTATTCATGTCATAATATAACTACAGACTGAAAGTCATGTTCTAAGGATTCAGCCATTGACTTAGACATGTTTTGCTCACAGAGAGCGTGATGTCATCAGCAGATATACCCATCTCGGACACAATTGCATCAGAGGGTTGTTAATGAAAACCGGGGAAATTAAGGGTCCAAGTATCGACCACTGGGGTTAATGTCATGCTATTTAGATATACGCGTATAATATTTAATTCGAAATGTTGACGAATTAAACATCATTACTTGGTTTAAATAAAATATTCTTATCATGTGATGTTTATTTTTAATGTTATATAATTAAGAAGTGTACTTACTAAGGTTGGGAGTGGTTTTGTTATGCTGCGCGTAATATGTTTGTTTTACTGTAATCTTTTATTCCGTAACGTAATAATGTTATGTGTTCGGAATAGTGGAATAGTGGAATGTAATCTGTACTCGGTGATGTTTCTGTTTAACAGTTCTGAATGAAATCAAAGTCTAGCAATATTTTGGGTGGCGGGTACAGTAGATCATTTGCAGTGAGTAAGTATAGTGACCACTGTCTCTGTGGATGTTGTAGGTGAGAGAGTGAATGGTCTCGGAATAAATGTAATAATTAATATATGTTGATGAAATTATGCGATAGTTTCTGCAAACACGCTTGCAGTGTGTATTTTAGTAGGGTATGATGCATGTGGTTATTTTCTTACTCTCGCCAAAGGTACAGGAGAAGAAAAGAGTCCACTTTATATATAATATATTCGTTCAGTCGTACCGTACGAATTAATTTTCATGAGAAGTCTTTCATGCCAGACTTTTATAAATCCTTTGCACTACCGCCCTAGCTTCACCTGCCTTGTCCAGTGTAGGGTATAGGCGTTCAAAGATAACCGTGAGAATATTCGCAGTAGACCCTGCTTGCCTAAATCCAGACTGTTTGTAAGAAAGAAGTTTAGCATTAACGAGGTGTCGGACTATCGCTAGATTGAAAGATTTTAGCGAAGAGCGCGGGGAGACTGATGAGCCGATAATTTTATGGGTCAGTTCTTTCGCCAGAATTCTTGAATACTGGGACTACAGAGGCAATTTCCCAGCTATCAGGGAAGCAAGATTCGGCAAGGCATTTATTAGTAGAGTTTGGAGAGAACAGGAGCCAGCTCAGCAGAGCATTTTTTATTAGCATAGCATGGATAAGATCAGGCCCAAAAGCCTTGGAGGTGTCTACATTTTTTATGATGTCCTGGACATGGGAGGGGATGATGATCAGAACAGGCTTCTGTCCGCAGTTAGAAATTTGGGAGGGAGTGGTTTGTGAAGTTCAAGATGGAGTTCAAGTCGATATTTATTCATGGTAGGCTTTTTGTTGTTGTTGTTGTTGTTTTCAATGCTTATGCTCACACTGACGCACGAACTCGCTGATAAATTGACACACGCATATACACGCACTCGGTAAGACATAAACTAACACAACACATATGCATTACTGTCTAAAGACACATACCATATACGCACACACTTGCTATTTGGTTGCCTGTCGTGTCCTATGAAGACAGTCTTACCTCTGTTACTGATCAGTCTTAATATAACTATACAAACAGAACACGTGATAGCACGGTTTTTTGTGTTATGATTCTTCTTACGGTTCTTGTTTCGTTAATGATTCCGTCCCTTTGCCGCCAGATGGAGAAGTGTCTGAAGGTTTTCAGGAAATCATACCGGCTTTCGTCATCGGACACTCCATCGCCGCCAGACCATTGATATTAAGTATGGCAGAGATGGATGCCTGTGAAGAGAAATAATGTGCATTATATACGAAGTGGTTTGAATAGGATCTATATAGGAAGTAAGTTGTTAAAGGGGTTAAAAGTTCAAATCTGGCGGAAGACGAGAAGCGGAAATCAGAGACCACGTGATCAGGGATAAGACGGAGATAATTCGTTTAAACGCAAAACCGAAATCGTGTGTTAGCATGCAATTATTTTTAAAAAACATTTAGTGTTAAACACTGGATCTATTCTCCCCTCCTCTCTTTCTCTCTCTAACTCTCTCTCTCTCTCTCTCTCCCTCTCTCTTTCGCGCGCGCGCTTTCTCTCTCTGCCCAAATATTGTACCTGTTTGTCAGAAGAACTCTTTTGAAATTTGATAAAAACACGTTAAGAAGTGAACAATAAACTGGACTGCGTCTTAAATCTGTCGGGTTTCAAATTAGACTCCCTATTTACTTGCTTTACCACGATGGAAAAATTAGACACAAACTCGGTTTTTTATGAGGAGGTTATCCAGCTCACCAAAAGGGGCACTAGATGATACCAAAATAAAAATTGCTCCAATCAAGAATTAATTTTTCCTCCTCTGAGTGGGAACACAACAGATTCTACATTTTGAATTACTTATCTGCAAAAGTATAGAAATATATTTTAACAAATTAAGCGCAAGGTCATCAATAGTGTAACCACAATACCACATTTACTCTCGAGGACAACCTACTTAAAATATCTCCAATTGTTGAAAATTTAAATTAATCTATAAATATGTGTGTGTGCGTGCGTGTGCGTGTGTTTGTTTGTGTGTATGTGAAAAGGCTTAAAAACGAGACCAATTCACATAAAAGAATCAGTTACGCGAAAGAAATGTTACGGCATTAAACAAAAAATATGTTCAAAGATTATTTTAGATGCGTTTTCGTATCTCTACGACAGACTTTCTCCGTCTGTCGGTCGGTCACGCTTCAGTTTAAAATAGCATTTAATCGTCCAATACGTAGTTTGAATGGACGTATCTTATTTTAGGTGCGTCCAGACATCTCTATAAGAGGTTCTCAATTATCATTGTTAGATAGCAAGATCTGTTACACGATGAGGGGTTTGTTGGTGCAATATTAATTAATTAAGTTTAATTAAGTATGGATTAATTAATTGATCCCCACGATCAGCATATTTTTGGGAGGGGGATATCTCATGAAGCGAACGATTAGTTGAAGAGGTCATATTCTTTGTATGTGAGTGACAACCAAAAAAAGCAACAGTTTTGATTATAAATAACAAAAGTTAAAAAGGCCATGACAAAATCGTAATTTTGAGAGATTGTATTTGCGTGTCTAAGATGACAACTGAGAAATGTACTCAAGCGAAATTGTGTTTACAAATTCAAAAGTTATGTTTCGGATTAAATCGACAACGGAAAAACATTATTCGTTTGGAGGACTGCATTATGAAGAAATAATTTTCAGAAAAACAGTTTATGTTAGAAAACTGATGAATATAGGGAGAATATAGGGAGATATTTGCATTGTGCCAGACTACAGACTGATCAATCAATTACTCCCAGTTTTGCGGATGTGCTAAAATAATCTTCCTCATAAATTCATCCAGTTTTCAGACGAGCTAGACTATATCACCTTATCAAATATCAAATATTTGATTAACAGGGCGTCTACTTGTTTTATGCGAGGACAAACATGGCATGTATAAAGGTAACTGGGGAAACGCGCCGATTGAAAAGTAATAAAATAGGTTAACAAACAAAGCGAATTCAGTTGATCATATTTATTTATTTAGCACTATTTTATTTGAATATTTGAATGTTCATCTCGTATTTCTTATATCGATAACAAAGGCCAGATTTGGTTCGGAACGCTGTATATACATATTGAGGCACTAACTGGTCCAGCCGCACTGAAGAGCTGTGATACAGCGAAACAGTCTGTATGTGGATGACTATATAAAGCTCCCTTTCTGGGGTAGAGCTTATTTGTAAGGATATCGCCAACTGCCATAGCTCATTGGGTAAAACTAATTCGAGCTCCCGGCACTTGACAATGTTTACATTGAGATATCACTTACATTCAGTCAGTGTCGTATGATAGCACTAACTGATCTAGCCGCACTGAAGAGCTGTGATAGAGGGAAGCAGCCTGTATGTGGATGACTATATATATATATATATATATATATATATATATATATATATATAGGCAATAAATAAATATTAAATTATTTATATACACACACACACGCGCGCACACACACACACACACACACACACACACACACACACACACATATATATATATATATATATATATATGTGTGTGTGTGTATCTGCGTGTGTGTGTGTGTTTGTGTGTGTGGATATAAATAATTTAATATTTATTTATTTGTATTATATAAAGAATGTTATATATATATATATATATATATATATATATATATATATATATATATATATATATATATATATATATGATGGACTCTCCCGTCGATTACGACGTATGAGGATCCAACAGCTTTAATTTGTGTCTAGATCGTTCATGACACCTGAGTCCGGCAAGAGACCTGCAAGGAAAGCCGCAGACAGTGCAGAGTGTGAGTAATCGGATGCCAGGTGTGAGGCACTCTCTCTAGCTTTTCGCCTCACTCTGACAGTTCTCATATTATCCACACAGGTTTCGTTGAATCTTTCCAGTCCAATGCAACAAGCTGCTCGCCATGTCTTCCTGTCTTTTGTACAGTCTTCAAAGTTTTTGTGAGGTACTCCAATTACCGTCAGCGCATTTTTCAATTTATCTTTGTACCTCAGCAAGGGCCGACCAACATTTCTGTTACCACAAGCTAACTGACTGTACATCAGTGCTTTAGGTATTCTCCCTTCGTCCATTCTTGCTACATGACCAGCCCATTTTTCACGGACATTTTCAGCAACTTGACGAAGGGCAAATACCATGTCGATTGTACCTCGACCAGAGCGAAAACCACACTGGGACTCTGGGTAAATCTCACTAATAAGATGTCTTATAATCCTGTTCAGAATCAACCTTGCAAGAATTTTACCTGCAACAGAAAGCAGAGATATCCCGCGATGATTATCACAAGAATTCCTGCTTCCCTTGCTCTTATAAAGATGCTTGACATTACTATCCTTAAACTCCATATCTCCACAAACAAGATGGTCAGTTTTTCGTCGAGTGCTCTTCCGCCATGTTTGTACACCTCAATTGGGATGCAATCTCTGCCCGGTGCCCCTGACGATAGCTGTTTTTTAGCTTGAGATACTTCCTGAACTGTAGGTGGAAAAGACAGTTTCGGAATTTCGGGATGCTGCGGAAGAGAGGAAATGATTTTTTCGTCAGTCACCGATGCAGAGTTAAGGACAGTTTCAAAGTGCTGCTTCCAGCGCTCAAGGATAGCAGATTTGTCAGTTAACAGTGTTTCTCCGTCCTCAGCAAAAACTGGGGCCGAACCATTCATTTGAGGACCAAACACCTCTTTCAGGCCAGAGTAAAATGACTTAGAATCCTTCCTGTCGGCTGCATCCTGAAGTTCCGCAGCCTTGGATGACCACCAAGCCACTTTCAATGCCCTAAGTGCCTTCTGAACTTGTGCTTTGTGAGCTCTATATGCCTTCTTTTTCACTGTGGAATTTTTGTCCTCGAGCCATGTTTTGTGGCAAACATGCATTTGGTCGATAAGCTTCTGCACTTCAGGGTTGTTTTCATCAAACCAGTCTTGATGTTTCCGCAAAGGGAAGCCCAAAACCTCAGCAGACGAGTCATAAACAGCATTGCGCAATGAATCCCAAGAACTTGAAACGTCACTATTTACTTCTATAAAAGCTATAGCGGTCGTAACTTTTTCCTTCAGCTCATTTTGTGTATCTGCCTGTTTTAGAGGCAGAACATTTAGGCGTTTTGGAACAGAAGACTTTTTCACTCTCCTCTTGTCTAAATAGAAGATGGTTTTGCTGACTATAAGCGCATGATCTGATAAACAACAGCTACTATGGAAAGAGCGTGTTATCATAAAATCTTTGAGGTCGCGCTTTCTGGTAATTATGTAGTCAATGAGATGCCAATCTTTTGATCGGGGGTGCATCCATGATGTTTTTCGACAATGCTTTTGTTGGAAGTACATGTTTGTCACACTGAAGTTAAATTCTTTGCATAACGTCAGGAGTCGTAATCCATTTGAATTCATTTTTCCAACACCATGGTGACCCAGAACACCAGCCCATGTTTGTAAGTCGTGCCCCACTCGAGCATTGAAGTCTCCCATCAAAGCAACCTTATCCTTATGCTTAATTTTAGAGATTAAACTACGCAAATCATTGTAAAGATCAGTTTTTCATTGATCTGAACTATTTATAGTAGGGGCATAACAGCTGATAAGTGTTGCGAATGTGTTGTTTTTTAGTGGAAGTCTTAGGGTCATAATACGATCTGAATGACTTGTGTTGGAAGTGATCTAGCAATTTCCGTCTTCACTGCGAACCCTACGCCAGATTGACGTGGTTCGTTTTCTGGTTTACCAGCCCAGAAAAACGTGTATCCACCTTTTACCTCACACAGCTGTGAGTGACCAGGCAGACGCGTCTCACTAAGGGCAGCAATATCTACATCATGTTTCCTTAATTCCATTGATACGAGGGCCGTTTTCCTTTCTAGTGACGCATCACTATCCTGCAATGTGCGCACATTCCAAGATCCAATGTTTAGCTTCATAAATTTCTTTGTTTTTTTCCTGCTGTATTGGATAACTAGACAGCTGCAGTAGGCTGACAAGTCAAAGAAGGGCATGCAATGTTTAGGGCTCCTTTTATCGCCCCCTCCCTGAAATCGGGAAAGCAGTGCTGATCCTAGATAGGCCTGCTTTGTCACTGGTGGAGGACACGAACGGCACAATTGCCCGAAGGTTTGTGCCAAACAGCCATCACCCACCACTAGAGACTTCCAGCAATATCCTTTGCCTGTCTCCGTCGCCTTTACTTTCTCGCCAGCGGACTCATAAATACTCATGTCGATCCTAGAAAAGCTGCTAGAAAACCCACACGAGTGATTTGATTTGAGTGGTGAAGGCTTGTGTAGGACCATCCACACTTTTTGGAATTGTTGATTACACAAGATCGGTGCAAATATATATATAGGTATTCATAAAGGTTTATAGCTATGCAGAAAACCCGGAATGGTGAAAGAAAGTATGAACAAAGACAAACAATTGAGGACAATATTTGGGTTACGAATTTTCACAAAATCTATTTATTTTTCAAAAGATCTTTCAAATATCAAATCAGTAAATATGAGACTTACTGTTAAATATTATTAATAAAAAATATCCGGGATAGTGTAACATCTCTTTATAATTTCGGGGAAAAACACCCCTTCTCAAAAAAGTAATACAAAAGTTGAACCGTGAAGCGATGTGAAGAATTCAAGATGGCTGCCCCTCTCTCACAAACAGACATATAACAGGAATGCAGTCCGGGAGAAAATCAAATACTATGCATATAATAGGCTTTTATCCTATTAATATTTATATTATTAAATTATTTTATTATTTAATGTTTTTATTTATTATGATATTTAATTTTAATTTTAATCATATACTATTATTTGAATCAAAATATTAAGCCGTCATCCAATCAATATCAGAAATATTTCTAGATGTGTGCATACACCCCTAAGTACCAGAATTAGTGATTTCGTAATAGGGTAATATAGATCAAGGCAGGTGTTAAATTTAATTATTTTCTTAACTCATCCCTTTTTTGAGTCTATGCCGATTAAGACGACGTCACCCACAATGAATTATCCCCCTTTAACCTACCTATATTATGACCTTTCACATTTTAAATTCCATATCTTCATAATTCAAAACAATATTTTCATAAATGTTATGGTACGTACCCTTACTGACTACACGACCTCTTTCGCTTCTCTATAAATACCGGGGGCACATGCCACTCGGTATTGGAACTACCCCATCCTGTTCAGTCTCTCATTAACTTCGGTTGATTGAGGAAGTCGGGATGGGGTAAGGTATTACCAGTCGAGGATTCGTTCTCGACAATCAGTCCGGCAGGAACTGAGCCATTTCGGTAGCCTTTTATCTTCCGGGCGGAGGTATACTGTTCTGGGTTGTCCTAAGGAGGTGCACCCTCCCATGCCTTGCCTCCTCTCTTTGGGGTAGAGTAAGTTTATCGCTTACTGCCTGAGGCGCCCTGACCGTGGAAAGCCGACGGGGCTACTCAGGCTATTTTTTCTAGGCCAGAGTGCTCCTTCATTAGGGGCGCTGGCTTGACTCGTCCCCCACTTTCCGACCTTGTGTTACATATTCCTGCGGTGGAAAGAAATTAAATACCTGGAACTACCCGTCTAATGTTGGCAGTCAGACAGACGTTCCATTACTCTCTTTATATGCTGTATTTTTACTTTCTTCAATATTCTTTGTTCCACTTAATCCCGAGTTAGTGTCCTCTTTCCAGACCCTTTACAGGTACACAGCACTGGCGATAAGGAAAATCAAGGGACTTTTATTTGAGAACCTTAAAAGGACAAACGTGGAGAAACCAACGGCGAAATTACCAAACAACCTCCAAAGTTCTAAAAACAGGCTTTATCAACGGACAAAAAAAATCCCGTAAGTTGGATTTTTTTAACAAAGTGATTTCCTCCTTTTTTTGTCTTACGAAGAAACCAACTTATTTCTCTCATCGAAAGAAGAAAGTTAGTGATTTCATTATTTCTATTCCGGCAAATATTAACAAGAAAAGAATACCTTTTTATCTCTCCAAAAGAACAAAAGTATCACCACCGAAATTATAAACCTTATTTTTATTAAACCTTTTTTATAAACTAAAAAGTGATTTTGTATATTTTTCTCTCTTTTTCAACTAATATTACGTTAGCAGCGTAATATAAAAGAAAAACACTTCTAAAGCCGTATTTTATAAAGACACATCTAAACATGGAAGATTTAAAATCAACTTCAATTCAACTCGTTAAATAACAAATGCAACAACAACTAAATAACGAAAAAGGATTTCAAAAACTTCTACTAAAACAACAAAAACTGAAGAAACTTAATAAATCGAAGAAAAACAGCAATAGTTTGAAGAGTTTTACTACAAACAATGTCGAATATGGGTCAAAATACTGAGAATAAAAATGTTTTTTTCTTAAAATGCAGTTGGGGGGCAATTGACAATTTCACTTATTCCCCAGACGAGGATAACTCTTTCGCTTTATATTTCAGAAGGTATGAGGATCTATACAAAATATATTGAGAAAATTGGGCTGACTTTTAAAAGGTTCGCCCACTGCTCCTAAAATTAGGGAACACCGAACATACCCAATTCCTGGACTATATTTTAACCCGAAAAACCAACGACTTTACTTTTTCTGAAGCTGTTAAACTTTTAACAGAATTATTCAGCCCTAAAACTTCCCTGTTCCACAAAAGGTGAAAGTGCATGAACCTAATCAGAAAAGACTACGAAGACTACTCGACTTTTGCGTCAATCGTTAATAAACACAGTGACGATTAAAAACTAGCTGGACTTAGCGCTGATATATTTAAATGCTTAATATTCCCATTGGCTATACTCAACTTTATTTTTAAAATGCCGGTCCTATTTAATGTGTCTAATTCTTCGTTTATACTTTGTTTCACTTAATTCCAAGTTCGTGTCTTCTTTCCGGACCACTTACAGGTCTACAACAATAAAATAGTACGTTCTTACACTTCTCAGCAAACGTAATTTGATGGCTTCCTTTACTTTTAATACATTAAACTAGTTCTATAATTAATGTAAGCGAATCTTAATTTAACCAATTAATATCACCGGTTAACCTTTGACGTAACATCGCTTCTTTCCATTCTCCTTTACGGAAAGTCTTGTGGGCATCATCTGTTCTGTGGAATGCAGAAGACCCCTACGAGTAAAAGAGTGATAAATAATTCACAGCTATTCGACCCATTATACAAATGAGTATGAATAATCAAATTTAGACATCACAATCTTCCACAATTTCCCAGCAAAACGTAATTCTTCCCCTTGTGACCTCCACGACTTCGAAACTCCCACATCAACATAATTCTTCCACGAAGTAATTTCCCATTACCATCGAAACGTATTAAGGGCGACATGTTATGCCACAGTGGACAAAACTGCTCGGAATGTTCACCAATGTATCTCACCATGTTTCTATTTCTGAAACAGCTGACAAAGCGAAACTCACAAAGCAACCAAATTCACGCATCAGCAACACAGTAATCTGCCTCAATCGTTACGCTAACATACACAAACACGGTCATCATTCATCAATGAATTGAATCAGAACAAAAATATATTCTCGAAACGCTTATATCCATAACACAACCAAACAATTGCATTATCTTTCTACATGTCATAACGAAATAACTAATCGCTAATAACTCTGTTTATTATTAAAAGTCCCTAAAATAAGTTATGTCGTGGTTTATTACATTTCTATTTAAACATACATTAATATTTAAATAATTAGTCAATCCTAACGACGCAGGTCGTCGATCTGGGGGTGGCGGGTTCGAATCCAATTCTAAAGCACCACTTTAACGTGTCCCCAACCCTGTAAGTACCTTGTTCTAGAAAGAACCCGTAAAAAATTGAAATTACAGTGTTTTCTTTCTAAATTATGGTTGAAAAACTTGACCCACACGACGAAATCTGCCTCATATCCTCCTGGGGAGTTCACTTAGAAATTCAGGAATACTTTCATGATCTTCCCCGAGAGAATTTACTCTACATGAGAATACACCTCTAGATTTTATGTAGAATCTCTAACCTTCCTTTCTGTGGGGCACACACAGACATTGAGTTATATATATTAAAATGTACTCCAATGAAAGCCAGGTAGAATTATTCAGAAAAATTAACAACCGTAATATTAAATGTTTTTCATAATTTACTTATGAATAAAGAAGATGCGCTGATTCTATAGTCAGAAAATTATTACTTATATCCAGGAGTCATTCATATACGACCGTTGTAAAACGCTGACATAACTAATCCGCTTAGAGGATATCTTTAAGTCAGGTGAGTTAACACCTACTTACTTTGTGAGTGCTAACTAATTGAGTTCTGCTCTCATGGTTAGTGTAGACTTCTGTCAAGAACCCCTCAAGATTGATGTGCCAGAATTAAGTTATCGGCATTACCCAATAAATAATTTCATAAACTGAAATGATATTGTAACAGCACGGTACCAATAATTGGTCTGTAGCAAGGCGCGGATACTAATATGTAGCCAGGTGACGGACTACAATAGTTGGATGTTGGTTGGTTGATGCGATACTCGCTATTGTTAATCTTCTGTCTGTGTTTTTGTCTGTTGTTGTTGTCACATAACGAAGACGAACACGTACAACTAGCTTCTGGTTGTAAAAAGAAAAAGGTTTTCTTCTTGTGAATTTTCCTATTGAGAATAATTTTTCTTTTACAATTTATTTATACACTATTTTTAAGTCTGTTGCGCGTTACAGTTTGGCGGTGAGCGGAGGACTGTCTATGTATACCTGGCTTACGTAAACTCGTCCGTCTTTCTGCTCTCTCGTTTCGGATTATCACTGTCTTTCTCTCTTCCTCTTTCTCTCTCTCTCTCTTTCTCTAGCTAGTTAGCTATCCCTGTATCTATCTATTTCCCCGTTCTATTCTGTCCGATTTTCTTTATCTGTCTTTTTACTACAAGATTTAATTTATATTCGATATTTTTGCGAATATCAATTGTTATGTTCAGCATGAAATCTTAATTTGGTTTCCATTTTTTGCTGCTGTTTACGTCATCAAAAAGAACTTGCTCGAGGTTTGTATTGCCAAATATTCCAACAAATTTGTATTAAATCTTTTCGGCTTTTTTAATCTGTTACGTGGCTTCGAAACCTTGTCAATAATTTGTGGTACATTGTCTGTCTACCCGTCTCTCCTTTTACAATATCAAATTCCTGTGTATTTTTATTATACCGGATCCCTGCCACAGACACTTTATGTGCTAATTTAGTTTGCAATTAATAATTAAATGTTGGTATTTATTAAAGAATAAATTTATTGGCATTTAAACGATATTTGCTAGAGTGTATTTAAATAATTTGCAATAAGTTTACTTCAAGTTCAAGCTATGTAAATATCGCTAAAATAGAGGACGAGTAAAACAAATATTAAAGACAGATGCGATTGAGTTAAAGAAGAGATAACTTTAATTAAACAATTTTCTTTTGACTTGCTTTGTGATTTTTAGGTATAAAAGAACTTGATAGCAGGTGGCGTTTCCTCAGTCTGGCAGCATAAGTTAAGATGTTTAACCTCCGTGTATGACACAAGGTTAAAACGCAACATTCGTTTCGTTTGTTTGATCTTCTCTCGTTGCCTTTAACACAAACGTAGCATTTCAATCAGGATATATGATCACAATAAAACTTTAAGAAATCGTAGATTTGTTTTCATGGAAATCGCTCTTGACAAGGCATAGAGCCACTCATTGTAAGGAGCTAAAAATGCTACTAAAAGGTGAAAAACTATCCAACAATAAGTTTTATATTAGTAGATTCCAACCCAGAAAACAGCAAATAAAAAAACATCAAAATTGGCGCAAAAAAGCGAAAAAAAAATTATAAAACATTAAAGAGCATAAAAAATAAGAAAAAAACATCAAAAAACATAAAAACATAAAACATAAAAATTGGCACCAAAGAGCAAGAAACAAGACATTGACAAAAAACATGATAAAACATTAACATGAAACAAATTTTAAAATTCGTCAAAAAATGACAAATAGCATAAATAAAGAAATACAAAATAAAAAAATAAAACAACATAAAAATTGCCGCCAAAGAGTAAAAAACCATTGACGAAAACATAAAAAACATTTTTCTAAAACAAATAAACAACAACAAAAAATCAAAAAACATGTAAAACATTTGTTTAAAAAGAGATAATAAACAAAAACAGATTTTAAAAAACATAAAAATTGGCGAAAACCAAAAAATAAAAATATTAAAAACATACAAATTGGCACCGAAAAGCAAACAAAAACATGAAAAAACATGTTTTCTAAAATTAATGAACAAAAAAATTTTTTTAATCAGAAGTGGCGCAAAAAATAAAAAAACATTGACAAAAAACATAAAAAACATTAAAAAAAACAAATAATAAAAAACCCATCAAAACACATCAAAATTATCGCAAGATAGAAAAAAATTATAAATACATGAAAAAAGCCATAAAAACATTAAAATTGGCGGCAAACATCAAAAACAATAAAAAACTAAAAAGTCATTAAAAAAATCAACGTAGCAAAAAAAAATTGCAAAAATCATGAAAAAAAATCATCAAAAACCACAAAAAAACAAAAAAACATCAAAATTTGTGCCAAAGAGAAATAAAAAAAAATCTAGACAAAAACATTAAAAAGAACATTAAAAATATATATAAAAACATCAAAACACATAAAAATTGGCGCAAAAAAGCAAAATTAAAATGACAAAAAAACATTACAAAAACATTAAAACAACAAATAAAAAAAACAATAACAAAACATTAAAATTTGCGGCAATGAGCAAAAAAATATAGTGACAAAAAACATGAGAAAACATCATGAATTTTTTAAAAAGCCATCAAAAAACATAAAACTCAGCGCAAAAAAGAAAAAAATGACAATAGCCTAAAAGATGTTTGTAAAAAACAAGTAAAAAACAAATAAACATAATTGGCGCCCATGAGACAAAAAAAAAACAGACAAAAATATGAAGAACATAAAAATATTTTTAATCCCATGAAAAAACATAAAAATTAACGCAAAAAAGTAAAATATAAATGACAAAAGCATGAAAAAACATTTTAAAAAGCAAATAAAAACAAAAACCACCAAAAAATAAAATTTAGCGCAAAATAGCAAAAATTAACAATAAAGAAACTTTGACAAAAAACATGAATAAAATAAACCAAAACAAATAAAAACAAAAAAGCATAAAAATAAACGCAAAAAAAATAAAAATAAAAACAACATTTAAAAATCAAAATTGGCGAAAAAAAATGTTTAAACTTTGACAAAAACATCAAAAAATATCAAAATTGGCACAAAAAAGAAAAAAAGGACAAAAAAACATGAAAAAAAATAAAGCTAATAAAAAAATAACATCAAACAACAACAAAATTAGTCCCAGAGAGCATGAAAAATAATTACCGAAAAATATGGAAAAAGATAACAAAAACAAATAAAACCCCAAAACCTTACTAAAGAAACATAAAATAGGCAAAAAAGCAACAAAAAAAACAAAAACATGAAAAAAAACAAATAAAAAACAAAAAATACATTGACAAAAACATGTAAAAACATTTTTTTTAATAAAAAACATTACAAAACATCAAAAAATTTCTAATAGTAAAGAAAATTACAAAAACATGAAAACAAAATCAAACAAACAAACAAAAAACAAAAAACATACAAACATCATAATTTGCGCCAAAAAGCAAGAAAAAAGCATTGACGAAAAACATTTAAAAACATCATTAAACAAATATAAACAAAGCAGGTCACTAAAAACATGAAAAAAATTGAAAGTAAAACATTTAAAAAAAACAAATAAAAACAAAAACATAAAAAAAGATTAGAATTGGCGCAAAAAAGCAACAAGATGTTGACAAAAACATTAAAAAACATCTAACAAATAAAAATTAAAAAACATAAAAAATTACGAATTTGCACAAAAAAAGCAAATGAAATAAAATATAATAAAACATACAAATTGGAACCGAAATACAAAAAAAAACATCGACAAAAAACATTAAAAAAACATTTTAAAATCAAGTAGAAAACAAATGAAAACATCAAAATTAGCTCAAGCAAGCAAGAAAAATTGACGAAACACAAAAACATTTTTTTAAATATCAAAATTGGCGCCAACGTGCAAAAAAAAGATATTGAGAAAAAATATAAAAAAAACATTATAAAAAACAAATCAAAAATATTTTTAAAAATCAAAAAACATCAAAATTAGGGCGATAACAAAGTTTAAAAAACAATAAAAACATCAAATTGGCACCGAAAAGCTAAAACACAACAAACATTGACAAAAAACATGAAAAAACATTTTTAACAAGCAAATAAAATGTATCAAATAAAATTGGCGTCAAAAAGAAAAAAAACATTGACCAAAAACATGACAAAACATAAAAATCAAAAACTAAAAAAGCTATCCATTAGCAAGTTTTTTGACAAAAACCAACAAATAAAAAATTAAAAAACTAAAAAAACTTCAAAAAACATTTTGGCTCAAAAAAACATATACAAAAATTGACGAAAAACATGAAAAAATATTTTTTTTAATTAAAAGAACAATAAACTATCAAAAAACATCAAAATCGACGCCAAAGAGAAAAAAAAAGCAGACATTGACAAAAATCATCAAAAAACATTTTATTTAAAAGACAAAAAACATCAAAAAACATAAATTAACGAAAAAACTTTTAAAAACATCAAATTTGGCACCGGAAAGCAAAAAAAAAGTATTGACAAAAAACATGACTAAACATTTTTCGAAACAAATAAAAAAACACAAAGCAATAAAAAAAATCAAATTTGGCGTAAACAAACAACAAAAAATGACCACAAATTTTTAAAAACATTTTAAAAAACAAATAAAAACTGTTTAAAAACATTTTAAAAAACATGAAAATTGTCGTTGAAATTCAAAAAGTAACATTGACAAAAAAATCAAAAATCAAAAAACATTTTTCTAAACAATAAAAGAAATACATTAAAAAAATCTGAATTGGCGAAAAAAACTTAATAAAATATATAAAAAAAACATAAAATTAGCACCGGAAAGCAAAAAAAAACAAAGACAAATAACATGAAAAAACATTCACAAAGAAAACAAATGAAAACAAAAAAACATTAAAAACAATCAAAATTTGTACCAAAAATAAAAATAAAACATAAAACATTGACAAAAAACATCATGAAAACAAATAAAAACTAAAAGAGTCACCAAAAACATCAAAATTAGCGAAAAACGATTAACCGACATAAGAAAAAAACATTGACAAAAAAAACAAAACAAAAATTCAAAACAAAAAAAAACATTTAATAAAATCAAAATTGGCGCAAAAGAGCAACAAAAACATTGATAAAAACCTGAAAAACATTTTTAAAAACATTTTAAAAGGCAAATAGAAAACAAATAAAAACATCAAAATTTGCTCAAACTAGCAACAAAAATTGACTAAAAACATTTAAAAACGTCGAACTAACAAAAATAAAAACCATTTTAAAAACATCAAAATTGGCGCCAAAGTGAAAAAAATATTTAAAAACATAAAATATATTTAGAAATATAAAAAAATCAAATTAAAAATTTAAAAAACATCATTAGAGCAATAAGAAACAAAGTTTTAAAAAAACATAAAAAACATCAACTTGGCACCGAAAAGCAAAAAGAAACTAGCATTTACATTAAAGAAACATGAAAATAAAAAACATATAAAAAGCAAAAAAATTGACAAAAAACTTTTTAAAATTTAAAAACATAAATAAAAAGTTAAATTTGGGGCTAATCAGCAAAAAAACATTGTCACAAACATCAAAATTGGCGCCAAAATGCAAAAAAATGACTAAAAAGAATAAACCACATCAAAAAACATTAAAATTGGCGCCAAAGAGCAAAAAAAAACATTGACAAAAACATAGAACACATAAAATACAAAAAAGCCATGCAAATACATCTAAAATGGCGCTAAAAAGCAATAAAAAAAATGACAAAAAATATGAAAAACAGTTCTTTATAAACAAATTAAAAACTAAAAAAACACATTAAAAAAACATCAAAATTAGATTTGTTTTCTATTGGAGTCAAATGGAAAAAATCTTTGACATAGAAAATGAAAAAAACATGAAAAATCAAAATTAAAAAAACATTAAAAACATCAAAAAGCAACAACAAAATTTACAAAAAACATGAAAAAACATCAAATAAACAAATAAACAACAACAAACGTTTCAAAAATCAAAATTGGCAAAAAGAGTGTTTTAAAACTCTTTTGATGACATAAAACATGAAAAATATAAGAAAAAAAAATATTGAAAAAAATCAATATTGGCGCCCAAAAGAGAAAAAACATTTTTAAAATATCAACAAACATCAAAGAACAAATGAAAACAAAAAAGCCATAAAAAGAACATTAAAATATTTTTTTAATACAAAAAACATAGAAAAGACATTTTAACAACTAAATTAAAAACAAAAAAAACATCAAAAAACATTAAATTTTGCTTAAATAGCAAATAGAAAAAATTGAAGAAAAATATTTAAAAACATAAAGAAAGAGCAAAAAAAGAATAAACATTGACAAAAATACATTAAAAAAAACAACAGAAAAACAAATAAAAACAGGAAAAACATCGATATTGCACAAAAAAAATCTAAAAAACATCAGAAAACATAAAAATTGACACCGAAAAGCAAAAAATCAAAAACATTTACAAAACACATGAAAAACATTTTTAAAAAACAATAAAAAACAACAAAGCCATAGAAAACATCAAAATTGGCACAAAAAAGCAACAAAAATGAATAAAAAACATGAAAAAACATTTTTTTAAATATTTAAAAAACAAAAAAGATAAAAACATCTAAATTTGCGCCAAAGAGCAGAAAAAACATTGAAAGAAATATCAAAAACATTTTTTTAAAAACAAGTAAAAAACAATTTAAAAAAACATCAAAAAACATCTAAATTTGCGAAAAAAGACTAATGAAAAAACATCAAAGAACATTAAAAAAATTGACAAGAAAACAGTAAAAACATTTTTAAATGAATTAATTAATTTAAAAAAACTTTTAAAAATATCAAACTTGGCGCCAAAGAGCAAAAGAAACTTTGACAAAATATTTTAAAACATCAAACAAATAAATAAACAACAAAAAGCGTTAAAAAACATAAAAATTGCCGAAAAAAAAGCAAATTAAATAAAAAGATTTTAAAAAACATAAAGAATGGGCACCGAAAAGCAAAAAAAAAACATTGACAAAAAAATTAAAAACCAAAAAAAATCATTTAAAAAAATCTAAGAGAAAAAAAACATTGACGAAAAACATTAAAAAAAAACATCAAGAAACAAATAAGAAACAAATACCAAGGTCTTATGTACGACATGTAAAGAAACTGGAATATTAGGAAGATCTTCATCATTCCAGTAATTATAGGAGCAACCGGACTCATGAAAAAGAATTTCAAAAACTACCTCGCGAATATACTCGGTGAACCAAGTGCAAGAGAGATACAAACAATTGCACTTAAAGGGGTGGTTAGAATCTTAAAACGAACTCTCAGTTGGAATGTGTGGAAGAGCGGGTGATGTCGGGCATCCGGTAGGATACTCCATCCCCAGCAGAAACAAAAAGATAAGAAAGTTGAAAAAAAAAGTATTCACGTGCAAGCATATGTGCACACACACCGAGAGGTACACATACTCAGACAAGTGCCGGTGTGGGTTTTTCGTTCGACAGAAACACTTTCAGCAAACCCCACAGAGGAGGTAAATAAAATACTCAGACAAATGCACAGACATAAATGCACGCAAGTTTGTTGTTTTGGTTTTATTTAACATAGTTCATCTCAAACAAGGCAGGACGCCACTCTAGACGTAAGGGCTACTGAGAAAAAAGGGAGAAGGTTTGGGGGGTCAACCTAAATTGGGAGTTGCGCAGCGAGATGTCTGTTTACATTAGTTCTAAATTTCTGCATGTCAGTACCGTCGGGGAAACAAGGGGCAGGGAGGGAGTTCCAGATGCCAGCAACACTAGGAAATAAGCTAATGGAGTAGAAAGCTCTCCGGCATCTGGGGACCTCCACAGTGAATGAATGGGATTTAGTTGATTGTCGAGTTGGTCTAGTGTATTTTCGTCGAGGGGGCACCAGAGCACCCAGTTCATCGGAGCATAATCCATTGAAGTATTTGTAAAACAGGCACAAGAATGCTACATTGCGGCGATGGGACAGGGGCTAGAGCTTGGTTGACAGTGAGTGACCTATTTAGTTGGCGACTCTTTTTTGGACCTTGTCAAGAAGGGAGATACTAGTAGATGATGCACCAGCCCAGATGTGGCAACAATACTCCATGCATGGGCGGATGGTGGTTTTGTAGAGATACAGGATGATGTCAGGTGTGAGGAGTTTACTAGCACGGAAGAGGAAGCCCACCTTCTTTGCTGCAGCCTTGGCAATGTCTTCAATGTATTTGTTCCAATGCATGTTACCTGTGAAGGTTAGGCCGAGGAGTTTGAATGTTTAACTCTCAGGTAGGGTGTTATTTGCCATAACAATCGGTGGTTGGAGAGGTGTCTTGTAGGTATTGAAGGAAAGGAGCTTTGTCTTTGCGGCATTAAAAGTTACCAACCATTTATTGCCCCAATCCACTACAGCCTGGAGGTCATTTTCTAAGGATTCAGCCAGTGCCTTGGATATGATCGCGTCTGTTTTGCCAACATGACGGGAGTAAAGCGTGGTGTCGTCAGCAAATAAATCTTCAATGCCTGCTTTGACCCATTCAGTTAATTCGTTTGCACACTGGTCAGCAGGGAGTGAGAAGGTTTCCCTCCATGGGCGTCGCTTATGTGATCTCTAATTGACTCAAAATCAGCCTGCTCGTAGTATCTTGTTATTTTGAGCAATGGCTCATCGGCTTTTGGACGACTTTTTAGGGTGATATGTATCATTAGCACAATGTAATCAGCATTCCCGAGTGGGCTATGAGCTTTCGTCACACAAGCCTCGGGCATTGAGGCTAAGAAAAGGTCTAAAAGTGAGTCTTGCTGGTCTACACGATCGAGGATGCAGGTCAGGAAATCGACAGTCTGAGAAAGGGAGTGACCTAAGGAGAAATTATACGTAGAATTGCCGGCTGCGTCAGTCAGGCTGGAAAATCCCAACCAGTCACGGTGGTGTGCATTAAAATCGAGTCAATTGAGAGTGCTCTATCTATGCTTTCAGAGACATAATTTAGCAGGGTACAGTCCTGGGTCGAATGGGAACGGTAGAAGAAATATATGTAACTGACTCGGTGATGTAAAATCAATCTAAAGCACATGTAGTCATAGTCATCTGATTCTAACCTATGTTCTCTAGTCAGGGGGAGGGTGTTCCGAACATAAACACCTAGCCCGTGCATTATTGTCAGAGTCTTTACGGTAGAGTGGGAGGTAGTCCGTCATGTCAAAGTGGTGAGAGGAGATTAGGATTGAAGGTTTGTTTCACTTAGAGCTAGGATATCCGGGGATTTTGTCAGGAGAAAGGTTTCTACGTCGTTGATGTTGGTTCTAAGTCCCCGGATATTGGTGAATGCGAGCCTCAAGGCCGGAGGCGAAAGTGTTTTTTGTTGGGTGTCTGGTTTAGGTTTGATTTTATTTCTTTGTAATGACATGTTTGTTTTGATATAGAGTAGTTTGGGCAAGGTGGGTGCTTGTTTGGTGCCAATAAGCTCACACAACCAGTCCATTAGTTGCGACCTGGTCCATGGGGGTTGTGGCCTCGGGAAAGCCCACCGGAGATAATTGCAGGGTCCCTTTCATTGCGCGACATGGCACATACAACTACTCACGGTATTATACAACTGATGATGGAGCAGCCGTTCTAAGAGCTACCCAAGAGTTTGGGCTCCTGTCCCGTCAGTCGGAAACAGCAGCCAGACAAGCTGTTTAACCTGTACCCTCAACCTGTCGTACTGGTCATGTAAGACTTAGTGACAAAAATATTCCCCAAGTTGCCCAAATAGAGAGAAAGAGAAACGGCGCTCATTGTCCTAGTAAGGAAACAAGGCTAGGCACTGAGTGTTTTTGAGGCGTCCCAGCGCTGGTACCTCTGCACCTGACTAATAGACAAAGAAGGTAGGTAGGCATAACCTATCTACTCCTTAAGCAATTGTCGGTTTGCAAACCGGATATTTTGTTCGAGATTCCAACTGTAGGAAGGTTGTCGATCAGGACTAAGAGGCCTCCCTCCCTAACGGTTTGCTGCCACGGCGTAAGTAGTTGGTAGCAAGGTTTTATTGTCAGAGATTTTCTTCTCTTAGATGGATGGTCTGACAAGGTTTTACGGGTCCAACACACCGAGAGGGGTAAAATAGCCTGCGCCCGGGTATTTCCGAGCCCCCCGCAGGTAAAAAAGACTTCCCAATATATAAATATAAATATGTATATGTGTAGATAGAATAAGTTCATTGTATACTGCAGAGGGAACAGAAAGTTGAAGATAGGTTTCCCTCTCGCAAGGAAGTACAAATAAGAGAAATAAGAGAAAGACAGCCAAACCTTCAGCAAGCGTGGGATTTCAAGAATTTCTTCAGTGTGAAATCAATAGACAAGCAATAAGACAGTACATATCAATAATTAAACACATTTAAGTCAAACACAAAATTAAGTACATTGATATAGTACACATTAGAATTTGGAGAAACTAGTATGTGAGTGGCCAAAGAGTATGGGAATAAAAAAATAAAAAATAAATTAAAAAGTGCTTATCTTTTCGTCGGATTACATTGGGAAATATGGAGTCAGGCCCGGAATGACTGCAGAGGGAGGAAAGTCACCTTTTTGAGGAAGGAATTTGACGGGATGGGGATATCTTTTTGCAAGCAGTTCGAAGAAAAAATTTTTTTCTTTGCTATAGTTAGGACGACTTTTTTTTTAAATTTTAATTGTTCGCATATCGTTGGCCGACACTAGAGTGGTTTGGGATATATGTTTTGAAACAAACGTATATACAGTGCACACATGCAAAAAACACATGGTGACACGCACACGTGCATATACATACTTGGACAGAGACGTCCGCGCCCTCGATTCATCTATCGGATTGACATCCTCTATTTTATCAACAAACGGCGTAAACACAAAAACAGAAATCAACCCGAATTCACTTCAACAACAAAAGCTAAAACTGGGGCCATAAAAGTCAGCTCCCAGAGACAGTCCAACAAAAAGGCACAAAAAAGGCCGAAAATGTTGATCACGTGGCGTGCTCTGCACTACGTCCGCCAAACCACTATGAAACAATATAAAAGCAGATCGCACAACAAAATCTGCCTCTCTTTCTCTTTTTCCTCTTTCTCTTCCCTCTTTGCTCTCGTACACTGGACAGAGAACACAAGTTCGGCTACCCGCCCCCCGCCTTTGGGCGAGGGAGTGCCAACGCATGGGCTAACTACTAAACACACACCCACACACATACACAAAGGCTTACACTCCTATCATCTTCAACGCATACAACCACACACTGCTAACAAAGACACCTACACATACAAATGCCTAAACGAATTATCAACTCTCACGCATACACATTCGTATAACCACGAACAAAAGGGGCACGCGCATTCACACATTTCGACATATGATTACACACATACATACACATTCATAAATCACAGGCATGAACATTTATCGCTTCTCTAACTGGACACATAAAATGAACACTTAATTCTCTGTAATTTGTAAATATATAAATATTTTGTGTTACTTTTAAACTACGTTTTATTCTTCCTTCAACTTATGCATGCCTCTAATCTTTCATTTAACTTTCATTCATGTGTTATCCGTTTTCTCTGGGTTTAAACATCCTTACACATCTAAAAAAAAAGACATCAAGTCGAGAAAAAGCAAATTCTATCAATTTTACTCTACTTATTCTAAGATAACATTTACCAAAATTTCCGATGCTTTTCTTACTAACTTTTTTGTTTTTACTTTTTTTACTATTAAACTTCGCAGCCACCCTTTACTCCCCCACCCCTTAAATCCGTCCGTTCATCCTCTAATCCTAACCACCCTCTACCCCCGACCCCTAAATCCGTCCGTTCATCCTCTAATCCTAACCACCCTCTCCACCCCTTAAATCCTCTAATCCTAACCACCCTCTACCCCCAACCCCCTAAATCCGTCCGTTCATCCTCTAATCCTAACCACCCTTTACTCCCCCACCCCCTAAATCCGTCCGTTCACCCTCTAATCCTAACCACCCTTTACTCCCCCACCCCCTAAATCCGTCCGTTCATCCTCTAATCCTAACCACCCTCTACTCCCCCACCCCCTAAATCCGTCCGTTCATCCTCTAATCCTAACCACCCTCTACTCCCCCACCCCCTAAATCCGTCCGTTCATCCTCTGATTCGAACCACCCTCTGGTCCCCCACCCCCTAAATCCGTCCGTTCATCCTCTGATGATCGTGTGTATTTTCGACGTTCGTTTGTCTTGTTGAGTTGCGCAGAAAAAACAAACGGAAATAATGGCCACTCCTGAAAATCTCAGTTGTGTCTACGCAAAAAATGAGATTTCTTCCAAAGTTTTTATGTTGGATTTGAAATCCAAAATGGAATCTGAAGGTGAAGGTTATCAACGCTGATCTCGAAGGCAAGCCAAGCGCCATATGTTGTGTTCAATGGATGGTTCAATTATGTGACGCATACAAAATTATTTGTTTTTTTGTTTTTTCTGTTTACAACCAAGCGTTAAAATACAATTAACACAACGAAAAGCGATGAGTCAAACGAGAAACATCTAAACTAATTTGCTCGGCGTGTGTCAATGTGTGTCATTAGGTATGCGCATGTGTATGTGCGCGTGTCTGTATGTGTATGTGCGTCTGTTCTTTCAGTACAAGATATCTATATATAATTATGTTATGGAATCGTTGAAAAACATTGAAAACAAACTTATACCGAACCGGGTGTTAGAAAAAGGTAATGAGTGGGAGACGGGGCAAGTAGGAGTAGACGGTAATGACTATTTGCTTTTCTAGCATTATTCAACAACGCCTGGAGAGGATTAAACTGTGATAATAAAACATCAAGATTAAAATTATGGGTACTCCTATAGCTGACGCACCATGTTTCCGTGACTTCGCGTCGTCAACGTTCGGGCAGGTTACGGAAGCGCTCGAGAGTTGACGAAACTATTAATCAAGAAACATTTGCCCATAAACAGTTTGTTTTCGTTAAAATAAGATTACAAATGTAGCAGTTATCTCCCCCTCTCAATCATAATTGGACCGGTTTGTCAGTAGGGGTCGCTTTTCACTGTCAGGTGGCGCTGGAGGACGACCACAGAGTTATCTGCTCGTGTTGGTTATATAAACCGGTGCACAACGCCAGACAGGCCTCTTTTCAGTTCCAACCACGGTAGACGGTAGTGATCGGAGACGCTGCTTGTTTCCTTGTCTGATTCACAAAATCACACGCGTTCAAATTCATTTTATAACATCATTCGACAACCCCTGGGGGATTAAGCTGTGATAATAAAACATCAAGATTAAAATTATGTTATCAGTAGTGTTTCGAAAGACAGGAACGATCTAGTAATGACTTTATCTACTTTATGTACCAACAGCAAAACTTTCAAAAGGACGCAAATTTAACGACTTACATAGGGGCGCCAACTCCTCTTAGATCAGCCCTGTATACACACACGTATGCATATACATTTATTTTGTTGGATTTTAAAATGTATACCTAAATAGCATCGCATGTGATATATCGATATTTAATTCTGCCTAACCACTTGTTTTTTTTCTTTTTAATATAGCAATATAATGTATTTGGCTTCAGTTCGTTTGAAAAAAGTATTCCGGTTAGGAAGATTGTTATGATGGCGACAATCTAAAATAATGAATCAAATAATTTAAGATAAATAAATATTTGCAGCTCCAAATATGACTTATCTTCCTTTATACTATTTTAGTCATTATTGAGCATTTTTACATCTCTTCTTTTTCTTCTCTATGTCAATAACATTTTATGACCACTTCACGTGTTTCTGTGTATCTGCGTTTCTCGCCTATACGTGACTTATACATTATTATTTTATTATTAGTTTACTTTGTTTCTCACCTATTTTTATTTTTATTTTCTTGGCATAATTATTAAAATGATATAACAATAAAAATATTTTTTAATTTTTCTTTATAACTTTAAAAAGTGTAACTAATGAATTCTGGGCAACGCCAGATAGGTATATATATATATATATATATATATATATATATATATATATATATATATATATATATATATACTGGCAAATACTCCCCGCCCCTCTCCGGGCAGCAATTGCTGAGGCTCTAGTCTTTTTTATAGAAAACAAAGAAATACTTTCAATTGACATTTTATAAATTTGAAGGAAAAAACAAAATGATGATTGTCGTAGTGTTATTTGATATATCTCAATGTGGAGGGAATTTACTGTGCATGAACATGGTCAACTTTTAATTGATAGTCTTTAGTCGAGGACTTTTATTTTGTTTCAGCATAAAAATGAAAATGAATTCCCCATTAAATGAATAAGCATAAAGGAAGAACGTCGATTGGTTAAAGAAAACAACTTTATATTACTGAATAATTCGAGATGGTTATTTGTACTTTTCGCTGTTATTATAAAAGATAGAAGAAAGACTTAATGAATATTAAAGAAGAATTTTTTTTGTAATTTAGAAAGGTTAGGGGAGTTCTTTTACTTTTCCATCATAAATGTTTAAATCATCATCATCATCATCATCATCATCATCATCATCATCATCATCATCATCATCATCACTACCAACATGTTGACTCGTTGGCATTTTGGCTAGCAGCAACATGTAGTATCTGGTCTGATGCTGCACTTAGTTTTTCTGTCCTCGGTCAGTAAATGAGGAAATCTTTCTAGACCTAGGAAATTTAAATTTTTGTTCCAATTCAGAGTGCCCCTTTTGGGAGAGCTGGATTTTCACAACGTTAAATATTGACATTGTGCCTAACTCTTCTCTCATTGAAGGAAGTAAATAGGAACAGCAGCAGCAACAACAGCAGAATTATTTTTTTTTTAATAATAAACGCATGTATTTAATTATTAACATAAAACCTTTTCTAATTATTACGTTTGATGCAAACTTTATTTTTTAAAGTAATTATTCCAAAGTTATCCAAGAGTTATGGAGTTATGTGTAAATATAACGTTACCGAAAGAAAATGAAACGGAAGTTATGATTTTAAATTTTAAACTTAATTTATTAAAACGCTTAAAATAGTATTAATACTGAAAATAATTAAGATATTAATATCGATAAAAGTTTTTCGTAAATATAATAAAATAGCAGAATCAAATAAAAAGTGAATCGTACTGAATATAGAATTTATTAGACAATGTTTAAAAAATAAATATGCAAATAATTCATAGCCTAGAGAGTGTTTATTAAAGTTTTCTGTGAGTTTATTACCGTATGTAAAAATGTTTTATTGTATAATTGAATTACGTACAGGTAATGTGTTTTGATATAAATATAGTTCGGATAAATGAAAAGACTTTGGTATTTATTCATTTAGATAAGCAAGTTCAAATATATTGATAAAATAGAACTTAAAGGTAGTATTTTTTTCAAAGGTGTTCAATAACTATTAGAGTTTTATAAATAAAAACTTTATATAAACATTAAAACAGCCTATACAAATTAACTCGCGTTTCTATGCTAAGCGCACATCTAGGGACTGCAACAATAATCACAATAAATTATTGTCGCAGCCCTGACGAAGTGCGCATAGCACAGAAACACGAGTTTAGTTGCTTATGTATATATATATATATATATATATATATATATATATATATATATATATATATATATAATGTATTAAGAAGGCTGGGGGCAATGCAGAGGGCCGGATTGATGAGAAACTGGAAAGCACAACAATAATATATCGAAGGGGAGGACTTACTATTTATTTTTCTTTACAATCTTACATAACAGCAAGCGTGGTGTCAGCTGTGTATGCTGTCCGGATGATGATTAAGAATCATTTGATATTTCGGGAGAATGTTCTCTTTGTCAAAAATGGACACAAAGGTCTGTGTGAAGAATTCGCCAAAATGGATGCCAGAGGGTAAGGTTGGAAAAAACCAGTCCCGCAGAAAATAATAATCAATAAATTTTAAATTTCCTTAATTGATGTTCTGTATATAGATATGATGTTCAAAAATAAGTGTGTAATATTAGATTAATTAATTGGGTATTATATGGTTATTAATTAACTGTTTGTTGTAATATACTTTTATTTAAACTAACTAAAATATATGTGTGCACTTATTGTAGCCCGGGGCGTCACTCAGTTCTGGATGTTCTAAATGTTGAACTATCAATCCATAAAACTGTGATTGACAATATATATATATATATATATATATATATATATATATATATATATATATATATATATATATATATAATTTTATGTTATCATTAGCCAACGCGGTGGTGTCATTATAGTATAATTGTAACTACTCGGTCTGCTGCTATCTCACAAACTTCTTAAACTCAGAGAATCTGTCATTAAAAAACACATCCACTCATTCAGCATCCCCAACTCGCAACTCGTAAGCAAGTTGTTTAACCTTTGAAAGTTTTCATGGCAAAAGTCGAGAACTGTCAACTCAGTCAAATTCAGGTGGTTCACCTTTAACCCCTGTGTACCAGCCTCCCACAATAAAAACAGTCGAGGGTCTGCCTGTCGCCCACCACAAAAGAGCATTTTAAATTAAATTAGTCGGAGTAACAATAGCTGACGATAACCCCAACCCTAACCTTCTTTAATTAATTATTCCATAAATAAGTTGACTTACAGTCCTTCATTGTTCCACATATACATATCCCGCGAAATTGTGCAATTCATTTGTCTAACCCAGTGATTCTTCAACCTTTTTTTACGCATCGACCTCTTTTCCTCGTATTATTTTTAGCCAGACCCTCATAGCTTACTGTATTTTTCATTAATAAAATAAAATAATGGAATTATATCAATGCTTTATTTTAAAGAAATACGACGAACCTCTAGTAATGTTACATGGACCCTGGGTGTCCATGTGGACCTCCGCTTAGAATCACTGGTCAAACTTATCACGCAGCTATACAAATCGTAAAATCAATTATTTGTCTCATCACTCTCTATCAATACACTGTTTGCGAATTCGTGCAATCAAACATTTTCCCACTAGTATCTCATCATATCCGAGTAAATGTGCCAACATCCATCCAACCAATCAGCATCCAGTAATTCATGTACCCTAAATATTTTCCTAACCCTAACCCTAAACACCATTCTTATATCAATCATATTCATATTCATTCTATCAACCATTAGCCTAAGTAACAATCCATCTTTCACCATCCGCCACTTTGCGCAGACACCATTTGCTGAACCTACCATTCATTTAATCCCATCCGCAAATTATCGCCATCGACCATTTGCCGAAATAACCATCCATCTATCCACTGTCCGCTAAATCGAGCCATATATCATTTGCTAAGTTGACCACCGATCTATCAACGCTTCACGGTGATCTATCAACGTTTGGGAGGTGACGGTGGTTAAGTGGATATCGACACAGACTGAAGACCTGGGTGTTCCAAGTTCGAATCCAGTTGGTTCCACACTACCACTTTCACTTAGGGATGTTGGCAACCTTCTCGTGGTCCTTCCCGTAAGTACCCGATGTCTTTCCAGAAAGATTTCTAACTAGAAAAACATCGGAGAAACTAATGCCAACACCAGAATTATTTGATTCACACGAAAGAAGAAGAAGAAGAAGAACGCTTCAGCAATTCGTGCCATCAACCAAAACGTAACTAACCCTAACCCTAACCCGTCTAGTCAGCATCCCATTATTCTTGCCAACAAACATTTGCCTCATCTACGTCTTGTCGGCCCATTTGTGTCATCAATCACTTGTCTCACAAACCATCCATCTGTCCAATACATCCGCCAATTCGTTTCATCAGCAATTAGCCTAACTTAGCATCTATCTTTCTACCATTTTAACTTAATAGGTCCCTCATTATCCACCAAGCTCCAGCCCCTTTCCCATCGCCGTAATGTATCCTTGTGCCTCTTTTACACGTACTTCAATGGATTGTGCTCCGATGAACTTGTTGTTTTAATACCCCCTCGACATAAATAGACTCGACCAACCCGACGATCAGCTAAATCCCATCCATTCACTGTGGAAGTCTCTAGAAGCTGGGGAGCCTTCTACTCCAATAATTTGTTTCTTTGTGTTGCCGGCTTCTGGAACTCCATCGCGGCTCCCTGTTTCCCCGACTAATGGCATGCAGAAATTTAAAACTAATGTAAACAGATACCTCGCTGCACAGCTTCCATCTTAAGATGACCCCAAAACTTACACCCTAATTCTCAGTATCCCCTTTACGTCTACAGTGGCAACTTGTTTTGTTTGGGGTGAACTATGTTAAACATATATATATATATATATATATATATATATATATATATATATATATATATATATATATATATATAAACATCCATCTGTGCTAACCACTATTTTCTTAACTAACTATCCAATTATCAAACATCCGTCAAACCCATCCGAACATTGAAGAAGTCGTTATATTTCGATACACATAAATTAGGTTTAATCTCAATCACAATTGATCTACACAATACACAATATTAAAATATTGTCACTTTTGTCAAATCTCGCCACAAGTGGAAACAGCTAAATATTAGTTTTGTGCCGATCTTATCGATGTAGAATTCGTTGTTGTTTTTCTTATTGACCGAAACGAAAGAAAAACTTAATTATTACGCATTTGTGTTGAGGAAAGTAAAACAGCCATTCATTTTCTTTTCTTCGCACTCCATTATTACCGGTGCGTATTTATTGAATATCATTGAGGCACGCAAAAAAAATCGATTAATCAATGATTCTATCTGTTCAAACCAATTAACCCGATTAAATACTTGGACTAAATATGTCGGGAATGTGTTTCTGGTAAGCGATATGCATGCGCCTCCCTCGCGACCAATTAGTGAATAAACAAAACATAGATTTTATTTCGGACGCGCCGCCACTCCCATTTGCAATTAAGAGTTGAACAATGCTGTAATTAGATGTTTCCTACTGGGAATAAGAGGTTTCTTTTAAATGCGAATGAAAAGCATTGGGACGATTAAATGTAGGTGCACGCATAGTTGAGACGAGCAAAAGAAGGCGAATCTATAAACAGACAGATCAATAACGGATCAGCCGAGATTTCGAGGATTCTTCATTTGACGAAATAAAATCAAAACCACCCAAATATTTATACCAGCGCGAACTACTTTCTCGTTGTACTCCATTTTAGCTGCTGGTTGGTTATTAACACAACTTTTATTCACGTTCTGTTCTTTGATCACAGAAAACCGTAAATCGTTGGACGAAGATTTAGCTAGGTATGAATATAAAAAGTTTCAACACTTTTTTTAATGTAACACCAGATACAGAAAGCCCATACAGTCTGTGTGAAATAAAACCCTTTGTAACCACTATGAGAAATTGTTACTGAAAATTACACTGAGTTCTGTTAAATAGTCAGTTCTCTGCGTGGCGAGTTGGGTATAGCTACTAATTTCTGTAGAACTTTTTTAAAGCCGTGTGCTCTATTGGCAGTGGAGAATATCTGTCGAGATGCGAAAATCTTTGCTTATATGGAAACCAGTCGCAAACCGGTTGCAAATCGACTGACGCAAGCTAGATGATTCGTTAGTCTTTGTACCAGTTCCCTCCTCTAAATCTCATTACGTATATTGTATTACTTATATTGTATTACTTATATTTTCTTGCAACTTAAACAATTTCGCCCACAACAATTCTCATTAGTGTTCGTTCATCTTATTAATTTCTTTCCATTTCGGAGTAGCTCCTTCTTCTTTTGCGAAGTCAATTTCTAGTTCCACCCATCCAATCTCATTGGTCAACCCCGTTTGTACTAGTTTTCGGTCAGCTTATAAAATTCACATGTTTTATCACAAGTTTTCCTTTTATGGATGGACACAATGTCTGGTATCAAACATGATGATCTAATTCCCCAATTCTATTCCCTCAAACAAGGATTGATGTTCACAATATAGTCAGTTCTAAGTAAACTTAATTCGGTTCTAGATAATTTATCTGCCCTTGTTATTCAGGTCCTAAGTTGCCTGACGAATCAAATCCGTAAATGACATTTTTGAAAAGCGTAATCTTCTACATTCAGAATCCCACGGTGGAGCACAGATGTTTTATATTATCCTTTCCAAACAGCGAACACTCGTGAATTCTTACTGGTATTTATCAGGTCAAAATCAGTTATCTCCAATTCCCTTACTTTTTAATAAAATGTTGGCCGTTCAATTTTTTCGAATGTAATCCTCTATACATCTAAAAAATAAAGATTGTTCGTTCGTTTATTTATTTGGCTGCTATAGAAATCAATATATTAACAGTTAGAACATTCAATTTAGTTTGAAGGGTGGCATTTCTAAACGAATCTAATGAAACCATTCAGAATTTCCTCTGATTCAATCTGGGATTATTAGGGTCTGATTATAAATTCTAATTATCGCTTAATGGGAAGACAATTGATAAAAAAACATTGCTAAGATTTAACATATCTTTTCTCAGGTTGAATTTTACATGGAATCCAATATTGTATGAATTTTGTATCAGAGGGGCTTTATAATAATATCGTGCGAATCTGCGTTTGCGCCGTACATAAACAAACAGCAACTGGTGAGTCTTTATTTAAAAAGATAAAATAAAAATAGTAAACGGTGTTCCGAGCAGGGTGCATGAATACACAGGGTTTTCATTACTTCCGGGGAAACGCCGGTGGGCGTTCGCTGATGTAATGAGAACCCCGTGTATACATGCAATGTCTATCCCTTCTCGGCATTAGCACTGTCGTTAATGATATCTCCTACTACTATTTAGCGTAATGCAAAGCTCTTTGTTAAACAAATAGAGCACTGTAGAGGTGGCGATTAATGTTTAAATAAAAGCATTGTAGATATCATTTACCAAAACACCTGCCCGTAACCTAGTTCTTAGAGCTACTGACTATCAATTAGATCGTTGTAGGTTCGATACCTGGCTTGGGATTGGTGCGAGCCGCACTGAAGAGCTGTGATATAGTGAAACCGTCTATCTGTGGATTACATATATATATATAAAATTAAAACCTAAAATAGAAATACAAGGAACCACGTGTTAAAATAAATTCACAACAAAGGAAACAGGATATAGGGAAATCTATAGAAAACAGAACAATAGAACAGGCATATGTAAGTAACACTAACCACACCTTTGTTCGTGAGAAGCCCAACAATTGGCTAAGAGAACAACAATGACTCTGATTAGTTAACTAGCTAGCCGTGTATATAAAAACACCCGGCAACAATAATTCCATGCATTTTAGCCTGAAGATTCCCCCGGGGATGAAACGCGGGAGCCTCTGTGTAGCTTAATTGCCATGAATATATTTTCATAGCTAAAAAATGTATATATATGTATATATATATATATATATATATATATATATATATATATATATATATATATATATATATATATATATGCAAACATTGTTAAAAATAACAAAATTCGTCTGTTTAATTATACCCTTTTTGTTATTTTCCAATTTCTCTAATGGTATTTTTTGTATTAAAACCAAAAAAGTAATAAATATTCCATAGGTTTCACAGGTTTCACGAACGTTTTCGATTCTTCGTCGAATCATACTCAGATGTCAAAAGCAAATGTCTTTTTAAAATTCTCTTCTTTCTCCAGTTTTTTTGTTTATTTGCTTTTGACACCTGAGTATGATTCGACGAAGAATCGAAAACGTTCGTGAAACCTGTGAAACCTATGGAACATTTATTAATTTTTTGATATTAATACAAAAAAATTGAAAAATAAAAAAGGTATAATAAAACAGGCGAATTCTGTTATTTTTAACAATGTTTGCATAAATGAGAAAATGCTGCCTAAATACACACAATATATATATATATATATATATGTGTGTGTGTGTGTGTGTGTGTGTGTGTGTGTGTGTGTGTGTGTGTGTGTGTGTGTGTAAAGGAGTAAGGCTACCAACATTTGTAAAAAGTTGTTTTCAATATTTATTATTTTGTTATTTTATCATTTTATAATTTTATATGATCAGTGAATGGTTGTAGTAATATGTCAATTAAGTTACTCAGTCTGCTTGTTGGGCATGATGGGTTTAAATGTAAGGGCACTGGAATTCGGGACACTAAGATATTCTGATTTCTGTGTATGAATGGCATTTCTTATCTCATTTGATTTATGTATCTTAGGTAGTCCGTAGAAGTTGTTTGTTTTAATCATGAAGTTTGTTAGGAAATCCTTTTCTTTCTTTGTTAGTATTTTATTGTATGTCGTGCAAAGTTTTGTGATTTTTGAAATGGTGTTGTTATCAATGTTGGTGCTAATTGGTTTGTAGTAATCTTAGTTTTCTAGTATCTCTATAATTTTCGATTTATGTCATTTTTGTCCATGATGATTACCGCACTGACTTTGTCAGTTTCTTTTATAATTATGTTATTATGATTCAGGACGTTATCTAGTGCTTGGTTTTGTTTAAATGTTAGGTTACTGGTAGGTTTAGTTTTACTCTGAGGGTTGATGTTCGAGAGGTTTTCAAAGAAGGTGTTTAGTTCGTATTGTTGTGTTTGTTAGGGAAATATGTTGATTTGTTTCTCACTAATGAATCATCTGTTTTGTTTTCGTTATTGTTTAGTGTTTCTATTAGTCTAAATTTGCGTTCAAATTCTTTAAGGTCCTTCCTCAGTTCCGTAATATTACTTTTGGGAGTTGCGCAGAATTTGAGGCCTAATTTTAGTATTTCTCTTTCCTCCTTTGTAAATGTGTATGTGGATAAATTGATGATTTTGGGTTTTAAGTTATCTAATCTGGGATTGTTGTCCGGGGAGGGGTTTCTAGAAATATACACACGGCATAATCACGGTGACACATCGATTCCCGTTAGATCACCGAAGTTAAGCAACGTTGAGCCTGGCCAGTACTAAATGGGTGACCATTTGGGAATACCAGGTGCTGTATGTGGCCTGGAAAGGATATGGGCATTACCAGGTTTTATCATGCCCACAGAAAAGTTAGGACAGATAGACTATCTGCCTGACTCCCCGAGGACATCTCTGAACGTTTTGGGAATACACCAACAAACCACACACACACACACATATATATATATATATATATATATATATATATATATATATATATATATATATATATATATATATATATATGGATCAAAATAAACCAAAGTGAAAACTTTTAGTAGATGTAACCTATTGTGAAAAGGATTAGCTCAATATACGAGATAGAGCAATAGTAGAGATAGAAGAAAAAAGAGTGATAAATATGAGACGATTGTCCAGATTTATTTCAAATTTCAATTGTTCAATGCAAGGTGTATTCAGTAATAAACTAGTGTTTATTATTCTTTCCTTAAGCCAAGGCTTTTCAAAGATCGAAATCTTATCATCAGAGGAGAAATACAGATGGATAAGTTGGCTTTCGAAAAAAACAAAGTTCAAATATTTGAAAAATATGAAAATTATTATTAAAAATTATTAAAATAATTTTTGTTAAAAAAACGTATTGAATGAAAAGAAAAGTTCCGTGAAAAAGATATGCAAATTGTCCGGGTGGTAAATTTCCGTTGAAAAGGAGTCCGGTGAATTGTAGAGTGTGAAGAAAAACTCTTTGCGAGGGAGCAGATTGGAGAAAGTGCTTAATATATAGGTAAGTCCAGACGCACTTAAAGGGGGTTGAGAAGAGGAAAACAGGCCATTTTTTTAAAGTACTTCCAGAACCAAATAAAACAGATGAAACTCATTCAAGATTTAAATCCGAATGAAACAAAAAGGCAAAAAATGTTAAAGATTTGGGGTGGGGGGGGGGGGTTGAGGTACGGGATTGTTTAAATAGCCGCTTTGTGAATTTGGGGGAAATAAAAAAGAAGGGAACGGAAAAGGAGGAAGGATTGGTATGGGGATGCAGTTAAAGTGACAGGTAGGTTAAGGGTGTGGGCGGGCGGTCGGTAGGATGTAGGTTTAGGGAGTGGGATTAATCTGAAGTGGGAAGTGGGTATAGAAATTGTTGATTCTAAAAATAGAAATCAAATGAGTGAGCTTCTAACATTTCAGACAGCTAAGAGCAAATTAAATTGTAATTACCAGTTTTGGTTACTGGGAGTTTAAAAAGGGTTAAAGTAGAAATAGTTAAAAGACTGATAAAATAAATAGAGGAATGTGAGAGAGTGAATGATTAAAATTAAACAATTAAAAATTAAATTAAAAAGGAGCTAGGGAATAGTTAATTAAAAAAAACAAATTAAGGGTTAGATGAATTATTAGGAGGGACGTTAAATGATCAAGGAGACAAGAGGGGGAAATAGATTGATGGGAAGAGAGTTAGTGAAATTAAAGATCAAGTCTGTTCTACTCGGTTAATTGAAATTTAGGAGAGGGGAACAGTGTAAGGGATAAGGATAGATTGTTTGAAACAATTTGTTTACAAGTAATAGGGGGTGGAATTGGGTTGGTTCAATCAAAAACTTGAGTGCAGTGTCATTGTTATAATCTATGGTTTAAATGGTAAGTGAGTCGTAACAGGGTAACAATTAACGATTACAGTTTAAATTAAATTAGATATATAAGGGAAGCTTGCAAGGGGTTTCCAAGTAGTATGGAAATATGATTTGAGGGGATGGGGGTGAGATTGGTCAAAGATAAGCTAAGGTGAGCAAAAGGAGAATAGACCGATAGAAAATGGCTTGCGAGTAGTTAGAGGGATTAGGATTATTCAAAATGGGCCAAAATAAGTAGTTATGTAACTAGCTTGAATCAATCAATTAGTTAAAAAGATTTCACAATGGGGGTTATGGAGGCTATTAAGGAGATAGGACAGAAATGCTAGTAACAGTTGAAATAATATAAGTGTTATGGGCCAGGGTTGGATAGAGAAATTAAGCAGACTTGCGTTTTGAAGCTAGTGTGTTAGAGATCTGATAAGAATTACAGGGGATATAAATGGACCCAATTGGAGGGGAATTCAAAGGTCGTAGTTAAAAGGAGGACAAAAAGAAGTTACAGGGGAATATGTTACAATTAGGAAGAGTCCAATATAAGGACGGTATAGTGGAAGTGTGGGAGATAATAAGGGGGTGAGAATAAGAGGCCATGAAGGAGTTTGTGGGTGGGTTTACGGACAGGAGAAAAAATGTGATAAATATAAAAGGTTAGGAGTGGAGCTGAAGTAAAAGGATAATAGGAGCTATATTGCAGATGAGGTATAAATGTCTAGATATTAGATATGTTAGTGATCGGTGGGAAGTAGGAGGAGTAATGTTAGTTCAATCTACTAAATGTGTCACGGGTAGATATAGTTGTTAGGTGTAATGGGGAGGAAAAATTTATTGGGAGGGTTAATTGGTGAGATTAGGGGCGTTAAGAATAGAAGTTACAAGTTTACCCTGGGATATAGTTTAGAGATTTGTCAGATGCTAAAAAACGGGGGGAGTTATTGGTTGGGAGGAGGAGTGTCAGAGGGAGTGATGAAATTAATGTATTTAAATTTTCGTTTGTGTCTGCAATTTGAAATAAGTTCATTTTTGGAGTTAATGACATTTAAGTTCTTGTGTGCAGTAGCTATCATATAAGTTTCCAAGGTACATAGTTGGCAGAAGGTAGAACCAGGAGTATATTAGTTTGACTTTTTTAATATAGACCAACTTAGGGAGTAGGGGATCTTTTTGATGTTGAAGCTTTTTATTAGGTTGGAAAGAGAGGTGCTAGTGGTACTATTATTATTGTGTTTAAAAGAGTAGATATGGTTAGAGATTCGAGTCTTTATGGGGAAAGCACTGGCACCAATATAGGTATGAATTTTGTGGGGGGTTGTTGTTGTATTATTTGTGTTGTTTATATTATTGGGGATGCTTACGGTTTGTATGCTCGGATTCAGGTCGAAGTTTAAGTTAGGGTTATTGGTTGGGGAAAGTGGGGTGTCTTGGGGGATGAGATCGGATCCATTATTAGTTAGTGGTAGTTGTTGGTCAGTGTGGAGGGTGTTATTTAGTGGAGGGGGTTGCTGATGGGGATGGTTGAGGGGAAAAGGGGGAGATTGTATGTTGGCATTATTTTGCATATTGGTATTAATTTGTGTAATGGTGTATTGTTTAACAGTACCGGAATATATAACGTTACTTTGTATGCAATCACCGTTTAATGGGCATTCTCTAGATTTTTGGCAGTTGCAGTTATTAGTGGGGTGTATGGTAGGTGCTGTTTGTTGGGCAGATTTAATTTTTTTGTTGTTAGATGTGATGATGGTTTGTGCTATATTGGGCATTGTCGAGTAAGAAATTTTAATAGAGTTCTTATTTAAAATAGTGCTGTATTTATGTGGATGCTTGAACGAGTTATCTAAAATTTTGAAAAATTCCTTAGCTATATTAGTTTTTACATTGCAATTATAGGGTGGGTTAAACCAAATATTATCCTTTCTTCTAGTTGTTTTTATTTTTATTTTCACTGTGTTCTTGAGGGTTAGCTGTTTTAACTATATTAATAGTTTTAGTGTGTTTATTTACGTATTTCTTAGGTTTCTTGGGTATCGTGGTGCTAGTTCGTTGTCTATCTTGTGTAGCCATTTTGTAGGTAATAACATTTGAAGGTTTATTCCCCTGGAGAGGGGGATTATTTTCATATTTAATTTTATCAGTGTATCCCGAGTTAAGTAGTGCGTTATTATAAAAACTAGAATTTTGTTCGAAGATAGGTTTATTAGCTGAAAGCTTGAAATTCGATTTGTAATTTAGCTGACAATACCCCATTACACAAATTAATACCAATATGCAAAATAATGCCAACATACAATCTCCCCCTTTTCCCCTCAACCATCCCCATCAGCAACCCCCTCCACTAAATAACACCCTCCACACTGACCAACAACTACCACTAACTAATAATGGATCCGATCTCATCCCCCAAGACACCCCACTTTCCCCAACCAATAACCCTAACTTAAACTTCGACCTGAATCCGAGCATACAAACCGTAAGCATCCCCAATAATATAAACAACACAAATAATACAACAACAACCCCCCACAAAATTCATACCTATATTGGTGCCAGTGCTTTCCCCATAAAGACTCGAATCTCTAACCATATCTACTCTTTTAAACACAATAATAATAGTACCACTAGCACCTCTCTTTCCAACCTAATAAAAAGCTTCAACATCAAAAAGATCCCCTACTCCCTAAGTTGGTCTATATTAAAAAAGTCAAACTAATATACTCCTGGTTCTACCTTCTGCCAACTATGTACCTTGGAAACTTATATGATAGCTACTGCACACAAGAACTTAAATGTCATTAACTCCAAAAATGAACTTATTTCAAATTGCAGACACAAACGAAAATTTAAATACATTAATTTCATCACTCCCTCTGACACTCCTCCTCCCAACCAATAATTCCCCCCGTTTTTTAGCATCTGACAAATCTCTAAACTATATCCCAGGGTAAACTTGTAACTTCTATTCTTAACGCCCCTAATCTCACCAATTAACCCTCCCAATAAATTTTTCCTCCCCATTACACCTAACAACTATATCTACCCGTGACACATTTAGTAGATTGAACTAACATTACTCCTCCTACTTCCCACCGATCACTAACATATCTAATATCTAGACATTTATACCTCATCTGCAATATAGCTCCTATTATCCTTTTACTTCAGCTCCACTCCTAACCTTTTATATTTATCACATTTTTTCTCCTGTCCGTAAACCCACCCACAAACTCCTTCATGGCCTCTTATTCTCACCCCCTTATTATCTCCCACACTTCCACTATACCGTCCTTATATTGGACTCTTCCTAATTGTAACATATTCCCCTGTAACTTCTTTTTGTCCTCCTTTTAACTACGACCTTTGAATTCCCCCCCAATTGGGTCCATTTATATCCCCCTGTAATTCTTATCAGATCTCTAACACACTAGCTTCAAAACGCAAGTCTGCTTAATTTCTCTATCCAACCCTGGCCCATAACACTTATATTATTTCAACTGTTACTAGCATTTCTGTCCTATCTCCTTAATAGCCTCCATAACCCCCATTGTGAAATCTTTTTAACTAATTGATTGATTCAAGCTAGTTACATAACTACTTATTTTGGCCCATTTTGAATAATCCTAATCCCTCTAACTACTCGCAAGCCATTTTCTATCGGTCTATTCTCCTTTTGCTCACCTTAGCTTATCTTTGACCAATCTCACCCCCATCCCCTCAAATCATATTTCCATACTACTTGGAAACCCCTTGCAAGCTTCCCTTATATATCTAATTTAATTTAAACTGTAATCGTTAATTGTTTCCCTGTTACGACTCACTTACCATTTAAACCATAGATTATAACAATGACACTGCACTCAAGTTTTTGATTGAACCAACCCAATTCCACCCCCTATTACTTGTAAACAAATTTTTTCAAACAATCTATCCTTATCCCTTACACTGTTCCCCTCTCCTAAATTTCAATTAACCGAGTAGAACAGACTTGATCTTTAATTTCACTAACTCTCTTCCCATCAATCTATTTCCCCCTCTTGTCTCCTTGATCATTTAACGTCCCTCCTAATAATTCATCTAACCCTTAATTTGTTTTTTTTAATTAACTATTCCCTAGCTCCTTTTTAATTTAATTTTTAATTGTTTAATTTTAATCATTCACTCTCTCACATTCCTCTATTTATTTTATCAGTCTTTTAACTATTTCTACTTTAACCCTTTTTAAACTCCCAGTAACCAAAACTGGTAATTACAATTTAATTTGCTCTTAGCTGTCTGAAATGTTAGAAGCTCACTCATTTGATTTCTATTTTTAGAATCAACAATTTCTATACCCACTTCCCACTTCAGATTAATCCCACTCCCTAAACCTACATCCTACCGACCGCCCGCCCACACCCTTAACCTACCTGTCACTTTAACTGCATCCCCATACCAATCCTTCCTCCTTTTCCGTTCCCTTCTTTTTTATTTCCCCCAAGTTCACAAAGCGGCTATTTAAACAATCCCGTACCTCAACCCCCCCCCCCACTCCAAATCTTTAACATTTTTTGCCTTTTTGTTTCATTCGGATTTAAATCTTGAATGAGTTTCATCTGTTTTATTTGGTCCTGGAAGTACTTTAAAAAAATGGCCTGTTTTCCTCTTCTCAACCCCCTTTAAGTGCGTCTGGACTTACCTATATTTTAAGCACTTTCTCCAATCTGCTCCCTCGCAAAGAGTTTTTCTTCACACTCTACAATTCACCGGACTCCTTTTCAACGGAAATTTACCACCCGGACAATTTGCATATCTTTTTCACGGAACTTTTCTTTTCATTCAATACGTTTTTTTAACAAAAATTATTTTAATAATTTTTAATAATAATTTTCATATTTTTCAAATATTTGAACTTTGGTTTTTTCGAAAGCCAACTTATCCATCTGTATTTCTCCTCTGATGATAAGATTTCGATCTTTGAAAAGCCTTGGCTTAAGGAAAGAATAATAAACACTAGTTTATTACTGAATACACCTTGCATTGAACAATTGAAATTTGAAATAAATCTGGACAATCGTCTCATATTTATCACTCTTTTTTCTTCTATCTCTCTCTCTCTCTCTCTCTCTCTCTCTCTCTCTCTCTCTCTATATATATATATATATATATATATATATATATATATATATATATATATATATATATATATATATATGGGTTCTTACAAAAATATACATTCAAGTATATACTCTCTATAATATCCGAAACTGTTCCAAATTGCAAGCTCAATGAAGTTGTATTACAAACTTCAGAGCATATATATTTTATAGTTGCATTCCAATGACCATAGGAACAATCAATCCATAACCATAACTTTCAGCTGTTCTCTTCAATTTCTTTATTTTCATATATCGGCGAATACCTGTAATTCCTATTTGTCTCACAAACAAATATTTTTTATATAATTATATTTTATTTTTTATGTTTGTTTCTTTAGTATTGAATTTTTAAAGACGATATATGAAGATAAGAAATTGAAAGAACAGATGAAAGTTATGGTTATGAATTGATTGTTCCTATTGTCCTTGGAATGCAACTATTATATATATATATATATATATATATATATATATTATTTCATGTATCCACATAAAATGTGGTAAGGAGATATAATATTTTATGTATCGATTTTCAGTATTTACTTCAGCAGTGCTCAACACGTGAGTAGAGCTAAGTAGTAAGTTATGGAAATATATTTATGAAAAGTATACTAGACAGAGGCTTCCGCATTCCGCATTCC
>OY744517.1:212879430-212911930 GCA_963556195.1 Sepiola atlantica
CAGATATTTATGTTTGAAAATGTATATATGTGTATATATGTGTATATCCGTGTATGGATATATATATATATATATATATATATATATATATATATATATATATATATATATATGTTTTATATATGTTTTATATATGTATATATGTATATCTATGTATATATATGTATATGTATATATATGTATATGTTTATGTATGTAATTGTGTATTAATTTGTAAGCACGTGTGTATTTTATATGTTGACCAGATATTTATGCTTGAAAATGAATATATGTGTGTATATGTGTATATCTGTGTATGGATATTTGCGTATATATTTGTGTCTGTTATTTTTTATTATTATTATTATTTATATACATATAAATATATATATATATATGTTTGTTTATATATGTAGTTGTGTATCTATTGATTTCTGCGTGCGTGTGTATTTTATATAAAGATCAGATATTTATGCTTGAATATGTTTGTAGATATATTAAAACTTTGAAGTGTTCAATAGAGAATAAAGGAATCTAGGCTAAGTAGGTAATAAAACAATAGAAAAGGGGGAAAAATAGAAGGCAGGTAATAAAAATGATAAAAAAGATAGAAACTAATTGAAAGAGTTAACAAGTAAAGTCTGTAATCCGATACTAATTCATAAAAAATAGCCTATCCCCAAAAATATTTATTTAAAGGGAAAGTTTTCCAAATCAATCACACTTCTCTGTCGTCTTTGGTCTGAAGAGGTTCACTCTCTGCGAAGCGTACAACTGAACATGTATGCACATATGTAACCAATAATGTTTGTATAAATAAAAATGTACACTATATATATATATATATATATATATATATATATATATATATATATATATATATATATAATCCAGGTAAAACATCCACAGGGTAGTAATCCAAAGAATTTTAACCGGGTTTATAAAAAGTGCTCAATACCCAATAGAGCTTTTATATGTAATTATTTTACACAGTACAAAATCTGCGACACTGGCATGTCGATGTTATCGATCAACAGCTATTAAAAACTGAGATCTCATCAGGCAGAGTTAGAATCCGATCTTAACCCTAGATCATATTTGGGAAGAATTTTGTACATGTCTGTGTAAATAAAAATAATTATATATATATATATATATATATATATATATATATATATATATATATATATATATATATATATATATATTAAAATCAGATAAACCTTCACTTCACATACACATGTTCGTGCAGGATTAAAAAGGGGGTGGACTATCCCTTTTCTCATTGTTTATCTCGTTCATAATCGATTGGATTGGACGAATCAACTGAAACGCTCGGTTCTCCGTCAAAGGCAAAAGAAAGAAAAGAGAAAAAAGCAGGCGGCGATTTTATTCTTTAAGTTAATGGGATCCATTCAAGCAAACTTTTCACTGGACGCCATATTTATTTTCGTATTTCTTCAATCAGGTGCAACTGACAACTCTACAAATAACTCTAGGCTTTCAATCCTGTGTTTTAGAAGTGATACGAGGGACATCAACAATTAGGAAACGCCTTCATACATCACCATTTTCAAAAAAAAGATAAAACATGTTTTATGCAAACAGCGGTTTCATGAAATTTAAGAGACTCTGGATTAAATGAGACAAGTGAGGTAACCAAAAGTGTTTTCACACTATCTGCTCGCAACGGACGAATAACTCGTGAATTTATTTGGGTTTCGTTTTACCAAATATTTCCCGATCAAAAATAAACACAGACCAGGAGCGTACAGTTATATATATATCAGGTTATATTGAAAAGAAATCAATCAAGTGCTCGATCGCAAAAAGTGAGAGCTAAATACAAATAATTATTTAAAATCTATACGTTACATATTTCAGAGTCGTTTTTCCCTGTTGTTATCGTTTCGAGACGCTGAAGATTCTTCATGGGTTATAAACGATTTTTTTTTAGTTCATCTGGATGAAACCGCGGTACGACTCTGAAATATAAATATATATATATATATATATATATATATATATATATATATATATATATATATATATATATATATATATATATTTTCTTTTCAATGCCAGAGGAAAAATCAATCCAAAACCATAATTTTCATTTATTCTTACAATTTCTTTATACCTATGCTTTCTCGGCCTTTTGGCTAAGATCAAAGTGTAGTATCTATTCTGATTGATACCCTACAGACCGGTATCGTCTTGGCCTTCGGAGCTTGATTTTCGCCAGTCTGTGTCTTTGCCCTGTGCAGTTATAGGAGATCCACCCTCCCAGGCTTTGCATCCCCTCTTTGTGGAGGAGTAAGTTTATTGCTTACTGCCTGAGGCGTCCTACCGGGGAATGCTGACGGGGCTGCCCAGGCATTTTTTGTAGGCCAGAGTGCTCACCTTCTCGGACGCTGGCTTTTCAAATCCCACTTTCCGACCTTGTCTCACATCTTACCGCCGTGGGAGGTAGATAAATAACATACCTGTATTCCTTCTTCGTCGTACAAACAACATTTTTTTTCAAATTTAATACTTTTCATATATCTTACGCGCGTTTCACAGCAAAGTCAAGAGAAGCACATAGTCTTTAGTTAACATTGCTGATCATCAGAACAATAGTTCATTCGATGGTAATAGGAAAACCTATTGTTCCAAAAACAGAAAAAAAGGAATATGGGAAAAATTTAAGAAGTCTAGACATAAAATAACGGCATGCCACAATACATGAAAAAAAAAACTCACATGAAGAACGTTGACAAAAATCCAGGATCATCCCCCCCCCCCCCCCCCAAAAAAAAAATATAAAATCTGCTCCCGGAATTTGAAACTATTCCTCAAAATTTTTTTGTTTCAATTTTTTTGTTTGTGAGGCGAAGAAGAAATACAGGTATTCACCGAAATATGAAAATAAATAAATTGTAAGAATAAATGAAAATTATGATTTTGGACTGATTTTCCCTATGTTCTATGCAACTATAAAGTATATATCCTCTGAAGTTTGTAATACAACTTCATTTGGCTTGCAATTTGAAACATTTTCGAATATGATAAGGAGGATATACTTAAATATATTTTTTTTTACAAGAAACCCACACACTATATATATATATATATATATATATATATATATATATATATATATATATGTGTGTGTGTGTGTGTGTGTGTTAAGTCAAGTCAAAGCCCTCCGTTCAGTTTAGAGAGACTATGGACACCCCTGTAAGGGGTTGGCTGCGCGTGTAATTGTGAATCAAGGGTTGCGCAATTCCTAACAACACCTCTCCTGACTCGGCACTGCTTGATTCCAATGGCAAGCAATTCAAGACGACTGGAAACAATGTCGAGATAAGCACAGAGCACATACAGCACCTGGTATTCCCAAATGGTCACCCATTTAGTACTGGCCAGGCTCAACGTCGCTTAACTTCGGTGATCTAACGGGAATCGATGTGTCAACGTGATTATGCCGTGTGTATATTTCTTGAAACCCCTCCCCGGACGACAATCCCAGATTAGACAACTTAAAACCACAAATCATCAATATATATATATATATATATATATATATATATATATATATATATATATATATAGAGAGAGAGAGAGAGAGAGAGAGAGAGAGAGAGAGAGAGAGAGAGAGAGATTTATATATATATATATATATATATATATATATATATATATATATATATAAAGATAGAAGAAATAAGAGTGATAAATATGTTCGAATGTCCAAATTTATTTCAAATTTCGATTGTTCAATGCAAGGTGTATTCTGTAATAAACCAGTGTTTATTATTCTTTCCTTAAGCCATGGCTTTTCAAAGATCGAAATCTTATCATCAGAGGAGAAATACAGATAGATAAGTTGGCTGTAGAAAAAGCCAAAGTTCAAATATTTGAAAAATATTAAAAATATTAAAAATGGGGTGAAAAAAGGATATGTGGTTTGTCCAGATGGTAATTGTCCGTTGAAAAAGTGTCCATTGAGGAGATTTTTGAGAAGACGAAAAAAAGATATTTTTTTCGTAGGAGCAGTATGGAGAAGGTGTTCAAAAAGAAATAAATCCAAAAGTGAAATGTTGAAATCAAAACGTAGATGGAGCGCACTTAAATGGAATTGAAGTAAGAAAACCGGCCATTTTATGCAACTTCCTGTGCCATGGTGGAAAAAACGAGAGGAATAATTGGACAGATATGCTAACGAGCGAATCCATATATATGAGAGAAAGAGAGTGAGTATCTTTAATTTTTTTAATTGGTTTCAGAATGTATTATTTTTGTGTTATTAACTAAAAGTTGTCTTAAATCAAAGAGGCCAGTAATGTTTTTTTGTAAATGCTTGTAAATTGAGCTGGAGTTTACAAGATGCATAGTGGGGCGGCGAGATAGGATAATGGTTACTTAATATATTACATATTGAATAAAATAAGACATGCCCAAAGAAAAAAGAAAAGAATATTGAGTGTTATTATTTGGCTGTGACAGCTTGAGGATATGTTGAACGAAAGCTAAACAACTGTAGTTTTATTGTATGAACACAGAGGTAAAGAACTTTACGAGGAACGTACAAGAAGCAGACGATAAAACATCACACTGAATCTGGTTGAAAAGAAATGTAGCCTACACCAGTATCTATACGACCTCCTGGAGAAGGGGTCTTTCCACTTCAGAAATCCAGTAAAGGAGTAGGGGCCGAAACTGCGAATAGGTTCCTCCTGATGATCGTGGTACAAGACACGATTGAGGAAGTGTTAGCTACTGTGCACTGTAGTACTTAATTTATGCTTACAACGTCTTTAGAAAACTACCAAAAATTATAAGGGTATTTGTTGCGGTCTGAAGGGGACGAAAAGCAATAGGACAACAAGGAGGTAGAGTTAACAAGAGTATGTATTTAAGGGAGGTACAGAAGTAATGTATTGTTCTGGCTTGGTCATAACGACTCTGTCTGTTACCACCATTATAACTATTTATAGTGTAGGGAAGAGTCCATGTAGTGACGCAATAGAATAGATCACCACAACAGTATTCAATGTGCTTGTAAAATCAATGGCCACCAGTAAATGACAGAAGCGGATGATTTTCCTTTCGAATGGTAAAAATCGATTAGCTTTTTCCAGAAAATTCGTATTTTTGTTCAATCTTTCTTTAGACGTGTCCTCGCATCTCTATAAGAGACTCTGTCCGTCGGTCGATCACGTTTCAGTTTGAAATAACATTTGCATTGCGAAATGTGCGGATTAAATGGAACGTATATTACTGTATCTATATAAGTGTATCTATATAAGTGTATCAGCGTGTTGCTCGATCTGCCACGCTTAAGTTTGAAATAGCATTTTCTTATGGTTTGTCATGCTTAAGTTTGAAATAGCATTTTCTTTGGTCTATCATGCTTAAGTTTGAAATAGCATTTTCTTTGGTCTATCATGCTTAAGTTTGAAATAGCATTTTCTTTGGTCTATCATGCTTAAGTTTAAAATAGCATTTTCTTTGGTCTATCATGCATAAGTTTTAAATAGCATTTTCTTTGGTCTATCATGCTTAAGTTTGATATAGCATTTTCTTTGGTCTAGCATGCTTAATTTTGAAATAGTATTTACGTCGATCTATCACGCTTAAGTTTAGAACAGCATTTTCGTTATGTCTGAAATAAAATTTTCGTTGGTTTGTCACGTTTAAGTTTGAAAAAAGTGTTTTCATCGTTAAACGCAAAGTTTGAATAGCCGCAACTTAACAATACCGTTTTTTTTTTGTTTTTGTTTTTGTTTTTTTTTACGTTTTAATTGTCGACGTCTGTTCGTGCAGACGAACAAGTCGATTTAATTAGTAAACATCGTTTCTTCACTCAGCCGAGTATAGAAGCGAGATTTACTAAGGAAATTGAAACCGGAAGCCAATTGCAATAGCCCGGTTTAGACTGGTTGGCTAACTGGTTTGGATTATGCCGTGAAAAAAGGATCAAATTCGAACTGGATTATCTACTTTTGTCTTTTTAATTAAAATGAGTGTTCTATGTCGCCAACTAATTATCCAAAATATTGCGCAGTAATTCACTGACTTTAACCCAAACAATGAATCAGGACACCTACCATCGAAGAACGATCAGGGTAGAATTATTTTCTTTGATCATCTAAGTTTACATCAGGTTTATTATTGTGTGAAATATCGATCGATTGATGTTCATTTTTAAGTGTAAAAATAATTAATAAATTTGTATTTTTGTCAAAAGTTTTAATGGAAGAGGGGAGAAAACGCTTGCTTAATCAAGATAATTTTTTTTCAGAGACTGGTGTTATTTCAATCATCTGTATTTGTTTTCTACTGAAGAAATGATGTGATTTTTTATATCTATAATATGTATAGTTAGGCAGCATTTTCTCTGTAATACAAGTGTTGTTGAATATGACAGACAACTTATGTCTGGATATCCTTGTGTAGATCCTTTCCATTTGCCAAATCAGGGTCTTTGTTTCGGTGGGGAATTGGCTGATGAATCTGCCAAAACTGTAGGTGTCCCAAGTACTTTAAAGTCCATCCGGGCCCATCTTCAGGGAAATCAGGTAAACACCATGGTGTTAGTGCTAATATTATACAAAGTTGTAGTAGTCAAGGCAATTAGTTTTAATAATAAGGTTAGCAGTTTTTAATTTACTGTAGTAAATGATAATTTTTTTTTATTTGGGTCAGTAGGAAGTACTATTTTCTAATATCTGTTCATCAATTTTATAATTATGATGAAACTGGTTACGGAAGAATAATTTTATAAATGTGTTAAGTGGAGGATTGGATTTATTAATATTGTCGTTGGGATTATTTCTAAACTGTCAAATTTGTTGGTCAATAATTTAGTTAATGGAAGCCATTACTTATTAGAGTGTGTTTGCTATTGTTGGAAGATAGTTGGGGGGGATTAATTTGAATAAATAATTATTCCCCCTCGACCGGAGTTTTACATAGGACGAACCTCGTATATGACTGTGTTTCCGACAGCGAAAAAAAAACATAGACGTTGGCTTGACTACTATAACATTTTTTAAAGAAAGTTAACAATGCATTCATCCCTTACCAGCGCCATAGCTCAGCAGCTTATTAATCAGCATTCCTGATCCCCGCTCCCAACTTCGAAAACTCTTAATAGAAAAGACCACAATATTAGAACATACCAATAATAAACAAAAACTCTATATATTAGAAACCTTATACCTCAATCCCCCCCCCCCAAAAAAAATATCCATTAACAAAATTAACTTTAACACGAGTGATATTATCCTAAAATGTTTATAGTCCTAACTTTAGTTCCGTATAAGTAATATAATTTCCGCCAAAACTACCTATTAGTATTAAGATTAGCAGTATGGTCTTTACCTGATCCCCTTGAAGATGGACCCGGATTGGCATGAAAGTACTTGGGCCAGCTACAGTTATGGCAGATTCATCGGCCAATTATCCACAATAGTGCCCAATAACCGATTTCATAGTGGAGGAAAAGGAGACAGAAAAACTAAACAAATACATGGAGCTTGTCAGAGAACTGAAAGTAATATGGAACATACTGTAATATTAATAATTGCAGGAGCACTAGGAACAATTCCAAAAATCCTATATATCGATAAATACTTAGTCAGTTTAGCTTTGTCCTCGCCCTCCTAAAAAAATAAAATGAGGATGGGATAATTTTTTGGCGCCATTGTCTCCTCGACCGGAAAAATCTTTCATTTTCTTTCATTTTCTTGTAGCTTCATTTAACTTGTTACCTATTGCACCATAGAGAAGATATCGTATCGGTCGATTTAGTCCCATGTGATCAAGAGATTGAAAGATATCTATGTGTGGCCTAGAAGGTTAAAATCGAGATCTCACTTCATTTACGGATAGATAGGGGCGTTTAGGCCCTACGTGCCTATAGCCAGAAGCAACTCATAGTTAAGAAAATAGATAACTAAACGATGTTTAAGATAAAAGCCTTCGTTGTCTACTTCTTCTGTGAGTGTTACTGTTATAGTGTAGCGGCAGAGAGAAAGGTATCCATCGCACGGTGTCATCCCTGGCACTGAGAAACGACAAATGTCCATAACTCTCTCCGTCAATGGGGATATGTAACACTATCATGTAATACCATAGTGACGACCACCACGAAAACTATCGCCACAAACACGAAGAAAAACTATATACACACCCGCACGCATTCACGCACACACGCTTCTGCCTTGAGCCTGAAAAGTCCGGCTTCTGCGGTCATTCCGGGGCCTTATTTTTCGGGCCATTTTTAATAAAACCTTCAATTTTTTTCCGGTCAAAATCTCGACCATTTTTTTTAGTTTTTGTAGGACTGACGTATGTAAATATCCTTTCTTTTGGCTAAGATGAAAGTGTAGTATCTGTTCCGATGGATACTACACCCCATAGACTGGTATTGTCTTGTCCTTCGGGGCTTGATTTACGCCGGTCTATGGGTCTGTCCTGTGCAGTTCTAGGAGGTCCACCCTCCCAGGCTTCGCCTCCCCTCTTTGGGGAGGAGTAAGTTTATTGCTTACTGTCTGAGGCGCCCCTACCGGGCAATGCCAACGAGGCTGCTCAGGCATTTTTTAAACCCCACTTTCCCGACCCGACCTTGGGTCACATCTTACTTGTGGGAGTAAGATAAAAACTGGCCTTGTGCCTAACTCCTGGAGAGGAGTAAATCAATACTCAGCATTGTCAAAACTCCCATTTTTTCACACTGTCTGTATTTAAATGACATGACGTCACTCTGGCTCATAAGAAAATCAAATACGAGACGCTTAAGTTTAAAATAGTATTTTCTCCACTTGTGACGTTTAAGTTTAAAATAATATTTCCGCCCCTCTGTGACGCTTAACTTTTAAATAGTATTTTTCCGTCTGTGACGCTTAAGATTAAAATAGTATTTTCCGTCTGTGATGCATTATTTCTAAATAACATTTAGTCTGTCGGTGACGCTTAAGTTTAAAATAGTATTTTGTCCGCCTGTGACAGTTGCGTTTAAAATAGTATTTTTTGTCCGTCTGTGACGCTTACGTTTCAAATAGTATTTCCGTCTGTGACGTTTAAGTTTTAAATTGTATTTTGTCTGTCAAGCTTAAGTACGAAATTGCATTTCCGTCGTCTATAATGTTTAAGTTTTAAACTGTATTTTCTTTGGTCTGTAACGCTATTATTGCATGGACGCACCGCACCATTCTCCCCCCCCCCCTAAAATATGGGCGCAACACAATCTTTCAGGCACTAATTATCTCTGTGTGTAAAAGGCATAGCTTAATAATCTATCATAACATTTATAGTTATATATATATATATATATATATATATATATATATATATATATATAACTATACGCATGCATGCAGAGGAGCGCACAGGCTTGTTTCTTGCTAGGGTCATTGGGGTCGTGCTTGGTTGGTAGATATCCATTTATATATTCCACTTATGTTATCTGCTGTTCAGAGTAAATATTTCGTCTTACTTTTGGGTGTGCCCCCCGCTGTGATATATTCTGACTACACCAATATTGACACGCCCCACACTGCCGAAACGGATGTGTTCGGATTAAACGATTTGAAGAATGTTGATTTCTGTCCGGGTTTTTTGCTTTTTAATTAGGATTGTCAGCCAATTCTAAAGTTTTGTTTGAGCGTTGGTAAAGAAAACTTTCGAATCACGTTTTCGGCTCTAGAACTATGTTTATTTATATATACTATATACTATATATACTATTAAATAATGAATATATATATATATATATATATATATATATATATATATATATATATATATATATATATATATATATATATATATATATATGGGGAGGCGTGTTAATGTGTGTGTTTATTATTTTACAGAAGTTTACATTACCTAAGCTTAAATCCGATTAATCGCTCGTCAGCGCTTATATATATATATATATATATATATATATATGTGTGTGTGTGTGTGTGTGTGTGTGTATGTGTATGTATGTATGTATGTATGTATGTATGTATGTGTGTGTGTGTGCAATGCTCTGACTCTGTCTCGAGTTCTATCAGATGTCTTGATGTTTATACTCGTTGCTTTCAGTGTAAATATAACTTAATTTCTCCGTTATCACGTGACAATCTCCCGTGGCTGAGTGAACGCTTACAGATTCAAGGTGTGTCTATGAACCGGGTCCGCGCCCTATGACTATCTGAGATTGTTATTTCCTGTGCTGATGAGAGCCGAAAGCTCGAAACTACGACGTCGTACGTAGGTAAAATATTAAAATATAATTTAATATTATATATACTAGCAAATATATGCTCCCTCCGGTCAAATATTTTTGCTAGGCCGCCGCCTCAAAAATGAACGATGGAGCCCCAGTCATATTTCTTGGGTGTTTAGACATTGATTGTCTTTGTTTAAGACCAAGAATGTTTTTAGATGAAAATAAAGGAAAAAAAATTTTCGACCCCCACCCTGATTTTTGTTTTACCCTCCCCCATTAATAGAAATATTTTTAGTTTAAAAAAGAAGAAAAAATTTTTGGACCCCACCTCAAATTTTTTTTATTTACCCTACCCCATACATAGAAATAATTTTAGTTAAGAAAAGAAGAAGAAAAAATGTTTTGACCGCCCCCCCCCCAATGTTTTTATTTATATCCTCCCCCATACATATAAATATTTTTAATTAAAAAAAAAAAGAAAAACAGTAAAAAAAAATCAAATCCAGCGAACACGATTAGTTATTTAAATGCTGTCCAGAAGAAGTTTACCTAAATTAAATTCATTAGAATGTGTGTGTGTTTTTTTAAATAGTAAGTTTTAAATCAATTTTTATTTTAATTAAACAATTTGATCCAATAAAATAATTTAAAAACATTAATACAGCGAACAGTATTTTTCGAATCAGAAGAAAGGCGTATCTAAAATAAAACAATAAAAAATCGGTACTCTTTTACTGTAAGACCCGTGCTAACTTTGACCATGACCCTAACTCTAAACCCTAATCCTAACCCTTACCCCCACTTTGACCCTGACTCTAACGACGGAGTCAAAGTTAGCGTGGGTCCTAAAGTGTAACAGCACCAAAAAATCAAATATAGTGAACACGATTAGTTATGTAAATACTTTCGGAAAGAAAGTTTACCTAAATTAAATTCGTTAGAAGGTGTGTGTGTGTGTAGTGCAGTTTGACTCAGTAGTTGACTCGGTAAAATTCTTTGTTGAAAAGAAATTCTTCCCCTACCATGTTTATCTCTCTTCACTCTTCCGCCCTCTCTCTTTAAGACATACTTCATGTGATTCTGGTTACGTGACAACCCTTCTCTCAAAGAAAATAAGATAGAATCTTTCAGATTCAGTTTGAAGATGGCATTCGAAGAAGAAACATGAATATCCTTAAAATTCCTAGTCTACAGAAATATGCGATAAACGTAAAATTTAATTTTATCTTTTCTATTGTACAGCCAGATTTCGTTTCTTTTTCATGTTAACTAAATTTAAATGCGTTACTGTCTAATACCATTTTACCACATTTGAGAAATTTATATATATATATATATATATATATATATATATATATATATATATATATATATATATATATGTGGATGTGGATGACTATATATATGTATATATATATATATATATATATATAGTCATCCACATACAGACTGTTTCGCTGTATCACAGCTCTTCAAGCCGGGATTGAAACTCAACCGTCGAGCTGACAGTCGGCGCTCTTACCCCTACGCTACCATGCGACACTGACTGAATTATGTAGAATCTCAATGTAAACATTGTCAAATGCGGCAGCTCTAATTGGTTTTACCAAATGAGCTATGCCTTTTCAGCTAGTGGCAAATGACGATTCTCTTACGATAAGCTCTTTCCGAGAAAGGGAGCTTAAATAGTCATTCATATAGAGACTGTTTCGCTGTATTACAGCTCTTCAGCGCGGCTAGACCAGCTAGTGCCTCAAGCCGGGATTGAAACTCAACCGTCGAGCTGACAGTCGGCACCGTTCGCATATATAAGACACTTGGACCCTTTGGTGGCATTTCACTATTGATGTACAGTGCCTTTTTCACAGTTTTGCTAGTACATTATACATACTTGTGGATATACCTTTTCACATACATAAACTTTTTGGATTCTATGCATTAATTAATGCGCCAGAAAGTTGTTTTTTTAAGTTTTGACTGTAATTCAACTTCCAACCGATTTGCAGAACCACCATTTTCTCTCTGCCTTTCTGTCTGCAATAAAAATCGCTTCTGTTTCTCAGCTGTCTTCTACGTTGCTATCAGCTCATCTCCACATATGCAAATCAGACTCCACTTTAAAGTTTGAACTTATGAAGAGCAGTCCTTTTTTAACGGCATGCGAAGCACCTCATTCTTTTTCATGCTGTTCCTCTTTATTGTCACATGGCAAATACCCTTTTAACTTTTTAAATATATAAATTCCTCATAAGTAAGGAATTATTGATGACAGTTGCATTTCACTGGATTTTCTTAGAACTTTTACACCACAAACACCGTTCTTGTTTCACGATTTGTTTTGTGTATCAATTCACATTCGCCTTTTAGAATGTTGTTATATGTTTGATAGATTCTGTCAAGTAAATTGAATGAGAATTAATCTGTTATTAGTTAGAACTTTTTAACTCATCCTTTTATCGTCTCTCTCGATCACTTTGTGTTAAGTGTAATCTTACTGGAACACCTTGCATTTTGGCCAAGATCAAAGTGTAGTATCTGTTCCGATGGATACTGCATCCCATAGACTGGTATTGTCTTGGCCTTCGGGGCTTTATTTACGCCGGTCTATGGGTCTGTTCTGTGCAGTTCTAGGAGGTCCACCCTCTCATGCTTTGCCTCCCCTCTTTGGGGAGGAGTAAGTTTATTGCTTACTGTCTGAGGCGCCCCTACCGGGGAATGGCGACGGGGCTGCCCAGGAATGTTAATGGTCAGAGTGCTTACCTTCTCGGGCGCTGGCTTTTCAAATCCCACTTTCCGACCTTGTGTCACATACTCCTATTGTGGGTAGGTGTTGAATGAACACTATAAACTCCTCAAACAGGGAGTATCCATTGTCATACAACGATACCAATATATATATATATATATATATATATATATATATATATATATATATATATATATATATATATATATATAAGTTTTGAAGCTTTCCGGTGCACAAACAAAATAACATTTTATTTAAAAACATTTGATTAACAATGGAACCTTTGACAAAACAACAAACAAAAATAAACAGTGGTTTAGCTATGGTTTGTTCGTTCTTTATTTTTATATATTTATTTTATTTTGGGTTTCTTCGTCCTAATTTATAGGCTATCAGTCTTCAATTTAGCGTTTGGCAGTTTTCATCTCGTCAACTCTCGGGCGCTTCCGTAACCTGCGCGAACGTTGACAACGCGAAGTCACGGAAACATGGTCCGTCATCTATAAGAGTACCAATTATTTAATAATAAATGTTTTTATTTAATTATTATCTACATACTTATACGTTTCATCTTTGCGGAATCTTCAGTGTGGGGATAACTGTTCAGCCGGTCGCATAATTCGAACCACTGGACATAATAGTAATATTCATTGATATATTTATTTAAATTAATTATCGGCTAATTAATTGAAGAAAATCGAGAGTCCATTCACTGTGGGGTTACAAAATATTATGGAAAATCTTATATTTACGAACGATTACTTCAAAAGGTTATAGTCTTTGTGTTTGAATGACAACCCTGGAAATATCGTTTTTATTTATTATGAATAACAAAGTTGAAATGGTCATGTTCAAACCTGAATTTTGTCACAATAAAAGTTCCAATTGTGTTATTGTAAATTGAAAGAATATATATTTAGGGTTAAATTTAAACAATTTGCTTGAAGCTAAAACGTGTGCTTGCAAATTAAAAAGGTCACGAGTGTTTGCAAATTAAAAAGGTCGAACTTGATTTAAATGCTGGAATTTTATCGATAATATCAATAGCAAAAAATAAATGAAAAGAAGTTTGATATCATTGGTTATCGTTGAGACGAAAATGTTAAGATATAAAATTTCAGTTGTAAGGTGGACAACTCTTATCATATTCTTCAATTAAAAATATGAGTAATCTCCCTTGCTGATTTTTATATTTAAGTGATTATTTTAAAATGTGTCATATTACCAGTCGTCTGGGTCAGGCTAAGTATATTTTTTTTAATACGGCATAATTACGTTGACATGCTAGTTATCGTTATATCACCGAAGTGAAGCCACCTTGAGCCTGGTCAGTATCAAATGGGTGGCCATTTTGAAAGCAGGCGCTGACAATACCTCCTTGAAAAATCTAACGTCGTCAAAATTATAGGAACCGCTTGTGAATTAAAACTTACATGGTTCTTAACCTGAGCGAATCTTCTGCCAATATATTGAATACTGAATTGAAAAAAAAAGGAAATTGTAGCGATTTGCAAATAAAATGGTGAAAAAATAATAAACGAAAATTAGCTAGTAAAAAGCAGAATTTAATTTGTCAGCTTAAATGCTATTTGGGTCTGACTTTGAAAATATGACAAGATAAATGTATATGTTAGAATTCAGTCGATCAAAAAACAAAGACAAAACTAAACATTTTATTTTTTTTATTTTTAAAGAAAGTTAAACGAAAAATATATTGAATAAAAGGCAGATGTATTTGAATCAATTCTACTTTAGTCTGGTTTGTTCTTATTGAAAGTTATACGTTATGGCGGGACTGGCTCTCAACAGCAACTCAACCTGCTCGTCATGAGCGGGGGAAGGAGATTCAAATGTTGAGGCATTCGGTTTCGTCGGTGATGTGATTCGTCTGAGGAGGCTGATACGTTTGAAAATGTCTGTCAGACTTGGTGGCTCATCCACCCAGACACTCGCAAGTTGTTCTCTTATCGATCGATCTTCTGACACGTGAAAAGCGCGCGCCGCTTTTGTATGTCGGGGTAAGAACATAGACTCGCCAGCAGTAATGGCAATGGCGGTCCAAATTCACTGGCGCCTCGTAACTTTCGCTTTAAGAAAATTCAGAAACTCAAATTATTTTAAACTGAAAAGTTTAACTTTAGTCATCTCTCTTGATAGTTTTTATTTTTAGACGATTATTTAAAAATGTTTTTATATTACCAGTGAAGCGGACTAAGTTTTTTTTAAATAAATTGTACCGAAGTTCGTTATTATATTGCGAATAACATGGTACAACGTTTATCAAATCTTTAAGTAAAATTGTGTTCAAATAAATATTTTTCAAACAATTTTCGTTAAATATTTTAATCTCAAAACTGTTATTTGTGTTAGTTTGATACTAAGGTTTTTAAAAAGGTACAAATATTCAAGTTTTTAAAAACTTGACGGTTTAAAACGAAAAATTGTTAAATTTTATTTTATTGTAAATAAATATCAGATCCTTATATAAATATATATATATATATACATATATATGTGTGTGTGTGTGTGTGTGTGTGTGTGTGTGTGTGTGTAATTCTTTGGAGGAAAAATTGACCAGACTGCTCAAATTACCGCGGTAAGATTATTGCCTACCTATTTACATACTCCCTACCTATCAGGTTGGAAAGAAAGTAATGTCGTTTTTGTCCAACACATTTATTTCATCTGAAACGTTCACATTAGGGCATTTTTAATCTTTACAATAATTTCCCTCATTTTCTATTATTTCTGTCTAACGATCAACTAGCTTCTTGATGCCTTCTTCAAAATATTTCTCTGATTTTTTAGAGAAATCAAATTTAGGTCATTTTTGAGTTGATCGTCATTTTCATAAATTTTATTGTTTAAGTGATGCTGCAACGACCGGAAAAGATGGTAGTCGGATGGAGAAATGTCAGTTGAATAAGGCGGATGAGGCAAAACTTCCCAATTGAAACTCATGACCTTTTCCTGAGTGAGTTTTGCTGTGTGAGGCTTCGCGTTTTCATGCTGAAGCACTACACCCTTCCTAATGAGTAATGCTGTTGTTTTTTGATAGAGCAATTCTTAGATCATCCAGCTGCGAACAATATTTTACTGCTGTGATTGTTTGATTAGGCCCTAGTAACTCATAGTGAATCAGTCCTCTCATGTCCAACCATAAAGATAGCATAACCTTCTTTAGGTGTAGTCCTTGTTTTGGAACAGACTGTGGACTTTAGTTACGGTCTAACTATTGTCTTTTGCGTTTGGTATTCTTGTAAAGAACCCATTTTTCATCTCCAGTCACAATTCTTTGCAAAAATGATTCTCGGTGATTCCTGGAAAGCCAAGGTGTGCAAACAGTCAATCTTTGATTTCGTTGAGTGTCGGTCAAATCGTGGGGAACCCAAAGTCTAAGTTTTTAAACTTTTCCTAACTTGTGAAGGCATGACATAATTGTTGTATGGGTTGTATTGAATTGCTGAGCTAATTCTCTGCTGGTTAGCTTTGGATTGGCCTCCACAGCGTTTTTAATGGCGTATTTATCAATTGATTTTGGCCTTCGCCGATTTGACAGATTAAAGACTCTAGAAGTAAATTTTGCATTTTTACATTTTCGATCATTCAGAACATTTATCCCATAGACAGTTCCAATATTCCTTGTAGCTTCTGCAGATGAGTTTCCTTTTTCGAATTCATAGAGCATGCAATGTCTCAGATGCTCCTCATTAATATCCATTTTTTGACGGCTGAGACAGTTACACTTAATATTTTCCAACTGAAAGGCAAAACAAGATATTAAGACACCAATTCATAAAAAAAATCTAGAACTGTGTAAAACTTAGGAGGCTGCAAAGTGATGAAGTAAAAAATACGACATTACTTTCTTTCCAACCTGATATTTTGAAACTATATATTTGATTATAAAATCTTTCCCCGGATATTTAAGTCAAAGACTTTTCATCGTTTTTGTCCACACCTCGTAGTGAGAAATCAATAATTCCAATGTGAATGGGAAAGTCATTGAAAGGTGCTTTTCTGGGCAAGTAAAACTCTCTCACGACGAAATCTAATGTGTAAATATCTTATTTAATAAGTATATAAAGATATACGAACATATCTCTCTCTTTCTCTCTGGTCTTAAATCGTTCGTATTTCTTTGTATCGCAAGGATGGAATTGCTATAACTTACGGTTTTCAACTGATTTTATTTAAATAAAACGTGGTGTTAAGAGTATTCAAACGGGAGTTTGGAAGTCTATTACTAGACTCCAAACGTTAAAGAAAAAAAAACGCAGTTCGGTTCAAATCCTGTAGAAGCACCTAAAACCTCTGTATAACTTCGAGCTCCAATAAACGAAAATAATTCGGCTCACAGCAAAATCTCACTCCGACACTCACTTCTATCTTCTTCAGATTCTCCCCCCCCCCCTTTTTTATTAGCAGATCCCCCCCTCTCAGTTAATTCCGTTTAACCAATCAAAAAAGAAACATAATTCGCTGGCTCACTATTTGTCGTCAAGGTGAATCCACGTATTATTGTGCAGCAACCAGTGGACTTGTTACTTCGAGGTCGCGAGTTCGATCCTCACTAGAAAACTATGAAGCCAAAACTTATTTCCTTTTCCATCTGCAAGCCAAGCAAAGGCGGACTCTTTTACTGCGGGGATGAAGTAAGTCGGGTCCACCTCTACCGCTTGATTCTGGCACAAGATCATCACTTCCGCCACAGAGTAGTCAATCGGAAAGACAAAATAAATAATATTAACTTTAATAATTATAAGTTGTAGCAGAAAGAATTACGACTTTCCTTGATTTGTTTACTACTGTTTTTGTTATCAATAATTACGGATTAAGAGATTGAGAGTGGCTTCGTCCTCAAGCGGCCATCTTTGTTTTATCGCAAACGAATCTCCTGTTTTTAAATTATGTCTTAATGAGTATACTTTTAAAGTTATAAATGAAATATAGTCAAACATCGTATTTCCTTTGAATGGATATTATTGTAAACTCTCTCATTGAAACTTGTAATAATCGCATAAAAAGAAAAATGAAAATCGACATTTGTTAACCATACTACTACTACTACTACTACTACGACGACGACGACGACGACGACGACATCAACAACAACAACAACAACAATAATAATAACAATAACAATAATAACAATAACAATAATAATAATAATAATAATAATAATAATAATAATAATAATAATAATAATAATAATAATAATAGTCAGCAAGTAGGAAAATTCCTGCTAAATCATAGATTTTGTCGTCCCAGCAATCACGGTAAAAAACAAAGAGGCAGAAAAACGAAGCAAATACACTAAACTTGCTAGAAAACTGAAAGAGATACAAAGCATGAAGAAAGTTAAAATAATACCAATAATTGTAAGAGCACTAAGAACAGTCCCGAAAAAACTGTAAAAAAAGAGTAGGAGAAATTGGAATGAAAGGGAAAACTGAGACCATACAACGTACGGCAATGATGAAAACAGCAAAAATCTTAAGGCAGATCCTCGAATGCGGAAACCAATCGACATAAGCTACGAATGCTAACCTTCACACAGAAGTTGCAATAGGAAGAAAACAAAAACACAGAAAGAACACCACCACATGAACGCAACGAACAAAAACTGCAAGAAATTTCATAAAGTAGTCCCCCCCCCCAAAAAAAAATAGTCCTGAAAGGAGTATGGAAAGACCGAGGAGGGAGAACACTAACCAGACTTTTACTGGAAGAGAGTGGAGAGTACTGGGACCTTGGGGGAGGCTTATTGCCACCCAAATTCCAGAGAAGACCAAAAGTTGATGCGTGCAAGAGATCAATGGTAAGCGGCTGTTGTGATAACACAAAGTCATTTGCAATGGTTATCGTAAGAGGTGGAGAGTACTGGAAATCTTGTTTGCACTCAGACTCCAGCGAACACCACCGGTGATCATCAGTGAGCAATCACTGATGATGACCTGTGTGAGAACTGGTAAAGAGTACATCATCATCATCATCATCATCATCATCATCATCATCATAATAATAATAATAATAATAATAATAATAATAATAATGATGATGATGATGATGATGATGATGGTGATGATGATGATGATGACGACGACGACGACGACGACGACGACGACGACGACGACGATGATGATAAAGAAGATGATAATGATAATAATGATAATGATAATGATAGTAATAATAATAATAAAAAATAATAATCTCTCACACACACAGAGTACACACTGAATGCTAAATGTTTACATAAGTAAGAAGTACATTAGACTTATATAAAAAACTGTATCCATAAGAAAAAAGTGCAATAAAAACAAGAATAAAAAAATTAAAAGGCTACCAGAAAAGATGGAATAATAATAATAATAATAATAATAATAATAATAATAATAATAATAATAATAATAATAATAATAATAATAATAATAATAATAAAAACGAAAAACACAAAATCATATGGGATATGAATGTACAAACAGACAAACCCATAACAGCAAGGAGACCGGATATGATAATAATCAACAAGAAAGAAAAATCCTGCAAAATCGTGGACTTTGCCGTTCCAGCAGACCACAGAGTGAAGATCAAAGAGACGGAAAAGAGAAGCAAATATACTGAACTTGCCAGAGAATTGAAAGGAATATGGAACATGAAGAAAGTCAGTATAACACCAATAATCATAGGAGCACTAGGAACAGTCCCCAAAAACATGGAGAAAAGACTAGGAGAAATAGGAATCAAAGGGATAACTGAGACCATACAAAGGACAGTAATGATCAAAATAGCTACAATCCTGAGAAATGTCGTCGAATGCGGAAATCAACCCACATAAGCAACGAATGGAGAACAAACACATGGAAGCACAAAACAACAGAACCGGGGAAAATACAACCGCACGAGAGAGGCGCAAGCATAGGCTGACGCCACGAAAATTATGGACAGAGGGTCGAGGAGGGAAAGCGCAAAACCAGACCTCCACTGGAAGAGCGGACAGCTCTGGGACCTTGGGAAGGCTTGTTGCCACTCGGGCCCCAGAGGAGACCAATGGCCCTTATCAGCGGGAAATCGTTGGTAGGTGGCTGTTGCGATTACCGCAAGGTCATCAGCGGTGATGAACGAAAAGAGGTGGAGCATACTGGAGGCCTGAGGAGACTTGTTGTCACTCAGACTCCAGGGAATACCACAGGTTATCAGCAGTGGGTGACCACTGACGATGACCAGTGTGATAACTCCTAGTGAGTAAATAATAATAATAATAATAATAATAATAAAAGAAGTAGCTATTATAGATGTAGTGACGTGAAAAAAACACCCATAGATGGAATAATAATAATAATTAATTATTATTATTATTATTATTATTATTATTATTATTATTATTATTATTATTATTATTATTATTATTATTATTATTATTATTGGTCCTCACGCTGATTTCTGTATAAAACAGAGTTATTGAACGATGTGTAACGAACGAGCGTCGATTACAAAAAATAACAAAAAAAATGTATTAAAAAAAGAGGGAGACTTTTCAGTGGAGATGCTTATTAATTGCGACGCGGATTTCTGTATAAACCAAGTTATGGGGCGGCTTGTTGTTTATAGTGGATCGCTCACTATTGAAATTATTGAATTTAATTGCAAAGCGTCTTCGTTTTTTAATTATATTTTTTTAAATTAAAATAAATGTAATAATAGTTGTGGTAGTAATAATGATAATCATAGCAATTAATGATGATGATGATAATGATAATAATAACAATTATCCCAGCCGTGGAGCAACTAGCATAAGGGGTTTAGAATCGCCATAGCAAATACAACATCTTTAAGGATGGCAAATACCTGATGGAATGCAAAGGCAGTTGTAAATGACATCTGGCGGGGTTTAACTGCATTTCATGGCCAGGATTGGGTTGTCAGCTTCGGATAGCAACTCTCCTAGAGATGGTATCTCAATAAAAATACTAGGGAAGGAAAATCTTTCACAACTATTCCTCATATTTTTTTAAATATGAGTGTTCAAAATTATCAAACCGAAGACGATGTATGTGGGTCCAGAATGTCAAGTACAGGTCCCACATCCGGCGGGGGAACGATCGAGACTTCTCAAGTCGTTATTCAGCAAGACCCTCGAAACACTAACACTAAAACTAGAACTAATTGTACTAAAGCCTTAAATAGAATTGTGATAGAATGTTACTTGAAGAATGATCCTCCTAAGAGACGATATAGACAACGAATGCACCAAAGCTGGAATGAGCTATGTTTGTTTGAAGTATCAGAACAAAAACTTGCAAGACAAGCCCGGGTGATTAAAACAAATGAATGGTTATCTGCTATTGTAATTGAAGAACTAAAAAGAGAAATTGAGAGAGAAGACTTAGACGAGCTTGGGAGATAAATAAATTTGATGTAGTTGAAGAAAAGTCTATGGGAGAAACAACACCAAACTCTGAGAGTGAAAATATTGTAACTAATGGTAATCGGGCGGTTTCCACGGATGAAACTGTAAAACATATGATAGAACATGGGATGACAGAAGAAGATATTGATACTTTCAGATTGTTAGGCGAGAAGCTAAGAGCTGACAATTTAGAACAGCCGCTGAACCTGTCAATAGGAAAAGACTACAAAACTGTCACGACTAAAGTGAATGATGTCTTGCCATTTTTATTAATAAACAATCTTGATCAGTGTAATAAAGTTATTAAAGCAGCTGCCAATACTGTATCGAATCTACTCGGAGTAGAAAAACAACTTAGAAAGGATTTAAGTAAAGGGCAAGCTGCCGAAAATGGCGAGGTCAAAAGTCAAAAGTCAAAAGTCAAAGCGCTAGTGAAAGACTAATCCGTAAGTTTTACATACACCAAAAAGGTTTCAAGTTTGTAATTGAAGATCTGAATCAGCTGGTCGTAGCTACGACTGCCAAAGTTAAACGTTACCGCGACAGAATTGAGCAGCATCGACAAAACAGACGGTTTGATAACAACCAGAAACTCCTTTTTGAACAACTAGAAGGAATTGAAAGAGGGAATGACGTTATACCTGATGCTGACCAATCTAGTGCATTCTGGAAAGGCATTGATCCCAATGACACTCCTCTTACGTAATGTGAAGGTAGGATATGGACTTGGGAATAGACTTCCTACAGTCAATCATTTACTATTCATGGATGACCTTAAGGTTTTTGGAAAGAATGAACCCCAACTTGATACCCTAATGAACACGGTTGAATTATTTAGTGACGACATACGAATGGAATTTGGCATCACAAAATGTGCCATTCTTGTAATAAAAAGGAGTGAACTTGTCCATTCAGATGGCCTTGAACTCCCAACAACAGATCTAATGAAGAATGTAGACAGTGAGAGGGGCTACAAATACGTGGAAATTCTGGAGGCAGATAAGGTTAAAAACAAGGAATGAAAAACCAGATCACCGCTAAGTACAACAGAAAAGTAAGGAGTATTCTTAAATCCCACTTCCACAGTTGAAATACAATCTATGCTATCAATGCCAGAGCAGTAGCTATCATTCGATATACTGCCGATTAACTTGACTGGAATGTAGATGAACTAAAATGTTTGGATACCAAAACACGGAAAATGTTTACAATTTATAGAGCTTTTGCAAAGAAAAGAGATGCAGATTGATTGTATCTACTTGGAAAGGAAGGTGGTCGAGGTCTACTTTGTTTTAAGATGTTGTGAATATATCAGAAGGTTTTCTATATAAATATATTTCTGAGAGTATTATGGCAATATATATATATATATATATATATATATATATATATATATATATATATATATATATATATATATATATATATATATATATATCGTCGTACCCTAACCCTAATCCAAACACACGCGTGCGCTTTATGTTAGCATCGGAATTTACACAATTCCAAAAGCACAATAATGGAAATGTTATCGTGAAATCTCTTAGTTGCATTGGATGACTTTAATAGAGAAAAGTAAAATACCAGAAATCTTTTTAAAGACGTTGTTAAACCGCATCGCTTGGTTGTATTTATTTGTCACACATGAGTCAGGTGAGTTAGAATGGAGTAACGGGAAACAATCAAGGTAAGTATGAATTTACCAGAGTTATAAGGAAATTGCCAGTGATTATAACAACACAAGTTTTTTAATAGTGTTATATTATGGAAGCGTATGGTGGCAATCAGAAAGGAATAGACAATACGGGATAGAAATTATAACAATTCAATCATTTATTTTCCAAACAAACGGAAGGAAATTACCAAGAATTGTCGTCGTTGTTGGTGGTGGTAGTGATGGAAACAGCGGCGGCACTTGTTGTTGTTGTTGGTAGGAGCGGAAGCAGCGATGACTGTTGTTGTTGTTGTTGTTGTTGTTGGTAGGAGTAGACGCAGCGATGACTGCTGTTGTTGTTGGTAGGAGTATACGCAGCGCTGATGGTCGGAGTGGCCGCGATGCTTATCGTAGCAGCAGCGCGGGTCTCGGTGGCTAGCGGTCCCTCTGCCTGCCTGTTGCTTGACCTCACTATTTATACAAAAGTGGCGGACGTAGTAGTAGACATATGTCTTCGGATGAAAAGATGGCCCCATGATTCAGAAAATTGTGTTTTTTTTAGTCGCTCTTTTTGTCCACAGTGAGCATGGCACATGAGCACTTGCTATGGTAACAGCATGATCATGTGCCACCACAGCGACTACAGAACGAGTCCCAATGCAGCCGATTCCACTTTTAAGCGGTCGGGAATCACGTACACAAGGCTCACTTGGGTGGCGGTCGTCACGGTAACACGTGCTAGACAGTACAGCAGCGTCTTCAAATCAAAATGAGATCTAAAAACATAACAATAGTATAAATTATTTATATAAAGTACATATTAAAGTAATTTTAAATATATTTATTAGTCTTTTGTATGTAAAATAAATATTAAAATAAAAATATTACGCTATGTTAAAAATCCTAGTCATAGTTATATTTTTATATTTCAAATAGTTTAAAGACTCCAATAAATCAATATAATACTTAAGTATTGGAATTCAAACATACATTAAGAAATAATTAATTTATATGTATTAAGATTGATATATATATATATATATATATATATATATATATATATATATATATATATATATATATATATATATATAGTCATATATAGTCATAGTTATATTTTTATATTTCAAATAGTTTAAAGACTCCAATAAATCAATATAATACTTAAGTATTGGAATTCAAACATTATGAAATAATTCATTTATATGTATTAAGATTGATATATAAATATAGATATATATATATATATATTAATTGATTGAGCAAGTTATGTTAATGAAGTGAACATAAAACCAATGTTTTCAAGAGTGCTCAATACCAAGTAGAGTATTTATGAAATTACCTAAACAATATACGTCAATCAACCAACGTCATGCATCTTGTCAAAGGCAAAATGAAAATGAAATCAAAAGTTAAAATTTAGAGCCTCGCATTGAAAAACCCCAGCTGAAGCCAGATTTAAAGAGAGAAGAAAAGGGGCTAAGAAGTGTGTTAGAAGAGGTGGAGAAGCTTACCAAATTCCATTTTGGTCAAATCTAGGTCAGCTATACGCTAGCTCATTAAGTGTGCACTTATGAACCTCAGTTTCCTCGCATATCTTTAACTGGGTAGCTTTATATATATATATATATATATATATATATATATACATATATATATATATATATATATATATAATTTTAATTATAACATATAACTGATCATTTTTAGGTATATATTATACGTATTAAAAGCTATTTGTGCATGATTATACTTATATTAAACTGCTTAGTAGTAGTAGTAGTAGTAGTAGTAGTAGTAGTAGTAGTAGTAGTAGTAAATTAGAATTAGTTTCAATTTTCTTTCATTTATCTTGAATTTGTCATATTTAAATTTTCCTTGATACAAACAGGTGGATATGATTTCCGATTTTTTGTTTAGAAAATGACTATTTGTTTTCATAACAGATTTGTATGTACTAACGAGTCACCGTTTATGAAGGCCCAAAAGCCACTCGAGGATAAGGATTAATGAGTTTGGTAACAATGGTTGAGATTGGCCAGAAATTAGATTATTTAAGATGACAGGAAAACAAGAATTTGTTAACATTGGACTTGAAAACGATCATGGTATAGTCGGCTGGGAAGTAGCCCCGTGGTATTGTGTGCTACAGACGGATAGTACTTGGAAAGAAACTTTGCTCGTGGAAGTTCAGGTTAGTTATAGGTACACACAGAGAGAAAGGGACATTATTTACAATTGTTGTAGGTAGACGAGTTTTTGTTGTAACTGTTTTACAGAGGGGACCATAGATTAGAGCTAAGTCGAGTACCTACCATGAAAATAACGATAGAGTAGAGAAAGACTAGCAACGTCTCTTGTGTGAGAAAAAGGCTGTAGAGAAGAGAAGGGGGTATCGCCCACTAGATTCCAAAGTCAGTTTGGTACTCTTTCAAGGCAGGAAAGGATGCTCTGAGCATCACCTCCCCCAGATGTGGTAACAGTACTCCATCTTAGGACGTATTTGACTCTTATACAGATTGCGTGAGGAGTGAGATATTTAGAAAGATCATAACATTTTTGGGGCTTTACAATTACAAGATTAATCTACTGTGTTAGAGTCATTATTAGTTCGTAATTTTGTTATCTTATTGTAATCAGAGGCAATTATGCGTGGGCTTACATTAAGGAACGGAAGAATAAGATATCCTTATTTTTAGTTATAACTTTATTATATTTATGAGGAGGTTTTAAAGTTTTTTGATTAATTTAAACAAAATTCTCTCTGGATATTCGTTTGACCGTTAAAATAATTATCTACCTCAGCCACTGTTTGTATTGTTGTTGCTGTTGCCACCGTGAAACAGCTATTCCGAAAAAGTAACAGCATGCCTCTGCAAAACAATGTTTCTCGGATATTCTGAGGACAATCTGATATATATATATATATATATATATATATATATATATATATATATATATATATATATATATATATATATATATTGTCGCTTGCTGAAATCTTATTCCCTGATGATCTGCCAAGCAAGTTCCTGATTGGTAGTGAAACACGTGTAGGAAAAAACTCCTTAATTTGAATAAATAATATTTGTAAGAAAAAATCTTTTATGGTGATAATTGGTCTCCTGAACGGAATGCTTTGGTAAGCCTTCAAAAAATCATATATATATATATATATATATATATATATATATATATATATATATATATAAACTTTTGCGTACATATAAGGAATCCTTGGACACGTGTTTCTGGCTATGATTTTTCATCAAAATTGCTTATTAATTAATAAATATATACATAAATAACGACACGTACTATATTAAAAAGGGCGGCCGAATGCTATATTTTTACCGCTTAGGAAGTGGAAAATACTTAAAAAAAAACAGCTCTGTTTCTATCGCTAGAAAAAAAACAATAACAAAAAACTACGTAACTAACATTATGACGATAAAAAGACGTACATATTCCGGCAAGGTGTTTGTGGTCTAGTGGTAAAACGCCAAACTGCCGACAGTGATATCCGAGGTTCGATCCTTGCCATGATTTGCACTGCTGATGGCGGCTGATAGCCAGAAATACGTGTCCATGGATTCCTTTTATGTACACAAAAATGAATTAATAAATATATATAAAATAAAAATTATAATGGTACGTCCTATATTAAAAAGGGCAACCGAATGCAATATTATTTACCGCTTAGGAAGTAGGAAAATACTAAGAAAAACAGCTTGTTTCTATCGCTAGAATAGAAAAAAAAACAATAACACAAAACTACGTATATACACATATATATATATATATATATATATATATATATATATATATATATATATATATATATATATTTGTAAAAATAATTTTTTTTCAACAATTGTTTATTATTTCATCCTTTTATAATTTTATAATGCGTTTCAGGCCTTCGTGCTCTCTTCAGATATTTTTTCCATTTCTGGAATGGAAAATATATCTGAAGAGAGCACGAAGGCTCGAAACGCGTTATAAAATGATAAAATGATAAAATAATAAAATAATAAACAATTGTTGAAAAAAGTTTTTTACAAATGTTGGTAGCCTCAATTCTTTAAATGTACATTTTTCTCTCGTTGGAACTGCACTGATACTGCACAACCCTCTACCCTCTCTCTCTCTCTCCCTCTCTCTATCTCTCTCTCTTTGTCTCTCTCTCTCTCTCTCTCTCTCTCTCTCTCTCTCTATATATATATATATATATATATATATATATATATATATATATATATATATATATATATTGTGTGTGTGGTATATTTAGAGGATGATAGATAGATAGATAGATAGATAGATAGATAGATAGATAGATAGATAGATATACGCTTCCCCATGAGTGGAGCACACTGGTGGGGGAATGATGATTTACACTTACTGTTTAGGCAATGCTCTTCTGTAAAACGAATTGGGTACTTTTAGTTATAAGTATCGTAAAAATATATAAATAAATGAATACCTTCATTTATATACGATATAATTTTTCCCACTGCCACTAGCAGTTTCGTTTAAGTCAGCTAATAGAACAGCGGACGCCGACCACTGAGGTCCCAGTTTCGAATCTCGCTAATTCTAGCCATACTGATGAGCTGTAGATACGACGAAACACACACGTATTTGTGGATGAATACATTATATATATATAGCTGACTTAAATGAGCTGTGAAACAACGAAACAGCGAAACAATCTGTATGTGGATGACTATATAAAGCTCCCCCCCCCCCGGGTAGAGTTTATATTTGTAAGGGTATCGCCAACTGCCATTAGCTTAAAAAAGACAATGTTCATTAGGCAAAAACTAATTCGAGCTCCGGCAATTGCAATGTTTACATTGAGATACAACTTACATTTAGTCAGTGTCGTATGATGGCGTAGGGGTTAGCAGCTCGACGGTTACGTTTCGATCCTGGCTTGAGGCACTAACTGGTCTAGCCGCACTGATGAGCTGTGAAACAGCGAAACAGTCTGTATGTGAATGACTATATATATATATATATATATATATATATATATAGTATACTGGTTCGAATGGTTTCGATAGGAATCCTAATAAGAGAGCTCGATGTCCAATTAAGCAGAGCAAGTATAAATTTGAAGATGAGATGAATTAGATGCACATTTTGGTTGTGTACATAATAGTCTATTTCGACCTTATTTTGGTCTCCTCAGATATACCTTCAACCACGATTCAGACATGAATGACGAGAAAAATAACACCGTTTTATATTAAACCGAATAAAATTAAAAAAAGGTTGAAGGTACATCTGAGGAGACCAAAATAAGGTCGAAATAGACTATTATGTACACAACCGAAATGTGCATCTAATTCATCTCGTCTTCAAATTTATATATATATATATATATATATATATATATATATATATATATATATATATATATATATATATATATGTTAAGTCAATGAAAATTGATTAGACCTGCAAATGGAAGCAAATCAATATCTTCAGTTGTTCAAAACAAGGAGCAGTTTAGTTAATAAAAACATTTATTTTTCCTTCTCTTTCATTCCTTAAACCAGGCTTTTCAAAGATTAAAATCTTATCATCAGAGGAGATTAATGATTGATAAGTTGACAGAATAAAACTGTCAAAGTTCTAAATTTGAAAGAGTTATTAAAAAAATGTTAAAGTTCAAACGGGTATGAAAGTCACCAATAACGAAATCCAAATAGCGTGGGGCTCAGAAATATTGGTAAATCCAAAAGAATCTGTATAAAAATCCAACGACGATGATTCCACCTAGGTCTGTTGTCCTTGGAGGGGGGATCAAATAAGATTGCCCATATAAAAGTTTACCTTTTAGTTATAATTTTCATATATATATATATATATATATATATATATATATATATATATATATATATATATATATATATATATATATATATATATATATGATAATTTTATTTACACAGACATGTGCAAAATCTGCGACACAGGCATAGTTAGAATCCGATCTTAACCTCAGATCATATTTTCATTCTCTCCAAATATGATCTGATGTTAAGATCAGGTTTTAACTCTGCCTGATGAGATCTAAGTTTATAGTAACTGTTGATCGATAACATCGACATGCCAGTGTCGCAGATTTTGTACATGTCTGTGTAAATAAAGTTATCATATATAAAGCTCTATTTTGATATTGAGCACTTTTTATAAACCCGGTTAAAATTCTCTGGATTACCACCCTGTGGTTATTTTTCACCTGGATTATTATATATATATATATATATATATATATATATATATATATATATATATATATATGTGTGTGTGTGTGTGTGTGTGTGTGTGTGTGTGTGTGTGTGTGTGTATATATATATATATAATATTTCTTAGATAATCCCTGAAAAATAGTGAAACACCAAATATGAAATTAGCTAAAAAAGAAACGCGTTTGCAGAAGAAAAAAACATGTCAATACGCTTATGTAATTGCTAAACGAGATGTGACTGTTTATTTTTAGTCGATCTATCTCCAGCATGGAGTCCTAGTTCTGCCACCCAAAATAAAATCCTGAAAGTGCTAAAGACTTTGCTGTTATTAACGACAGACTGCTAATTGGTACTAACAAGCTTATCTTGGTAGTTAGAGAAGCAAACACATCTTTTGGGGGACTCTTGGTCCCATTCCAGGATTTCCTTGGCTCGTTTCGATGGTTGCAAACATAAAATGGTAGTAAATCTTCTGGTAATGTTTTTAGAAAAAGTGTTAAAATTACAACCATAAATTTCGTTTGAAGAACTCAAATGTGCATCTTAGTTTTTCTGAATACCAAAGGCCATTCATGTCTACTTCCAGCGACTACAATGAACAATGCCACATACTTAGGTTTGAAAATAAACTCTAAATCAATCTGCAATTATCGTAGTGTAGGCTGGAGGACGGCCGTTCTAAAGTGGTTATCGACTCAGACTGACAACTCAGCGTGCCATGTTCGAGTCCTATCGGTTCCATGGCATCAATCTTATTCGGTATGTTCGTAACCTTCACATGCCCCTCCTGTGAGTATATAATTATATCGGGGACCATAATAAAGGAAAATCGAACTATTATGTTTCGAAATTCTTTTAGATGACGATTGATAATTCGTATTATTTGTACTCTTCGGACTACTATTCTCCTTTTGGTTGTTATTTTCCCAACGTTTCGACTGAGGTAACCTCCAACCTTCTTGAAGGTTCAAACCTTACAATAATATGATCACTCGTGCTTCTAATGTTCTAATGTATGAAAGTGTCGCAATTTATATCATTTTGATAAGAATGACTGAATAAATATAATTAATTCTTCTTTTTCTTCTTTTTCTTCTTTTTCTTCTTCGTTTTCTTCGTTTTCTTCTTTTTCTTTTTCTTCTTCTTCTTTTTTATCTTCTTTTTCTTTTTTTCTTCTTTTCTTCTTCTTTTTCTTCTTCTTTTTCTTCTTTTTCTTCTTCTTCTTCGTTTTCTTCTTTTTCTTCTTCTCCTTCTTTTTTATCTTATTTTTCTTTTCCTTTTTCTTCTTTTCTTCTTTTCCTTCTTTTTCTTCTTTTTATTATTTTTCTTCTCTTTTTTCTTCTTTTTTATGTTCCTTTCTACTTTCTCTTCTTTTTCTTCTTTTTCTTCTTTTTTCTTTTTTTTCTTCTTCTTTTATCTTCTTTTTCTTCTTTTTTTCTTCTTTTTCTTTTCCTTTTTCTTCTATTTTTCTTCTTTTTCTTCTTTTTTTCTTCTTTTTCTTCTTCTTTTTCTTCTTCTTTTTTTCTTCTTTTTTCTTCTTTTTCTTCTATTTCTTCTTTTTCTTGTTTTTTTCTTCTTTTTCTTTTTCTTTTTCTTCTTTTTCTTCTTTTTCTTCTTCTCTTTCTTCTTTTTATTATTTTTCTTCTCCTTTTTCTTCTTTTTATCTTCTTTTTTCTTCTTTTTTTTCTTTTTTTTCTTCTTCTTTTATCTTATTTTTCTTCTTCTTTTTATATTCTTTTTCTTCTTTTTTCTTATTTTTTTCTTATTTTTCTTATTTTTCTTCTTCTCTTTCTTCTTTTTTATATTTTTTTTTCTTCTTTTTCTTCTTCTTTTTTATTTTTTTTCTTCTTCTTTTTTCTTCTTTTTTTCTTTTTTCTTTTTCTTCTTCTTTTTTATCTTCTTTTTCTTCTTTTTCTTCTTCTTTTTCTTCTTCTGTTTCTTCTTTTTATTCTGTTTTATTCTTTTTCTTCTTCTTTTTCTTCTTTTTCTGCTTTATCTTCTTTTTCTTCTTTTTCTTCTTCTCGTTCGTCTTTTCCTTTTTGTTTTCTTTTTTCTTCTTTTTTATCTTCTTTTTCTTCTTCTTTTTTATCTTCTTCTTCTTTTTTATCTTCTTTTTCTTCTTCTTTTTCTTCTTCTTCTTCGTTATCTCTTCCCAATTGAAAAAGATTGGTAACCATACCGGTACAAGCAATACTATTACTTTTCATGGCTGTTTTTCAAAGAGGCTGATAAGAGTGACAGACCAGATGAACTTCCATCACTTGTGCTATTTCATTCTCCTGGATTAGCTGTCTTGTCATGGCTTGATAGTCATAATCAACCCTATTAATTACTCAAGGTCATTAGTGAAATTAATGCGCATCAACGACAGAATTCAATCACATAATTTGACCTCAGTCTTTTAGGTGTCAACTTTTTGGTGTCATTTCGAAAAAAGGAAATTTTCAGTAGAAATCCAATGAGCGTATGTCATGAATGGTTTTAGGTTACTTCAAATTTTCAAATTACTCCAATCATATTGTTTGTTTGTTATTTTAATTTTTCGTTTGTTATGCCTTTTCGGCCATCTACTTTTTGAACTATCTTCTAGAGACAAGTCCGATGTTGATATCTTGAAAACGGATCAAGATGGAAACTTTTGATATGTCATCAGGAGATATCAAACATCAGTTCGTTAGTATTCAGTTCCGAATTTCTAAATAAAGTTAATTTTTTGTTTAACTGAAACTTTAATTTCGAAGATATTATTCTTCAAGTTTCTTTTTACACCGAGAAATGCATTAAAGAATCTCATTATTTGTAAAATAATGTTAATTTATTTTTTTTTTTATTATTTCTGACATTTTTAAGCGTCCGACAAGTCGAGAAAAAAAGATAGGCCGGCCACCTTGCCCTACAGACGGACGTGGGCGGTAGTTGAGAAAATGTCGTTTGACATCAAACGCCCGTTCGACTGATCGGCAACAAGATGGCGTGATTCATTGCGACGAGATCTGGGTCGGAATTGGATGAGTCTGGCTCAGGGAAGACGGTTTGGGGCCATTCATTGTGATATGTGCCGAACGGATGCTGACTAGTGATTACAGATCGAATCAAGAATAAAGAAAGATGTTGTTAGTTGTTGTTAGTCACTTCTTCACAGGTCACAGCCATCTCTACAAGATTGTAATGTCCAGTTGTGATCACGCAAATGACTCAGCGGCCCCGATTTACCTTTACATATCTTACTGTAAATATG
>OY744517.1:212914430-213039430 GCA_963556195.1 Sepiola atlantica
ATTTGATGTTATGTATTTTTATGTATTTTTGTATATATTTTTAAAGTTTAATTTTATTACCTGTAGTGGTATAACTGCGGTAATGGTCCTCTGAGGAGGAGAATTATCTTTGAAAACTCATGAGCTAAGGACTTTAAGATACTTTGCTTGAACTTATATAAGATATTAGTTGACGCTTATATCTTCTGTTGGATTGCTTTATATATATATATATATATATATATATATATATATATATATATATATATATATATATATATATATATATATATATATATATATATATATATATATTAATTACTTATTACCTACAGACATCTATGTTTCATGCTAACGCAATCTTCAGTGCAGGAAGTTAATTCACCGACGGTTAGCGGGCTCGAACTCTGATCACAAATCGCCACTGATTCGCAGTCAAGAGCGTTCCCCCGCTGACCACCGAGAATTAGCTAATAATTTGTAAATACCGAGTCGGCGGGTATTTTACAACGAGCAGTGAAAGTAATCTTACAACAATAAACTGTGTTGGATCTCGCATGAAGCTATTAGTACTGCTTGTTATTAAACTCACTCAGAGTGCCCGGCCTTTAGTAAAGGGGGCTTATAATAATATTCATAAATAAATTATTATTATTTATTACCTACAGACATCGATATATATATATATATATATATATATATATATATATATATATATATATATATATATATATATATATATATATATATATATATATATAATGGTAATAATCCAGGTAAAAAATATCCACAGGGTGGTAATCCAGAGAATTTTAACCGGGTTTATAAAAAGTGCTCAATATCAAAATAGAACTTTATATATGATAATTTTATTTACACAGACATGTACAAAATCTGCGACACTGGCATGTCGATGTTATCGATCAACAGTTACTATTAACTGAGATCTCATCAGGCAGAGTTAGAATCCGATCTTAACCTCAGATCATATTGGTTCTCTCCAAATATGATCTGAGGTTAAGATCGGATTCTAACTCTGTCTGATGAGATCTCAGTTTATAGTAACTGTTGATCGATAACATCGACATGCCAGTGTCGCAGATTTTGTACATGTCTGTGTAAATAAAAGTATCATATATATATATATATATATATATATATATATATATATATATATATATATATATATATTCGTCTTTTTGTTCCTCCGCATAATTGGTTTCGGCTACGAGATCTCATATGGTTGAGTGGACCAGATACATGGTTTGACTAAAATATTTCTGAGACGTTCAACCCGGACTGATTCTATAAACCACGTTTTAAGATGTAGTATTCTAGTACTCTGTTTGACACCATTATCGAGAGTGTACCTCCGAATTAGAAGCGTGCTTCCATGTCCTGGTTAAGTTGTTTAAATATTGTTATGAATACTGGTCGGCATAATATATTCACAAAAACAATTTTCTGAGTAATTGTAGGGTTTTTTTTCTAAAAGAATCTTGGATTTTAATTTAGTTTTTTTTTCTCTTTAAAATAATAGAAGCAGATGTAATGCTACACAGTTAATGTACGAGTAATTTATTGTGGTGTTAAGTGAAATTAATGTCATATTAGTAAATTCAATAAATTTACTTTGATATTTTAACATATCTTAAGTATATAGGCCTCCAGTTATTGACCTTAATTGCACGATGAGTTAGACACGAGTAGCATAGAATGCTATGTTTCCAAGCGAACAAGAAAGCGTTGAATTTTTATAGAATTGTCATGATAGCAGACTAACAATTGAAACAATAATCTCTACACTTAAATCAGGCTTATCATTCTAAAAGAAAAATGGGAAAATAATCGGGTTTATAACAGATCTGCCGATTTCAGCCATTACTGAAAAGTGACATCAGATTTGCCAATCCAATCAATTCAGATCCATTTTCTTTCTCGTAGTTGCGTCCGTTCAACCCTGGGATCAAATTACAATTCAAATGGTGTTTTCCATCAATTTCTTTTGAAGTTAATCTTAGTATTTGCCATCATGAGAACAGATACGATAATTATCGCAATCGTTGTTATCATTATGATGTTGTCTGACAGCATCGTCATGATAAAAGGTTTGCAGCATTCTAAGACGCGTTCATTTGATCTTTTCAGTTCCAAATGAAAATGCTATTTCAACATTAAAGGTGGCAGATAGACCAAGAAAAAACGCTCGTTGTGATTGGTGAACGTATCTAACAGGATAGTAGCATTTAGTGATGAGATTTTTTTTATTAGAAATCAAAGTTTAGATGCTACTAACCCTGAGCTATATATATATATATATATATATATATATATATATATATATATATATAATTATTATTATTATTATTATTATTATTATTATTATTATTATTATTATTATTATTATTATTATTATTATTATCATTATTATTATTTATACAGGCATGTACATAATCCGCGACACTGGCATGTCGATGTTATCGATCAACAGCTATTAGAAACTGAAATCTTACCAAGAGGAAAGATTATATATAAAAGCTCTATTTGATATTCACCACTCTTTATAAGACCGGTTAAAAAGATGCAGTGGTCTCCCATTAGAAAGCATTGAATATTTAAATGTAAGAAAGCTGTTGGAAGCCTAACAATGCATTTTTAAAAATAAATATTAATTTATTTTAAAGTAGTCCCACATTTTCGACGTAATACGTCCTCATTTGGGTTGCAAGACATTTTTTTCTTTTATAGCGACATGTTTATCGCGTGTCCGCGCGTATTTCCCTAAAAGTCTTCGACATTTGAACCATCAACATCTTACGGATTCTACCTTCTACTAGCAATAAACACGTCGCTATAAAAGAAAAGAATGTCTTGCACCTCGATGAGGACGTATTACGTCGGAAATTTGGGACTACTTTTAAATAATTTCTTTTTTAATGCATTGTTAGGCTTCCAACCGCTTTCTTACATATATATGTTTTGATCCTTTCTAATTTCTTTATGTGTTTTCTGGATTCGATGTATCTGCCGTATTCACTTATGTCCCTAGTACTTTCGGATCTGTCTGGATCCATCTTCATAAGGAAATTAGAATCGATCAAAACAAAACTATGCAGACATACATTTTCCGTCGTATTTAAAAAAACAAATGCTGCCGATATAGATAAATATATATATATATATATATATATATATATATATATATATATATATATATATATATATATATATATATTAGGTACGTGCAAAAATGTCCGTGTCTTGTACGGACTATGCTTATTAAAAAGCGCTTATCATTTATTATTTAATTAGTTTCCGTGTAAACTTTTATTGTGTTTGAAAGATAAAAGCCTGAACTTAATCTCTAAAAGGAAAAAAAAAGTATATTTACGCGTAAAAAAGAAATTATAATTAAAAATGCTATCATGACGGCTAAAAAAACAAAAATTCAGTGAATTTTTAACTTTTAAGAAATTACTTGTAAAAATTCCTTGAAAGATAAATTTTTGGGAACTGTTTCAAAGATAATTATTAAATTAAAGTCATAAGACACTGAATTTTAAAAATCTTACGTTTTACTAGAAATTAGCAAAATTATTCCCCCAAAAGTCAGTCTAGTAAAATCCGGCATTCAGTTTATTGGTAAACGACTTTGTTTACCGATTGACTATCGCTATGCAAAATATATGTAATACAAAAATGTCATAATATTTCTGTTTATAAGTTTTAACTTTATATATAAAAATGGTTTTGTAATAGTTTATAGAAGCTGAAAAATTATTATCCATTAATGTCTTTATTTTTTTAAGGTTATAAAGAAATTTAATTTATTTAAGTACACTTATTTTGTTGTAATAAAAAGGAAATGCTTATTTAATTAACATATTTGTGAATGTACGCAATTAAGATCTTATTTATTTTATTTGTAACCTTTTTAGGTTCATATTTAACTTGGTATTAGTTTTTAATTTAGTAACAATCTGAAATTATTGATGACGTCTGTTTACCAATGGGTTTTTCTTTAGAATTTGAAATAAAACCTTTTTAAATGTTCAAAATAATGTTTACGTTACGAACTGGTCAATTTTATCAATTTTTTTTACATGATGATTAAAAACTTTAGTTACTCGATTTATTCCTAGCAATAAATTACATTGATTCGTTTTCAAATAAAGTGTATTTTTTATTTTAAGTGTGAAAAAGTAAATTAAAGTTAATGACTACACTGACAATTTATTCATTGAAAAAAAAGTTAAAAGCATTATTTATTAATAAATAGAATTCAATTTTGAAAGAAAATGTCATGTTTGAATTCTATTTATTTATTAATAAATAATTGTTTTTAACTTTTCAAATATTTATTAATGAAAAAAGGACAAAACAAATACAAATCTTTCCATATAATTGATGATCAATTGGGAAATTAACGAAATTGTTGAATCTCTAAAAATAACATTTTGAGGGCAGTGTAAAAGTGAGTGGTGTGGAGGATTAATCCCACCTATTTATTACAGAACAGGGCCACCATACCAATCCAAATGAATCGTTAGTAGAAATTATTCAATTTTTAAAATTATTTTTTGCGTTATGTTCCTGAGTCTCAAAATTTTCAATTTTTGGTTTATTTTCAAGATTATAAAAAACAATTCTTGCGCTGATGATACCACGTTTATGTATGAAAGTGAAATATAATTATGTCGAATTTTTTATTTACGAGAAACTCTAATCATTAAAATCACATGAAATATTTTTTGCAATTATATTTTTTTGTGAAAATATTTATTAAACAATACTTTATTCAATAATAATATCGCTAAATCAAAAAATTTATTTGTCTTTGAGTTATAGAAAAAAGAAAAGAAAAAGCAATTTGCTTTGACAAGGAAAATTCTAATTTTCGAAAGTTTAAATTAAAATAAATGTTATTTACATTGTTATGGTTTTCTCAACAAAAAAAATAATACTTTTACGAAACAATGGTTTATAATATGTCTACCCCTTTCTACTAAAATAAGTTATAGTTTTATAACAATTTTGTTCATTGAATAATTTAATGATCAAACAATACCGTAATAATTAAATTTAACTTTCAAAATCGTATTTATAAAAAAGAAAACGCGAGGGAGAAGAGATATCTCAAGAAAATACTTTTTACAAAAGGGACTGGTGACATTTTTGTTTATTTACTTTTATTCACCCCAAACATGGCAACATTGCCACTGAGATGTAAGGGACTACTGTGAATTAGGGGCCATACCTACAGGGGCATCCTAAGTAGGGAGTTGAGCAGCGAGATGTCTGTTCACATTATATTTAAATTTCTGCATGTTAGTACAGTCAGGGAAGCTGAGAGCAGAGAGGGAATTCCAAAGTCTAGCAGTTTGAGGGAAATAAACTATTTGAGTTAGTCGGGGTATTTACGTCGAGAGGGAACCAGTGTCGCGAGTTCATCGGAGCACATTCCATTGAAGTACTTGTAAAACAAGAATAGGGATGCAACATTGTGGCGATGGGACAGGGATTAGAGTTTGGTTAGATTGGAGACTCTTTTTTGGATCCTGTCTAATAATGAAAGACTAGTGGTTGATGCTCCATCTCAGGTGCACAGTGGGCTTCCAAGCGGACATATGGAATTTTTGCAACTTTTCCAAATGTCTATAAAACTTAGAAAATTGTAAAGTTCAGTTTCTGTAGTATCAAAAAATGGTCTTATTTATCTTCTTAAAAAAAATATTGATAGAGATATGCCTGTTTGAAGTTCACGAATTTTGAACGTTCACAATTTTGCGATGGTACAAAGTTTACCAACCAGCAAATGTGGGTCTACCCGAATAATGGCCCAAAATTTTCTCCAAACCTTCTGTGCATGTCCCATAAGGACATTAAGATAAGGCCAGATGTCCAAAATTGTATTAAATGTAAAAAATGGGCCATATGAACAGCTGTTGGGCATCTTTTGGGGGGGTTTCCGGAAAATTTACCTCACAGATTAGCAGTTTTTTCCCCCAAAAAAGCGCGAAATTTTGCCCCAATCTGTCCACTTAAACCAACGATAGAAAAAAAAGCCCGAGATAAATTTTTTCATGCTTTATATATAAGAATCTAGACAAATAACGCTATCATAATCCAATTGAGAAAAAAAATCACTCTCGGGCACCAATTTAAAAACTCCATATTGAGAAATTTGAGCTTGGTCAAATTTTACGTAAATAATCACCCTTGGAACAAAAAATCTAAATAATTTATGCAATTCTTACTCAAATATCCAGACCACTTTTCATATGTTTTTGGGGGTGCAGAATCCAAAACTGGCATCAAAACACACTAAAATTGCACTGTTTACTGGCAAATCACAATTTTCGCTGATTTTTAAGCAATTTTTGGTCAAATCCTTGCAGTAAATTTAGAAAATATGGATTTAATTTTCAAAATGAATGCACTTTATTTGTCAGAAATTTCCCCTTCAAGCTTCAAACAATTCCAACTGAACCTTGCACCACCTAGAAATGCATCAGTATACTTTTGTGCTGGTCTGCTTCTAAATATTTGACACATGATTATTTCCCAAATAATCCCGTGACCATATTTCCTTCTTAGCCTAGTTGTTTATCCATTGCTTTAAACTTAATTTTTCCTGCTTTTAAAATGGTGCCAGTGGGCATTGCATTGCATTGACTTCAATTGTGATATGTGTGAAGTTCATGTTTTATAACAATGATATTCTGTTGTTGTGGTTGGATTTGAATTCTCTTTGCAGGTCAAGAATTTCACGAACTAATATGATCCGAGTTAATAGATGTGTTTTTATGAAAGCTTCATTCTATGAAATTATCAACATCAGTCATCTATTTCTTTTTTCTTACAGTTTAGAAAAATCATGGTGAAGGACATGACAAACACTACTCTTCTCGAAATTTTCAAGAACTGTAAGAGATCACGATTCGAAAAAGAGCCAGATTTTGATGAAGTCATGAAACAGGCCTCACTTGAGCTAGATGTCCCACCTAGTGACAAACTTCTATCTGACATCAAAGCTGTGTTCCATGAGTGCCAGCAGCAACAGAAAAAGAATCGTTTATCGACCAGTTTATCTAAATCTATTGAGGAGAGGGTAGTTCTTCAAGGTGACAACTATGAACCGAAGGCAAAGCGTCCTTTGGAGGAAGTTAGCAGCCGTCAACAGCGCCGGAGAATGAGTGACATTATGGATTACACGAAAGCTGCTGCTCAAGCATAGAACACATCCCCAACAAAAGTGTTTGCCTATGGTCTGAAGAGCAAATACCTCCAAAAGAAAGAGGTTGCTAAGTTGGGACACTCTATTTTTCACAATGAGTCTATCCCAGACCAACATGTTTCCCTGGATGTTGCATCTGCCATCTATGAGAGTGGCAACATGACCAAACGTATCTACGCAGACATTCGACTACTCCTGAAAGATGCTGGAGCTGATGTTCTTCCGCCATACGTGAAGCTGTTAACATTCAAGAAGGAGCGGGGACCACAAGTACAAAAACTTGTGACCCCTTACAACGGTGTAAAGTACGATTACCTCCAATGCTTGCAGCTTACATCTGCTCAATTGTTTACATCCCTTCAATTACCGGCATTCCACAACCTCAATACAATTCAAATGACAGTTCATGATGGGTTAGATGGCAGTGGTGGACATTCAATTTTCAACCAGAAGGATTCCGCAGACACAAACAACATCATCATGTTCCGTATTGAAAACCTTAAGACTGTGAACGGTGAAGTTATCTGGGAAAATCCCTCACATGCCTCCTCTTCATCTTGTCGCCCAGTGATGCTGTTGACAGGAAAAGAAACTCGTGAGAACTGCGAAGTTGTGGCAGATCTTCAGAAGGAACGAAAAGGTGCACAATTCATGGTGGATCATCTCAACAAATCCATCAAGGTTGAAGTGGATGCCAAAATGTCCATGATAGATGGCAAAATGCACACCATCATCTCTGGTCTGGGTGGTACATTTTGTTGTCTGTGCTCAATGAGCAAAGAACAGCGTTATGATGTAGATATCATAGCATCAGGGTTCAAAGTCGATCGGTCATTAGAAGATACCATGGAGATCTGTCAGAAGGAGATGCACCGGGAAGAAAACCGACAGAAACAAGATTATGATGTTCGTAAAGGCGTAACTCAGGAACCTATCACAACAGAAGACATCAACAACATGCACCCTCTCCACAATCTTCTCCGTTGTTTTGGTTGGATATTTAAGATCTGCTACCATGCCACTGCTGGTCATTTGTCTTGGTCTGAGGCCAAGTTGAACGTTTCACATAGGGTGGCCCGAGCATTGGAATTTCTCAAACAAGCCAAAGAAGCGATTCAAGCCAGAGTCAAGGAGGAAACATCTATCACCTTGGAGAAAGCTGATCCAACTGGTCATGGTGGTACCTCCACAACTGGGAACATTGCTAAGGTTATGCTGAACACCAACAATCGAAAACTACTCACACAAGGAATTGATAGCTCCGAATTAAGAGCTAAAATTGATCAATTGGTACTGAATATGGCTGTGATTCTCACTATCATCAACTCGGATCGAAAGGTTAAGGTTGATGAGTTCAGAGAATTCTGCAGAGCAACATACCTCCATGTCGTCTCTATTCCGTGGATTGATATCACACTTAGTGCACATGCTGTTTTGGGACACAGTGCAGAGCTGATTGTCGAAAATGGCTGTGTCGGTCTACTCAATTTCACCGAGTCAGGTATTGAAGCCAATAACAAATTTCTTCGTCAATACCGAATAAACAAATCCAGGAAGACCAGTCAGTTTGACAACTTGTCAGATTGTATCAATCGATTGTGGGACAAGAGCGATCCAATTGTCATGAAAACAATAGAGCGATTGCATTGCAGACATTGTAAAGGGGTAGGACACACTATTCGAGGTTGTGAGCAGCTTAAGGCTGCAATACTTGGATGTAATTCTGAGTATGAATCTTTGTTGCACTTTCTTACCGATGTGTAATCTGAAACCATTACTTGTTGTTTCTCTGATATTTTGGCATGTATTTGTTGTATTATAGAGGGAATATGGGTCTCTTCTTACAGTCATATGGTCTTGTTTGTTTGCCCAATTTATATACTTCAAAGTTACGATAATCTGAAATTCAGCCAAAATTAGTTCCCTCTGTAAGTTGGTTCATTGTGACGATTGATTCATAGTGATGATCCTCAGACTCCTAAAAGGGTATAATTATGTGGTATATCACTCTGTACAACACCCCATAATGCCCCCTGATACTTTATTTATTTTATTTTTATGATTGTTATTTATTTATTTATATATATATAATATTAAAATGTTATTTAATATTACATATATATATATATATATATATATATATATATATATATATATATATATATATATATATATATATATATATATATATATAGAATTAACGATAAGGGAAGTATCGTTAAAGTGATCTATCGTGATAAAGTAAAGCTCAATACGTTGAGAAGAGCAATCAATTTAAAGAAGGAAAGGTGAAGATAAAAAATTGCACACAATTACATAAAATTACCTAAAATTGATACAAATTTTATTACATAGAACTTTCAGATGCAAGGAGTTACACAAATCCTTAATCCATGGATTTTCAAAGATAAAACTCTTCTCGTCAGAGGACAAAATTCGGTAATGTGATATTTCAATGTAATAAAATTTGTATCAATTTTAGGTAATTTTATGTAATTTTGTGCAATTTTTTATCTTCATCTTTCCTTCTTTATATATATATATATATATATATATATATATATATATATATATATATATATATATATATATATATATATATATATATATATATATACGTTTTTATTTTTTACTTCATTTAAATGTAATTTAACTCTTATATACATACATGTGTCGGTCTAAAAATAACCGGAAGACAGAAATCCACCGAATAATTAACAAGTAGATTCGACCCCATCACCGAAGATTAGACAGTCTGGTGATCGCACAGGCGCGTGAAACGGTGGTAACCGTATAAAGATACAACTTATTTTTTTATGATATATATATATATATATATATATATATTATTATTATTATTATTATTATTATTACAAGTTAGCTACAAAGAAATGATTGTGTTTCATCCCCAAATGAATTCGTCAGGCTGAATTCCTTTCGCGGGCGAAACACAAACATTTCACTTCTCATAAATATATTTCTATACTATTACCAAGTGGTTTTCCTTTGAATCTGAGTGACAAGTCTACCCAGATTTCCAGCACTTTCCACCTCTTCCGATAACCGTTGCAAATCAGTTTGCGTTATCGCAACAGCCATTTACCATTTATTTTTCGCTGGCATCAACCGTTAGTCTTCTTTTATTATTATTATTAGTAGTAGTAGTAGTAGTAGTAGTAGTAGTGGTAGTAGTGGTAGTAATGGTAGTAATGGTAGTAGTAATAGTCGTAGCACCATCATGACGAAACCGAACCGGAAGTGATGCAACCATTGAAAAAAGAGAATGCCTGATTGTGCCACCTCGTAATAGAAAAAGACTATTTTTCTATTATTAAAGCATGGTTTAAAGAAAGAAAAAAAAGTTTTCTTTTTAAAAGACCGACTTTGGAGCGGAAGTCGAATTTGATATTTATAATTGTTATTTCATGCTTTTTATCTATTATTACTAAAGCATGATTTACGTAAATAAAAGTGTTATTTCCATAATGAGTGGGTGAGTTGTTGTCTGTTGCTCGTTTTAATCTTTCTTTTCTTTTTTATGTAGTCAGATGCGAAGAGATAGACAAATACAAAGGTGTGTTTAAAACACAATGAAAACTCGAGCTTGTTTTATTGGGCATGAAAAAAGTCCAGTTGTAGGTTTTTTCTTGATTTATTTATTGAATAGAAAAATGCAAGTTGTTGTTATTATTATTATTTACTCACTAGGAGTTATCACACTGGTCATCGTCAGTGATCGCCCACTGCCGACAACCTGTGGTATTCCCTGGAGTCTGAGTGACAACAAGTCTCCTCAGACTTCCAGTATGCTCCACCTCTTTTCGTTCATCACCGCTGATGACCTTGCGGTAATCGCAACAGCCACCTACCAACGATTTCCCGCTGATAAGGGCCATTGGTCCCCTCTGGGGCCCGAGTGGCAACAAGCCTTCCCAAGGTCCCAGAGGTTCTTCTTCTTCTTCTTCTTCTTCTTCTTCTTCTTATTATTATTATTATTATTATTATTATTATTATTATTATTATTATTATTATTATCTATACTATTTTTATTATTATTATTATTATTATTATTATCATTATTATTATCTATACTATTTTTATTATTATTATTATTATTATTATTATTATTATTATTATTATCTATACTATTTTTATTATTATTATTATTATTATTATTATTATTATTATTATTATGTTGTTGTTGTTGTTATTGTTGTTGTTGTTGTAGTAGTAGTTGTTGTTGTTGTTGTTGTTGTTGTGATTGTTGTTGTTGTTGTTGTTGTTGTTGTTGTTGTAATAATAATAATAATAATAATAATAATAATAAGAAGAAGAAGAAGAAGAAGAAGAAGAAGAAGAAGAAGAAGAAGAAGAAGAAGAAGAAACAGAAGAAGAAGAAGAGGAGGAGGAGGATGAAGAAGAAGAAGAAGAAGAAGAAGAAGAAGAAGAAGAAGACCACAAAGAATTACAGAACAATAACATGCTTCTTCTTTTTTTATATGATATTTCACCCCAAACAAGACAGGACGCCACTGTAGACGTAAAGGGGCTACTGACAATTAGAGAGTAGGTTTAGGGTGTCATTCTAAGTTAGGGGGCTGTGCAGCGAGATGTCTGTTTACATTAGTTTTAAACCTCTGCATGTCGGTACTGTCGGGGAAACAGGGGGCAGGGAGGGAGTTCCAGAGGTCGGCAGTACGATGAAAAAAAGCTATTGGAGTAGAAGGCTCCCCGGCATCTGGGGACTTCCACAGTGAATGGATGGGATTTAGCTGATTGTCGAGTTGGTCTAGTGAATTTACGTCGAGAGGGCACCAAAGTATTTGTTCAACAAGCACAAGGATGCTACATTGCGGCGATGGGACAGGGGCTGGAGCTTGGTGAATAGTGAGGGACCTATTAAGTTGGTGACTTTTTTTGGGGACCTTGTCAAGGAGAAAGAGACTAGTAGATGATGCACCAGCCTAAATGTGGCAACAATACTCCATGCATGGGCAGATGGTGGCTTTGTTGTGATACAGGATAATGTCAGGTGTGAGGAGTTTACTAGCACGGTAGAGGGAGCTCACCTTCTTTGCTGCAGCCTTGGCAATGTCTTCAATGTATTTGTTCCAATTCATGTTACCTGTTAAGGTTAGGCCGAGTAGTTTGAATGTTAAACTCTCAGGTAGGGTGTTATTTGCCATGACAATCGCAAATAAACCTATCTCAGACTCAATGTCATCAGGGAGATCGTTTATGAAGTTCAGGAACAAGAAAGGTCCAAGGATAGATCCCTGAGGTACACCAGCATGTATGTCATGTTGCTTAGATGAACGGTCATCGAGAACAACCTGGATCTTTCTTTTGGTTAGGAAGGATCTAATTATATTAAGTAATTGCCCAGTAATAGCGTATGAGCGTATTTTCAGAAGCCCTTTATGTCAAACCTCGTCAAAGGCCTTTGATATATCAAGCGCTACTGCCCTAGCTTCACCTGCCTTGTCGAGTGTATGATACATGCGTTCAGAGATGACCGTTAGGATGTCTGCCGTAGATAGTGCTTCTCTCAATCGATACTGGCGGTCAGATAGAAGTTTAGCATTAACTAAGTGCCGGACTTTCGCTAGATTGATTAAGGATTCAAAGATTTTAGCAAACATCGGCAGTAGACTGATTGGGCGGTTGTTCTGAGGATCGGTTCTATTCCCAGAATTCTTGTAGACTGGTACCACAGAGGCAATTTTCCAACTATCGAGAAAGCAAGATTTAGCTAGGTATTTGTTGTAGAGTTTGGAGAGGACAGGGGCCAGTTCAGCAGAGCATTTCTTTATTACTATTACAGGTATAAGATCGGGCCCACAAGCTTTGGAGATGTCAAAGTTTTTAATGATGTCTCTGACCTGGGATAGGGTGATGACCAGATTATCAAGTCTGGCTTCGGTCCGCAATAAGAATTTAGGGAGGTGGGGTTCTTAGTCCAAAGTCGAGTTAGAGGCGAAACGCTGGGCAAGTAGTCTAGCCTTATCAGTTATGACAACTGATAAGGCGACATCATTGTGGTTTGATAGTGGGGGAAATCGTTGATTGTCTATTGTTCACCACACTAGAACGGTATAAGAAATGTACGGTATAAGAAATATAAGTAACTAACGCTGTGATCTAAAATCAATCTAAAGCACGGGTAGTCTTGGTCATCCGATTCTAACCTATGTTCTCTAGTCAGGAGGAGGGTGTTCCGAACATAAACTCTTATCCCGTGCATATGTTTGTCAGAGTCTTTACGGTAGAGTGGGAGGTAGTCAGCCATGTTAAAGTGGTGAGAGGAGATTGAGGATTAAAGGTTAGTTTCACTTAGTGCTAGGATATCCGGTGTGTTTGTCAGGAGAAAGGTTTCTACGTCGTTGATGTTGGTTCTAAGTCCCCGGATATTTGCGAATGCGAGCCTCAAGGGCGGAGGCGAAAATGTTTTTTGTTGGGTGTCTGGTTTAAGTTTGATTTCATTTTTTTGTAATGACATGTTTGTTTTGTTATAGAGAAGGTTAGGCAAGGTGGGTGTTTGTTTTGTGCCAATAAGCTCACACAACCAGTCCATTAGTCGCGACCTGGTCCATAGGGGTTTTGACCTCGGGAAAGCCCACCGGAGATAACTGCAGTGTCCCTTTCCATGCGCGACATGGCACATACAACAACCCACGGTATTATGCAACTGATGATGGAGCAGACGTTCTTAGCGCTACCCAAGAGTTTGGGCTCCTGTCTTGTCAGTCGGAAACAGCAGCCAGACAAGCTGTCTAACCTGTACCATTGACCTGTCGGAACAAGAGCGACCCAGACTGCTCATGTAAGACTTAGTGACGAAAAAACTTAAGGAAAAACCTTGAATGCGGAAACCTTTCCACATAAGCTACGTGCAAGGTGCAATAGGAAGTAAACAAAATCACATAAAGAGCACCACAAGAACCCAAGGAACAGGAACTGCAAGAAATTTCATAAACTACCCCCCTAAAAAATGTGATGACACTAGCCCCGACTGCACCACACAAAAAGGGTCGTGAAGCGATAGAAAACCCGAGGAGGGATAGAACTAACCACACCTCCGCTGGAAGAGTGCAGAGAGCACTGGGACATTGGGGAGGCTTATTGCCATTCAAATCCCAGAGAAGACCAATGGTCGTTGCCAACGAGAAATCGATGGTAACCGTCTGTTGTGATAAAGCAAATTCATTTACAGTAGTTATCGAAAGAGGTGAAGAGCACTGGAAATCTGGGGAGACTTGTTGTCACTCAGACTCCAGAGAACACCACTGGTGATTCTCAGTGAGCAATCACTGATGATGGCCTAGTGAGTAGTAGTAGTGATGATGATGATGATGATGATGATGATGATGATGATGATGATGATGATGATGATGATGATGATGATGATGATGATGATGATGATGATTCCGTTTTGAAGCCGTCGTAACGAAACCGAACCGGAAGTGATGCTGTCCTTGAAAAGAAAAAAGAAAAGGCCATATGGTGTCACTACTTGTATAAATAGTTAACAAACCAGAACTGTTTTATTTGTTTTATTGTTAAAACATGTTTTAAAGAAAGTATTTTTTTTCTCTAAATGGCAAACTTCGGAGCAGAAGTGGAACTTAATATTTGTAATTGTTTTGTTTTGTTACTGGTTGACGTAAATAAAATAAAATAAAGGCGATGTTGTTGAAAAAAAATTATTTTTTCTTTCCTTTCTTTATGTAGTCAGGGGTGCAATATAGCCAGTTGGGAGGTTTATTTATGGTTTATTTGGGATACACGGTAAAAATATAGCTAATGAGCTACATCGCTAGGGAGAAATCGTCTTTACATTATATGCAATGAAAAAAAGAAATTTAGAATTAGTTTCTCGTCAGATCAGGTGACAAAATCAAGATGGCTACTATCAGTTAAGATTCCAAAAGAGGCAAACTGTTTCATCATTTTGATGATTACGAGTCAAATAAGTATGTACTTATATCGCTAAAATATTATATGGATTATATTATTTGTCTATAAAATAAATAGGTATCTGAAATGTCTATATTAATAAAATGATATCAAAGACTTAGGACGCCAGTTGCAAATTCCAATTTTAAAAACGGAGCGATTTCATTGCATAATCATATATGGTAATTATTCAATTAAACTTAACGGTGAATCTCGGAAAATGGATGTTACTGAAAGAATTATAGAACCGGATAAAATCAATGCAATCTCAATAGATTTAATTGTTTTGTTTTATAACGAGCACAGACTGTTAATTTCTGTAATTTGTGATGAAATATTGATTTTGTAGGCGAGAGTGTATCCATAACAAACTTCGAGAATTGGATTAACTTCACTTTATTATATATATTTTTATTATTATTATTATTTCATGTATACACATATATTATATGGAGATATGATATATTATGGATAGATTTTCATTATTTGCTTTAACAGTGCTCGGTACGTGAGTAGAGCTAGATAGTAAGGTATGAAAATATAGTGCCATAAACATATTTTCATACCTTACTATATATATATATATATATATATATATATATATATATATATATATATATATATATATATATATATATATATATATATATATGAAGCAATCCAACAAAAGATATAAGCGTCAACTAATATCTTATAATTAGTAAAACATCCGGATAAAAACTGAAGCTCAATATACTGGATAGAGCATTAATATTATAATATAAAATGAAGTAATAAAATAAGGTGTCAATCAAATTTTATTAGAATTCAAAGTTCAAGCAAAGTATCCTTAAGTCCTTAGCTCATGAGTTTTCAAAGATAATTCTTCTCTTCAGAGGACCATTACCGCAGTTATACTACTACAGGTAATAACATTACGCTTTGAAAATATATAAAATTATATACACAAATACATAAAAATACATAACATCAAACATATCAACCCAAAAACATACTTTATACTTTATATTATAATTATATATATATATATATATATATATATATATATATAGAGAGAGAGAGAGAGAGAGAGAGAGAGAGAGAGAGAGAGACAGACAGACAGACAGACAGGCAGACAGACAGACAGACAGAGAAATGGAAAAGTGGGCAAACTGCAAAGTATAAAAAGAAACATCAAATCCAAAACTCAGTCCAAAAATTCAATCTTGTAACTTCTAGTTTAACTATTTTAATTTTTATTTAAGATTTACGGTTTTAATTTTTCGGTTTCTATTTTTTTATATTTTTTATTTATTATTATTCAAAAAAAATGGAATAAAAGTATGCACACGTGTGGGTATATGAGATAGATGGTACAGTGCGCATATGCTTTCGGGTGATGACGTGTCGAGTTGATTAGTAGATTAACCGTTTGCTTGACGTGTCGCTCGATGTAGAAGTGGAAGTTTCATTGGTTGATTTGATCACATGACGTAGTAGTAAGGTTTTTTGAAATGACATAGATGTTGTAAAGATATGTTAGCTGCTGGTCGGAGCTTTTAGAAGGACACACGTATTTAGTTTGATAGATAAAACCAACAACTCGTAGTTAGGGAATGGATCCACATTAGTTAAGAATTTAATAACGCATTAAGTTTTAATGGCTGTATTCTCTTTCATCTTCATCGAGATTCCGGATGCCTGCGAAATAAACCCCAACAGACACATAAACGCCGGACCCGGAACTAGGAGAAAAGTGCAACAATTTCCCAGTCAATGGTTTGAGAGCTATAGATACTGGTCATTTCGTACATCGTTTCAAGGCTGACGTTGATAGAGAATTTGTTCTCGCAGACAGCGGGAATCTCTTTAAAGATTGAAGACAATACTGGTTTCAAGTTAAAATATATGTTATTAAATTATTCACAATGAATAGCGTTCGTTTAAAATTGTAGGGATTTTTAACTTCCGTTTTTACAAGGAAATAAACTAAAATAAAAATTCTCTATTGGGGGGGGGGTAATTTTACTTTTGCTTTGAAAATTCTCTTTTTACTTTGATTGGTGCGGAAATATTTTTTATAAACAAATCTCTATATCAGAATAGTTAACAATACAAAAAACTGTGTTCATCCCCCCCCTCTCTCTCTCTCTCTCTCTCCCTCTCTTTCTTTCTCTATCTCTCTCTCTCTCTCTCTCTCTCTCTCTCTCTCTCTCTATCGGCCAGTATTTTCTAACAGGGTTGCGGAATCAGAAGGTAAAAGGTTTGACTTTTAAAAATGTTGACTCCGACTCCTAGAATTCCAAAGTGTGCGACTCTCATTTTAAAGTCTTCCAATCTTCAGTAATAATCGGAGTTGAAAAAGGTTACTCAGATTCTGACTCCGAGTATTCTTACAAGTCAAACTCCGACTCTTTCCAAGACCTCCGACTCCCTTCGACCCCGACTCTGCAACCCGGCTTTCTACAAACTTAGACGCATGCTTCTTTGTTAGAATGGCGACGTGTGCCGATGCAAGAATTCCTAACTTTTATTTTCACAAACACAAACTAAAACAAAAGCCGATGACGAACGTCTCCTTCTTTACGCAATTTTTTTTTTTGGGGGGGGGGGGCATGAAAATTTTCTTTTCACTTTTATTTGAGCGAAAATAATTTTTAATTTACATATTACTATATGAGAACAGTTAACAATACCAAAAAGGTGAATCTCGCTCTCTCTCTCTCTCTTTCTCTCTCTCTCTCTCTCTCTCTCTCTCTCTCTCTATATATATATATATATATATATATATATATATATATATATATATATATATATCTTTCTTAGCCAGTGTTTTCTTCCAGGGTTGCGGAGTCGGAATGTATACAGTCCGACTCCGACTCATACGAATTCAAATATTTCGACTCCTAGATTTCCAAAATATCCGACTCCGACTTCTAATTTAAAAGTCTTCCAATAATCAGTAATAATCTGACTCCGACTCCTAGCATTCTTACAAGTTCGCCTCCGACTCCTAGCATTCTTACAAGTTCGACTCCGATTCCTTTAAAAACCACTCCCTCTGACTCTGAAACTCTGCTTTCTATAAAATTAGGCGCATGCTTATTTGTCATGAATTTCAACTAGTTTTTCTTTTATATCACCTGTAAAAAATTAAAACTTGCTGTAGTAGTAGTAGTAGTAGTAGTAGTAGTAGTGGTGGTGGTGGTGGTGGTGGTGGTGGTGAAGGGGCTACAGGTTCTGAGAATAGTAATAACTTTTCCTTGTCTCAGGTTGGAGGCGTTTTCCTGTTACTTTTTGGAGAATTTGTAAAATCTTTGCCACGTGTGCCTCGCCCTCTACCTACGATGTAGAATTCCCCTCCTTTAAATGTTGTCATAATAGCCATTTCTTTCTTCGGGCGTCAGAGCAGATGATCTGTAAGAATAGAATGCTCCCCCCCCCTCATGTTAACATACGAGATACCCTTTGGTCAGTCGCGAGAAAAACACCTCTTCGAATAACATTTATATTAAAAAATGGATGTATATATATATATATATATATATATATATATATATATATATATTATTATTATTATTTTTATTTTTATGTATACAGACATGTACAAAATCTGTGACACTGGCATGTCGATGTTATCAATCAACAGCTGTTAGAAACTGAGATCTCATCAGAGAGAATCAAAATCATATCCTTACCTCAGATCATATTTGGGTTCTTCCCAAATATAATTGATGATCGATAACATCGACATGCCAGCGTCGCAGATTATGTACATGTCTGTATAAATATAAATAATCATATATATAAAAGCTTTATTTGATATTGAGCACTTTTTGATAAGCCCGGTTGAAATTCTTTGGATTCCTATCCTGTGGATGTTTACTTTACCTGGTATATATATATATATATATATATATATATATATATATATATATATATATATATATATATGAAAAAGGAAAAACCGAAAATTATGTATATATTAATCAACGTTTTGTCTATATTTCAAGATTTTCTCAAGATGACTTATTCGAAGAAAAAAACGTGAACAGAATGTTTTTGTTCTTTTTTTTTTGAACGAACTACATACGTTAAAATTCAAAATATGTGATGCGTTTATGAAATGAAATCAGTGTTCGTTTTTTTGTTTTTGTTTTTAAGGATTAATATCGCTGTTATGTACAAATATTTGTTGGGAACGTGGTGTAAAAAAAACTTTGTACATTACATCGATATAAATAATTTTTTTAAAAAACACTGTTTTTCATAAACGCACCACATATTTTTAATTTTAACGTCTATGTTTCATTCGAAAAGAGAACAAAAAATATTCTTTTCACGTCAGACACACACCATTTCAATTTTTTATTTCATAATGTGAATTATAATACACTCTCATCATTGCCATTACGGTTACAAATTTGTGACCGAAAACATGAGTTGACGTAATAATTAGGTAGATATATCCGCAAACAACACGACCAGTAACCCTAACCTGACTGACAAGAACCAGACCGACAATGGCTTCAAACAAGGAATATGTCGAAAGGAGCGTCGTCAGGACACCACCACCACTACTCCGGTTATCACCTTTCAGAGATCAGACGCATCGACTATTTCTCACAATTTACCACAGATATATGTTACGATGGCAAGGTTGTAGTGCCAGAGCTACCTGGCTAGCAGGGCTCTGGTAAACTTCAGGGGGAGTCAACATCAGGATCCGTCGTTCTCTACTCGTCCATGCATCTGCGTGTGACAAACAAGGAGGCGTCAGGTGCGGAACTGCAAATCTACAGAGTGAAGACAACAACGTTACTTCGGCACATGCGTAACCGCCATTCCTTAGTGTTATGGTGCCGTACCTGTACGAAGAACAAATGGACTCGTCCATCCATAATAAAATGCGAGAAGCATTCCAACTCACAGACTTCTTCCACCCCAGTTCTATACTGGCAGTCCAGAATACCACTTCTTGTATATATATTCTTTTTCTTCAATAATATATCTTTGTTCCTGTAACCCCGTGTTTCCATGTCTTTATTTCAGCCCCTAACAGGGTCACAATACTTTGTGTGTTCTGAACCAAAATTTCCACGACTTCGTATGGAACCACTTTGCTCTGCTGCTCTGGGTGCCGGGAGTGAAAACCTCCAGTCTTGAAGGTATAACGAATAGGTAGGGGCAATGAGGAGGACTTGATACAGACCAAACAATCCTGAGACACGTTATCTTAAAGCTCTGAGTTCAATCCTGAGAAAAGGCAGTAAAATGATTTAACAAGTTAGCTGACAGGACATAATAGGTGGTCGTATTAACGACTAAAAATCTCGTCAGAACAGTTTTGTGGAAAAGAATAATAGTAAAGACAATGACTATAATCGCGTAATAGCAAGAATTGTGAATGATAAACAGTTTTGTGGAAAAGAATGATAGTAAAGACAATGACTATAATCGCGTAATAGCAAGAATTGTGAATGATAAACAGTTTTGTGGAAAAGAATGATAGTAAAGACAATGACTATAATCGCGTAATAGCAAGAATTGTGAATGATAAACAGTTTTGTGGAAAAGAATGATAGTAAAGACAATGACTATAATCGCGTAGTAGCAAGAATTGTGAATGATAAACAGTTTTGTGGAAAAGAATGATAGTAAAGACAATGACTATAATCGCGTAATAGCAAGAATTGTGAATGATAAACAGTTTTGTGGAAAAGAATGATAGTAAAGACAATGACTATAATCGCGTAATAGCAAGAATTGTGAATGATAAACTGTAACCATTAAAATGACTGGTTAAATCACTTCATTGTTGTCATAAAGAATGCTAACATATAAAATCATCTTATTGCCTTTGCTCAAAATTGATCCAAGAAACTTAAGATAACATTTTAAGCAACGTTCTACAATCACAATCCAGGCTGTTGTAGTCAAATCTTTGACGACAACTACTGTCATAGTAACAGCCGTTATCACAGTTAACCTTCTTCTTTCTTTACGACTACAATTAATGAATTTAACAGTCATTTTCAAGGCTAACGTTTATCATTGATAATCCGACTCTGATGAGATTCCTAGTTGTTTACACGATTACCTCCTGCACCCTGTCTGCTGCGATACGAACTTACTTCTGCGAGTATTTATTCCAGAAAATAAAAGTACGTTTTTATATATTACACACGCATTGTCTCCTTGCTATTTTCGTTGTCTTTGTTGTGACTTTCTGACTTGCAAACGCAAGGCGACACATTCGTCTATCTCATAAGTATATCTTTATACCTTCTCTTATAGAGAGGAGGATGCCTTGTTGGCAGAGACCCGCGGCCTCTCGCTCATAATGTGCTCACTGAACCACCAAACATTGACTCAAGTATGTCTACATGGCCAATACGACTAGGACGTTAGTTGAAACGTTATCTTAAAGTTCTGTGTTCAATTCTGAACAAAGACAGCAAGATGATTTAACGAGTTCGGTGAAACAATGTCACTATGCCTGGAGATTTTGAGTATAAAGAGTATATGCACAGTACATCTAATCAAGTTTAATTGATTTCAAATTTTGATGACGGTTTCCGAGTTCAAAACAAACTATCCAATGGATAATCCGACAGAAACGTTGAAATAAGGACAACTAAAATGAAGAAACAAGTCCGAAGTTGTAAATAGTAATCGTATAAACAATAACAAGTACAGCTCGTTAACCGATTTTGCAGCCTATCTCAGTCGAAATGTCACGTGTCCTCGGTCACGATACTGCACGATTCATACAAGGCATTGGACGAATAAGAGCCACTTCTATAAACGAGCGTTGAGAGACCGCCTGGATGCTTCAGCGCATCTCCTTAGCTATCATCTGAGGCAAGGGTGTCGTTTCGCAACGTCTAAGTGTTGATAAAAGAAAATAATAAACATTTTTGGACCAAGACAACAATAAGAACCCCAGATCATTAACACAAGACGCGGGACATGTTTTGGAAGTCACCGGTTGACCTCGCAATACACGTGGTCTCTATTTACAAAACACTTGTAAATAAATCTTTTATTTATTTGAATAAATGCAGTATATTTCGGAATTTTTTTTTCTTTTAACATGTTAATATTTATTTTAAGGCAGAGAGTCCATAAATAAAACAAATAAAATATTAACATGTTTTCTTTTAAAACATGTTTTTGTGTCACTATTTACTTGCCTCCCCACGAGGGCAGAAATGTGGGGGGGGGTATGAAATATTTATCACCGTACTTAAGTAATCTTTCGTTTTGTAGGGAAAAATCAAGCTTCCCAAAAAGGGGCACTCTGGATCTTACCTCAGTTTAGAAGGATTTTTCCATACTACACTTTGCTCCTAGCCAGAGGAGATTACGGAAGATTACGCAAGTTATTTTAATAAATAAACGAAATATATACGCTTTTTAAAAAATCGGCTGACTTGTAATCTTTCGTTTTGCCTCCCCACGAGGGCGGAGTTAGACTTCAAAAATCAGTTTCTAAACGGAAGCAATTTAAAATTTATGAAGTTTTTGTCCTTTTTTTTCTGTAAGCAACGTTGTACGTCTATGCTACTCACATTATTTTAAAATACAAAACAAACAAACCATTCTTCTGACACATAATTACGAAATAATTAACACAAGAACCTCCACGGCTTCCGTAACAACAAGAATTGACCTGATCAGTTTAGAGGCTTCTTCATATGCATATTTTAATATCCTTATTTTTGTTTGTTTTCGAAATAAAAATAAAGGTTTGCCATGAAATATGCTTTTCTTGTGAGCTTGCCACTGTTGTTTTCCCTCGTAAAGTTAATAAACTTTCATTAAAATAAATAAATAAATGAATAAAAATAATCGTATAAGTAGTACGATACATACACATAACGGTGTGTTTAATATAGCATTCCTTTTTCTGCGTATCAGTGATTCAGACCCTTACGTCCGCATCGTTTGATCAATCGTCACCAAACTTTGTCAAAATATCGGTCATGGTCTAACTTACAACTAATTTAATTTGGGAAAATCTGGGTCAAAGGTCAAGGTCGCAGAACAGTTAAAGACACACTTTTGCAAATAACTTCGATTCTGTTCGTCGTAGAAACTCGCTACGAGGCTCATGTTGTAGCCAATGAAGTCCCACCATTTATATGACCTTGATCTTGATATTGAGAACTTCACCTTGAAAGGTTCGGTCATAGTCGAAATTTTGATCTGATGCTCTTTGATAACAGTAACGGCCATGCAAATTTTCAGCCTTATCAGATAAATAGTTTTTGAGTTCTCAACATTTCTTTTGTATAACTTTGGAAATACACCATAGAATATGAAGAATTAAGGCCCAGATAATACTTTGGACCCTCTTTACATTGTCAGTCACAGATATGCAATCTCATGGCTAACTTCTTGTTCACCAATGCTTTTGAACAAATTATAACATATTTGAGTCTTCAATTGTAAACAGTTTAACAGAAAGATTAAATATTTTATGACTATTGTCTCAACAAGATGGATGCCAACAAGACGAATAAGGAAATTTTCTACAATGAATCTCACCTGTTCTGTTATAATATATATATATATATATATATATATATATATATATATATATATATAGAGAGAGAGAGAGAGAGAGAGAGAGAGAGAGATTACTTATTTTTCGTTCTGCTAGCAAGATGAGATTGGGATTCAGTCTTTTTTTGCTCAATTCGGATTTAACGGGTTTTCTAATTAAACAACGAACTTTGATTTGACTTGGGTTGCACATTTCGGGATTTTGGAACTTTGATTGGACTTTCTATATTATTTGATTTATTTATCATTAACATTGAATATTGACACATTTCGGGACTGGATAACTTTGTCGGCACCTTCAATTACACGTATTTGGACTGCTGTTTGTAACTTGGAGTAATTGTCTTTCCTGATTATGCTTCTCAATATGTATGAACTGGATGGACTATATGGATTCAACAAAAAGTATGTTTTTGGGTTGATATGTTTTGATGTTATGTATTTTTGTGTATTTGTGTATATAATTTTATATATTTTCAAAGCGTAATTTTATTACCTGTAGTAGTATAACTGCGGTAATGGTCCTCTGAAGAGAAGAATTATCTTTGAAAACTCATGAGATAAGGACTTAAGAATACTTTGCTTGAACTTTGAATTCTAATCAAATTTGATTGACACCTTATTTTATTACCTCATTTTATATTATAATATATATATATATATATATATATATATATATATATATATATATATATATATATATATATATATATATATATGCATGTCTGTATTAATAAAAATAATTATATAAATGCCAGTCTTGACTGCCAGTAGAGACTGGGTTTGGTCCAGGTATTTAATTGTTTCCCACCGCAGCAATATGTGACACGAGGTCGGAAGGTGGCGGAAGAGTCAAGCCAGCGCCCTTAAAGAAGGAGCACTCTGGCCTAGCAAAAATAGTCTGGGCAACCCGTCTGCATTCCCCGGTCAGGGCGCCTCATGCAGTAAGCAATGAACTGCTCCACCCCAAAGAGAGTAGGCAAGGCCTGGGAGGGTGCACCTCCAAGGACAATCGAGGGCAGTATACCTCAGCCCGACAGAGAAAAAGCCACCGAAATGACCAGATTCCTGCCGGACTGATTGTCGCGAACTAATCCTCGACTGGTATTGCCGCATCCCGAAATCCTCAATCAACCGAAGTTAATGAGAGACTGAACAGGCTGGGGTTGGCCTCAGGTATTTAATTCAATCCAACCGCAGGAATATGTGACACAAGGTCGGAAAGTGGGGGAAGAGTCAAGCCAGCGCCCCTAAAGAAGGAGCACTCTGGCCCAGCCAAAATAGCCTGGGCAACCCCGTCGGCATTCCCCGGTCAGGGCGCCTCATGCAGCAAGCAATAAACTTACTCCTCCCCAAAGAGGGGAGGCAAGGCTTGGGAGAGTGCACCTCCTAGGACAACCCAGGACAATATACCTCAACCCGGCAGATAAAAGGCCACTGAAATGGCCCAGTTCCTGCCGGACTGATTGTCGAGAACAAATCCTCGACTGGTATTACCCCATCCCGACGTCCTCAATCAACCGAAGTTAATGAGAGACTAATCGGGATGGGGTTGAGAACAACACTGAGAAGCAGATGCTTCCAGTATTTATTGTGAATGGGAGAGTCCAAAGTCCGTAATAGGTAAGGTACCATAACACCCCCTCCCAAGCCTTACCTTCTCAGGAATCTGGTATCGTTTCTTTTTCGGATTGACGCTATTCTGAGGTAGCTTGAGGTAGCTTGAGGTAGCTGTATGTCGAAAGTGTTGTATCTGGTAAGTATAACTGCTGCAAATGCTGTCGGTTTAGGTGTCTCTTATGAGAGAACTGAGGGCTGATATCCTCCAGTTTTTTTTTTATTCTAGACTTCTGGTTTTTGAGGCCATCTTTAAATTTGGAAAAAGAATGTCTTCTTTGCTCCGACATTCAACTTCAACTTCAACACATCTTATCTTTCATCGTCTTTAATACTTCTGAAAGCTCTTTGAGATGAAACTTTAGCGATTCCAGCTCTAGAACCATGAATCCACTCTTCAATTGGTTATCAAAGAATGTGACATAAATTCTTTCAGTTAACTGTTTGGAGCGTGAATTTTGTGTCCTTATGTTTTTTAATTTCTGTCGACAATTTATTTTGTGTTCATTTCATGCAATTTTTAATGGTTGAAATAAATTCCTTTTTTCGTTTTTCTGAGTCGATGGAGGGATTGTTTTTATTGTCTGGATAAAGATTTTAGTTGGTAACCCCCAGAAATTGAATAGCTGCAAACAATAAATTATTGGTGTTTGTTAACACGAATATTTTTACCTTTTTCGCAGTTCTGCTTAAAGTAATGTCGGTAATTATTTCACCCTTGAAATTTATTTTTTACAATTCACCGTTCTGGATTTTTGGTTGGTTCATAGCATGGTCGGTTTTCCCAACCTTATCCACGTATGCATGTTGATAATCGACACGTCTGGACCAGAATCCAATTGTAATTTTACAGTTTTATTTAGGATTTTTACCTGAATATATTTTCTTCTAATTCTGTCGCCATATTTATTCGTTTTTGTGGATTTAACTAGAGTTTTATTTCCTCTATTCGTTCTACAATGCGAACTTTTGTGCTCGACCTTTTCACAAGTCAGGCAGGTCTTGAAACGAAATAGGTAATCTGTTACCCAATGAAGTCTTAACGGCGATAACAGAGGCTTGGCGGTAATTTATCCGGTTTTCATATGGCTGACTTGTTTGTGTAGAGGCGTTAACATCACTTTTTTTGTTTTGAATCGTTTTTGCGGAAGAGTTGAATTTCGATTTTTGACGTACTTTTCTAATGTCCTTCGAATATGTTTAACACTTATAAATCTCTGGCAGTATTCAACTAATTGCTGTAGTGTTAAGTTCGGTTCACTTTCTAATTTATTTAGAACCCTCCGTCTGATCTCAGAGTCTTTTCCTGATACTAATCTTTGTACGAAAGTTAAGCATTTAAAATTATCAGCTCTAAGTTCGGCTGATTTGAAATCGTCACAGTGTTTATTGACAATTTATGCGAACGTTGAATAATCTTTGTTGTCTTTTTTTTACCAAGTTCAAACATTTCCAGAGGTCTTGGGGCTTAATAGTTTGGTTAAAAGATTGACAGCTTCAACAAAAGTCAAAAAGTCAAATCGCTAGTTTTTCTAGGCAAAATGAAATCCCCCAACTTAGTATGTTCGGTTGTGCCTAATTTTCGGAGCAGTAAGCGAACCTTTTTAGAGTCTGCCCAATTTTCACAATCTATTTTATATAGATCTCATATCTTCTAAAATACGAAGCAATGGTTTTATTCTCGTCTGGGGAATAAGTGAAATTATCAATTGCGCTCCAAACGGCATCATTGTTAACCGATATGTTTGCATTAATACTTCTATCTTTTCGCTTTGTTCTAGAAGCTTTTTGTCGATTTTTTATGTTCTAAAAGTTTTTCATTCTGTTCTAGAAGCTATTCGTCGGCTTCTTTTGTTCTAGAAGGTTTTTATTTTGTTTTAGTATAAACTTTTGAAATCTTACTTCAGTTTTCTGTAACTTTTGGTTGGCCTCTTTTTTGTTCTAGTTGCATTTGAAACTTCACCAGTTCTGTCTCCAGAGCTTTAAAATCTTCCATGTTTAAAACTGCTTCGTTTTAGAATACAGCTTTTTAGAAATTTTTCTTCTTATATTACGCTGCTAAACGTAATCTTAGTTGTACAAAAGAGTATAAAACCTTTTATTTCCCGACTAAAAAAAAGTACGCTTATCACGCAACCGTAGAATTTGTGGTCGGTACTTTAGTCAACAGAGAAAATTATAATAGTGTTTTAATCTTTTTTTTCGGCAATAGTATTTTTTCTTTTAGAGAGAAAAGAAAAGATCATGGATTCCCTTCATTTTAAAACCGAACAACAGTGTCGAAATAGCAATTAAAAAAATCACTGACATTTCTTAAATGAGAGAAAAATAAGTTGGTCTTTTACGTGTTTTTCTTTTCACCGGTAAATATAGTTTTTAGAACTAGGACGTTGTCTAGTGAATTTGCCGTTGATTTCTCCACGTTTTATTCCGTTTTTAAGGTACTCCCTAATATGCTTTGTCGTCTGTAACCACGTCGTCAGTCATTGTGGTGGTGTAAGTTCGGAATGTGGGGTTCTTTTTAAGGTTCTCAAGAAAAATCCGTAATGTCGTTGTTGTTGTGAACCGTGTAAGTTCGAATACCTCGTAGCCAGTTGTTGTGAGGTCCTATTCAAGGTTTTTCGCGAGTTTGCTGTGGGTTCCCGTGTAAGTTCGAATCCATCGTCGTCAGTTGTTGTGGCTCTGTAAAGAGACCGGAATGAAAACACGAACTCGGAGTTTAGATAAAGCAAGTATATTGGAGGTAATACAACAGAGAAACAAAAGTGGTGGTACGTCAGTCTTGACTACCAGTATAGACTGGGGATGGTTCAATACTGAGAAGCAGATGCTTTCAGTATTTATTGTGAATGGAAGAGTCCAAAGTCCGTTATAGGTAAGGTACCATAACACTAAGTTTGGTCTTTAGTTAACCAACAGCAATGTACATACACACTGATTTCTTGATTAAAAAAACACATTGACGTTTAAATATGTTATAGTATATTTTTGGCCCCCAAAATATTCTAACAGAAAACCACGCTTCCAAAATAATTTTAAACTAATTACACACAGATATACAACTTAGAACTTTAAAAAACACAATTAAACAGTACATTTCTATCACGTGATTTCTGAGAAAGCCAAAAAAAAAAGGAAGCTTCTAGAAAACTAAACAGATACGCGGACGTAGTACAAAACACAAAACAACATTTTACGATCCATCAGAATCACAGAAATTAAGACAATTTAAAAACAACTTCGAGGTCAAAACTGTATTAAACCCCGAAATTAACACCCAAAAACGAGGTGGAAAGAAATAAATACATTGAAGACCAATGTTTACGTCGCGTCTGATGAGGTTTTGTGTGTACGTTTGCAAGTGTTTACCCCCGACACAAGAACAGCAAAGCTTAGCAATTGCATGCGAAGTCGGGGAAGGTTTGGCCTAGAACTTACAAATGAGTTGCGTAGAAGCAACGTTGACATTTCAATCCATTGATTTTCGGTTTTGCGCCTGAAACGTTGCTTTTCTTGCTACATCCAGAGAAGACCAGACGACGACGGATCCTGATGCTGACTCCTCCTGGATTTTCAGCAGAGTCTTGTTAGCTGGGTAGTCCTGATACTACCATGGTGCATAAAGGGTTGGACTTTATGGGGCGCATCTGCTGATGGTTGATTTAAAAACTCTCATGTGCTCACCATCCTGGTTTCACCCAAACTTCAGGGTCCCCTTTTTATACATCGAAAAGTTACACTTCGCTGCGCACAACCAAGTTTTCCTCGATAAGATCAAAACACTCCTTTTTTTTCTCTCTGAAATTGCTACTAAACAAAACTCATACACATACTAACACTTAGACATTACACATATAATCACATGTATTTGCTTTTCCACGTATACACACAAATGATGTACAGCTTTTGGGAAATATTATAAATTGTGTTATTATTCGAAAAACGTTGTGTTTTGTACTAAATGTTATTTCACGTTATTGTGTTGAACCCTGGCACTGTCATTTTGGAAGTTGAAAAAAGTCGGGATGCTTGGTTATCACATTTTAAAAAACATTTGTCAACAGAAGAAAAAAACTTATATTTTCATCGAGCTTTATTTATAGCAATAACTAATGGTTGTGTATGATGTGACTTGACGAACAGATGGATACACATTTTTCTCTACAAAAATAATGGTTTCTAAATATAATTACATTTTATAATTAAATTAATTTAGAAACAGATGTCGTCTTGTTACAAACAATACTATTTCTTCCAGTCAGCTGCTCTTTATTTTTGCGTTTTGAATATTAGTGAATTACCTCCCTTGGTCTTACACAGCTATCTTTTTTTTAAATAAAGTAGAGCCAGACTTATTCTCGTTTTTTGTTATTAATAGACTACTTCCTAAAATATCAATATTTTATTCTGTTTCGAGGTTTTTTTTTTAAAGAATTGTATCCCCAATCGATATTCATATTTTACTATTTAATCTCAACATTATTTGCTTAGTAATATCATAGAGGAAGTAGGACGAGCTGCTCTTTCTAAGAAAATATACTATTACCGCCCCTCATAAAGAATTAGGAACATATTTCGTAATGGACATTTTTGCCGACCCACTGATATTCAGATTTCGGACGTTTTTATTGTCTAATCGATATAGATTAGACCAATCACTGCGTTTGTTAAAAAAGGTTCAAAGAGGGAGAGGGGTGTAGAATGACCTCCCTTTTTTAACACAATTACACAAACTCACAGCCACAGGGCGTTTTCATACTAGAGTTGTCTGCTCTTTGCAAACGCCAGGTGGCGCTCCTTTCAGTGGCTATAAAATGAGCTGCACAGGTAAATTTTTGCGCTTTCTCTTTCGGCCTCGACTGACAACATAGCCCCTTTAAGAAGATTGAAGTTGAGCCCTGTTCGGTGAAGTTAAAAATAGACTGACACGTAGCTATAAGACATATTCCGATGACGTTCGTAGAATACTCTAGTCAGTCTTTCTTTTGTGTCCATCTGCTACATAAAGAAATAAATTGTCGTGGCAAAATATAAACAACCAATTGAGTGAATCGTCATTTTTTAACCAAAATATTTCCTCGGAAATCCGAAGAAAAACATTGTCCCAAATTATTATCGCCCACAGCTCTGCCGTTATCAGTAGATATTTATAAGCATCATTTTTGTTTGGGCTGCGACTGCTATTTTCTAACACACTCCACACTTTTACTTCATCCTCTTAAATAGTGTTAGAGTCAATGTAACTTTATTTTAAATACAAATAATTTGCCATCATACATTGCAATTTTTATGGCACGCCAGGAAAACGTCCACTCGTCGTCAGCGTGCCGCTATTCCGAATTCACAACAGCAAGCCGCAATCAAAAAGAAGTGAACCACCAAAATAGTGACGTCATTCCTGAAAAGCAAAGAAAGAATTTTTGCTCAATTTTTTTATGTAGTTAGATATTAAAAAACTCAAAAACGTTTTTAATTAAATAGAAAGAAAGAAAGAATTAAAGAAAGAAAGAAAGAAAGAAAGAAAGCAGGCAAAAGAACCCTCCTTAAGACTTAACAAATATATTGCTCATAATAATTGTTTAAAGTTTGGGATCTACAATACAATACGCACCACCAGAATGGAATACAACTTTTACGTCATTATTTAAACTAGCAAATATATGCTCCCTCCGGTCGCATATTTTTGCTAGTTTTTTTTTATATTTTGCTCAGTTAAATGTGTTTGTTTGGGGTTTTTTACACACAAAAAAAAAAAATTACCCCATCCTTTATTTTAATAAATAAAACACGGAATAATAAAAACACAGTTTTTAAACAAAATTTATCCTTTATGGCATAAAATGTTAAACAAAAAATCGAGGAAAATATTTTAAATACATCTGGAAATCTGAAAAAAAAATCATTAGTGTATATTTGAGAATATTAATTTATTAGAAGCATTAAAACAAATTAATTATGTAAATTTTAAAGACGTGTGATGTTTGGGGAAGTTTTGGAATGGGTATATATAGTAGCTGATAAGTATATATAAATAGAGAGCGATCAAAACTAATAATATAGTTTAGTACAATTAATAGAAGTAATAGTATAGTTTTGTGCTAAAGACAGTTACCAACTCGCCATTAGTAATAGAAGTACAATAGTACAATTAATAGAAGTAAGAATATAGTTTCGGCTTCAGACAGACACATACCAAATCTCCATTCGTAATAGATATAAAGTAAAAATGGATTTTTTTTAATATCTGCGAGCCGACAGCACTTTTATGATTGGTAGAAAAATTCATATTTCAATGTTTCGAGAGAGAAAACCCCACCTATTTGATTACTTATTTTTATAAAATAAATTATTTAAAATAAAAATACAAAACTTTTTCCAAGTTTTAATTATAAAGTTTTACATGAAAAAGATTTTGACTTTTTAAAAATGATGACCGGAGAGACAGTCTATTGATTGCGGTTTGCTCTTGTGAATTCGGAATAGCGGCACGCTAACTCAGAGTCGAATGTTTTTCTGGAGTGCCATTTTATTTGATTCATTTAATGTTTTAGGAATGTAATTTGGAATTCATAGTTTGTGTGTGTCCGATTTTAAAAATGGAATTGGCCTTGTAAAACGTAAACAAGCAGGTGTGTGTGCGTCGAACTTTTTAAACAAAATATTCCCTCTCCAATCCGAAGATAAAAATTGTCCCAAATTAGTATCGCCCACGGCTCTGTCGCTATTAGCAGTCATATGTCAGCAGACTTCATGTACAGTTGCTAACATTGTTTTCTAACATCAACAACAAAAAACCTTCTTAGTTTCTCGTAATCATGTTAAATATTGTTGGAATGATAATTAACTTTATCTTAAATACAATTAATTTCGCATAATAATTGTAATTATCATTTTATTAATTTAAAGTTTTAGGTGTGTGACTTTGAATTTTTACAAATTCTTGTGTCCATATGCGATTTAAAGAATTAAATTGCCTTACCAAAATGTAAAACGACTTTGTGTTCAACATTGACCTTCAAGAAAGGCAAATAAATTGGCACATTATGGCAGGATAAAAACAACTGCCAAAGAAACTTTTATTTTATTTCAAATAATAAGGTGTTTTGAAATAGTGCCGAGCGGCATTTTTTTTTTTTCAGAATTATTCTAAAGTTAATATTAATCTCAACATGTCCGGCCTTCAGGCTAGGATGAAAGTGTTGTATCTGTTCTGTCCTCAGTCTTCTTGAGTGAGGAAATTTTTGTTTTCTTCCAATCCAGGAAGCCATTTTAATCTTTTGTTGAAAATTAAGAAAATGAATTACTTCATGACGCTTGGTAATTTTGTAAGGAATTTGGAATCAGCTAAAGTAATTTCTGACAAAATGATCCCGTAATAATTAAATTTAACATGGAATTCTTCTTTTTAAATAATTTTGTAAAAAAAAACGAAATACGAAAGAAAAAAAGCAAGTGAACAGAATCCCGGACATTGACGGATAGGTATAGCTAATATACTATAAAAGTGGGGTCTCTGTCTGTCTGTCTGTATGTCTGTCTGTCCGACGATGTAATATGTGCCAATATCAAATACAACTTTTCAAACGTAGAATTTTACAAAGAATCTACCGATGGTATTTACATTTATTTCCGAATTATTATGGGTCATCAGAGACCAAATTAGTGACTGGACTCTCTGAGTATTAATTTACTCCTCTCCATGAGTTAGGCACAAGGCCAGTTTTATCTTACTCCCACAAGTAAGATGTGACCCAAGGTCGGGAAAGTGGGATTTGAAAAGCCAGCGCCCGAGAGGTGAGCACTCTGGCCATTAAAAATTGCCTGGGCAGCCCCGTCGGCATTCCCCGGTAGGAGCGCCTCAGGCAGTAAGCAATAAACTTAATCCTCCCCAAAGAGGGGAGGCAAAGCCTGGGAGGGTGCACCTCCTAGAACTGCACAGGACAGACCCATAGACCGGCGTAAATCAAGCCCCGAAGGCCAAGACAATACGAGTCTATGGGGTGTAGTATCCATCGGAACAGATACTACACTTTGATCTTAGCCAAAAGGCCAAGAAAAACTTTTAGAAAACGCCATGACGCAGTTGTGCCATAATAATATCAAAATAAGGTCAGAAAAAACTTTGACTAAAAATAACATCTCTTACAAAAGTCGTATGAAAATTAACTGAGACAAACATTGAACTCTTTTCTTTACGTTTTCTCACTCAGTTACATTTCACAACATACTTTTACAAAGACTATAACTTCATACTACATTAATTAATCTTGTTTTCTTTTAAATGATTCCTTTCGTTTGAATTTCTAATTGATTTTTCTCTCTTGAAACTTTTCCCTTTTTATGTATTTTATTTATTCTTATGAACTTTAAAGTTGCGATTTGTGAAGATTTTGCGAATCCACGTCCAAATATGGTATCCAAGCAATATACACGGTCGAAATCAGCAACAGTAGCAAATGTTTTTTTACGTATCGACTCTCGATTGAACAAAAGTTTAAATCACAGTTTTTTCTCAACCAATCACAGACACGAATATTCACTCCGAATTTCGGTGAGAACGGAGATACCATTTATCTAAGAATAGAGACGGAGTGAGGGGTAATCAGACTTTTTCCCCGTATTTTAAGCTACCTATTTTCAATTTTTTTTCCATTTAACCTCTAGTACAATCGAAATAGGCATGTCTCCGGGTAGTAGGGCAGTAGGGTGAAAATAAGGCACACGGAATAAAACAAAATAAAATAAGAACATGGAAAATAAACATAATTAAATAAGATAGCAAAATGAAATTAATAATAAAAAAATAACAGTCATATATCGAGCATGCAAGAATCTATCCAACTTAAAAAACGTGCTGGCAGCATTATTCGTAGACCGGCCGCTTTTCAAATGACGTCCCCATATGCCGAAAAGCCTTCTACTCCAATAGCTTCTTTCCCAGAGCTGCCGGCCTTTGGAACTCATTCCCTGCTCCTTGTTTCCCGACCATACCAACATGCAGAAATTTAAAACTAGTGTGAACAAGCATCTCGCTGCACAGCTCCCAATTTAGGATTAGCCCCCCCCCCTAAACTTTCACCCTAATTCTCAGTAGTCCGTTACGTTTACAATGGCAACTTGCTTTGTTTGGGGTGAATAAGTTATATAAAAAAAAAAAAACACAGCGTTTTTCTTCTTCTTTCCTTCCTTTGTTTCTATACCCGACGCACGTGGGTACGTCCTTAAAAGGGCCTCGATAGACGCAACGATAGACACAACGAACGACTAAACACAGCACCAGCATGTACACATTGCTAACCTAAGTCTCTCGCACACAGGTTCGTACATACATTCTCTCACTGGCGAAATACACACACACATATATATATATATATATATATATATATATATATATATATATATATATATATATATATATATATATATATATATATATATCTACATGGCTATCCCATTTACACAAACGTAAACACACACCGAAATGAACATGTGTACCCATTTTTTCCTTAGAGACAAAACACCTTATTTTACCTAGAACGTTCTCGGACACTTTAAACTCTTTCTTTGCGAACTGCTTATCTTTCATTGTCTTAACAAGTTGTCAATAAAAAATTAATTACTTTTATATGGATAGACTTTGTCGTTCTTTCATTTGATGGTGTCCTATCTTCAACAACATTTTTCCTAGTAATACAGCCTAGTCAGCAACATGCTAGACTTATATAGAAAACTAACCGCAAACATTTCAATTGAACAAATTGCAATAATAATAATAATAATAATAATAATAATAATAATAATAATAGTAATAGTAATAGTAATAATAAAAGAAGCAAATATACTGAACTTGCCAGAGAATTGAAAGGAATATGGAACATGAAGAAAGTCAGTATAACACCAATAATCATAGGAGCACTAGGAACAGTTCCCAAAAACATGGAGAAAAGACTAGAAGAAATAGGAATCAAAGGGGTAACTGAGACCATACAAAGGACAGTAGTGATCAAAACAGCTACAATCCTGAGAAATGTCCTCGAATGCGGAAACCAACCCACATAAGCAACGAATGGGAACAAACACATGGAAGCACAAGACAACAAAACCGGGGGAAATACAACCGCACGAGAGAGGCGCAAGCATAGGCTGACGCCACGAAAATTATGGACAGAGGGTCGAGGAGGGAAAGCGCAAACCAAACCTCCACTGGAAAAGCGCGGACAGCTCTGGAACCTTGGGGAGGCTTGTTGCCACTCGGGCCCCAGAGCGAACCAATGGCCCTTATCAGCAGGAAATCGGTGGTAGGTGGCTGTTGCGATACCGCAAGGTCATCAACGGTGATGAACGAAAAGAGGTGGAGCATACTGGAAGTCTGAGGAGACTTGTTGTCACTCAGACTCCAGGGAATACCACAGGTTGTTGGCAGTGGGCGATCACTGACGATGACCAGTGTGATAACTCCTAGTAAGTAAATAATAATAATAATAATAATAATAATAATAATAATAATAATAATAATAATAATAATAATAATAATAATAATAATAAAGTGTAAAAGGAAAAATCTTGCAAGCTCGTAGACTTCGCCGTCCCAGCAGGCCACAGAGTAAAAATCAAAGAGACGGAATAACGAAGCAAATACACGGAACTAGTCAGAAAACTTAAAGGAATATGGAGTATGAAGAAAGTCAGTATAATACCAATAATCGTAGGAGCACTTTGAAACAGTCCAAAAAAGCCTGGAGAAAAGACTGGGAGAAATTGGAATCAAAGGAATCACTGAGACCATACAAAAGACGGCAATGATCAAAACAGCTGCAATCTTAAGGAAAATCCTCAAGTGCGGAAATCAACCCGCATAAGCTACGAAGGATAACCAGTCAAATTAAATTTACAACAGGAATAAAAAATTTTAAAAACACATGAAGAACACCAAGGAACAAACCAAGGAACAAAAACTGTAAGTAACATAACACTAGAAGCTCCACCCACCCCCCAAAAAACAAAAATTGGCGCCGGCTTAGGCTGACACCATACAAAATATGTGTAATGGGTCAAGGAGGATGAGAAGACCGAGGAGGGGGAAGCACAACCCACACCTTCACTGGAAGAGTGCGGGGGTGCTGGGACCTTGGGGAGGCTTATGTCACCCAAATCCCAGAGAAGACCAATGGTCTTTACCAGCAAGAAATCAATGGTAAGCGGATGTTGCGATACCGCAAGGTTATTTGCGGTGGTTACCGGAAAGAGGTGGAAAGTACTGGAAATTTGGGGAGGCTTGTTGTCACTCAGACTCCAGGGAACACTACTAGTTCTGTCGGTGAGCAATCACTGACGATGACCTGTGTGATAACTCCTAGTGAATAATAATAATAATAATAATAATAATAATAATAATAATAATAATAATAATAATAATAATAAGAAGAAGAAGAAGAAGAAGAAGAAGAAGAAGAAGAAGAAGAAGAAGAAGAAGAAGAAGATGTGGTGTTTAATCCATGATAATCCAAGATTACATTTTAAAGGCGGTGAATTCATCAGTCCACTGTTTTTCAATACCCCCTTTTTTTTCTTTTTCTTTCAAAAGATTATTATAAATATTAAAGTCGCTAAAGTATCATAAATCCTTTTGCATAATTAAAAGAAATAATAATCCCAAAATATCTGTTAAGAATAATTGACTTTCTTTTTCTAACAATAGAAATTGGCAACGTGATAACGTGTTCTTCTGTGCATCCATATTTGCTGTCTACATCATGCGCTCTTTAAGAAAACTAAAATGTACAGAAATTGAAGCCGCGCCCATTTTTTGGAGGAATTTCATTTTGCCACCGAGGTAGCTAAACAGAGATACGGCGCGTATTATACTCGAGAGATGTCTCATTTGTTTTTATGACCTGGTTCCTGACACACTTATTCGAGCATAGGCTTATTCGACCATTTCTGCTTTGACACCTGCTGATATCCAAAGCAAAATATGTCATTGAAGAGGAAATATTCAAATAAAGAACAAAACATGTTCTACAATTCCCACAGATGTTATTACTTATTTGTTTTATAGTTGACTGGTAGGTGTTCCATTTCCAAGTTGTTTAGCTTGACTTATATAATTCTTGTTGACAATACATTTCTCTAGTAAATAAAAATAATCTTTTGACTCATACATATGTAACGTATGTTTTGTGCTAATTCCTCGGCATTAAGTAAGGCCAAAGGCCACTCAAGGATGAGAGTTAATGAGATGGATGGATTGCCAGCTGAAAGATGAAGAACCTCATCAGGGGATTGGTTACTGGTGGGAATCTGCTGACATTGAATTTGAAGACGACCATGTTGAAACATGTAGGTAAGCAGTCCCGCAGCAATGTGTTCTACAGACAGAAAATCTTTACAACGAAGCTCTATTTGTGGAAATTTCGTCTGACACTAGACACACGAAAGAAGAAAAAAAAAGATTATTTTCATTGTGCCAATTATAACCTACTTCAAAATAAAAATTAAGGTGCTTGTACAGAGAAGCGTCCGTATTAAATTATCAACACCACAAAAAAAAAACAGTATCATATACTTACGCAGCAGATTTAAATAAGTATCCTCACCAAAAAGTAGAAAAAATGATCGAGTAGAATTTTAATTAAAAATAAAAATCAGTTTCATCGTATTTTGATGACTGCCATTGATTTATTACTTGTTAATATGGCAGACTGAGTTATCTACCCCTTGCTGTGAAAGTCTTACAAGGGAGGGACACAGATTGGAGCTCAGCCGAGCACCCTCTATGGAATTAACGATAAAGTAGAGAGAGACTAGCGATGTCTCTTCTGTGCTGTGATAAAGGGGCTGTAACGAACATTGATATGTTACATTTTTTCAGTCCTCTCCGTATAATATAGAAGTTAACACTCCAACGTTAAACAATACGCATGCGCGCAATTCAACCAATCACATTGTTTTGCGCCAAAACTCACGCTTCAAGAATGTTCCATGATATTTGTGATTTCAAGATCAAAGCATCCAAGACATCTGGCAAAAATGTTTCACACAAATAGTTTTTAAAATATACGCTAGTTGATTTAGCTAATTTCTGCGCACCTAAGGCAAGAAGAAGCAACGGTTTCACAAACGTAGTGTCTACACGTCACGTTAGAATGGAAAAAAAGGAAATTGCTGCATGTGACCACGTGAACCCCCTAGAGAATCGCCCCCAAATCGGAAATTAAACAAAAATACAGCTAATAAAATATACAGTTCGGTTTAACATCAAATTTGCGCCCGATTGTTAACAGTTATTAGCTGTATTTTTGCTTGCTTTTCGATTTTGGGGCGATTCTTTAGGGGATCACCTGCGGCTATTTCTTTTTTTTTCATTCTAACGTGACGTCTCGACACTAATCTTAAACTGAACTAAAAAAAAACGCTTTAAAATAAGTTAAAACACAAATAAAGTTATCCAGATAGGTAGAAGAGTAACTTAGCTTGCCTTTGGTAACATTTCTTTGTTGTCTTTTTGTTTTGTTTTTTCACTCATTTTTACGTTCTGTTTATTCTCGTTAAAAATGCCCGAAATCTAAAATACAAATCAGTTTTAATTGTGATTTGATTTATATTTTCCTCCTGTTATTAGATGCGAGTAGGTAAAAATAAGGTAAGCTTAGAAATTTTCCACATAAGTTTAAAAGTACGTAAGAGAATGGAAAATTACATTTAGAAGTAAGAGAAGACGGAGAGATACGTTTAACAGGAAGTTACATCATGTATGAAAGAAGGTCTTTTTCTTCAGTAGATATACTTAAAAAAAAAGACTTTTTTTCCTTCCCACCTACGTGGCATTTTCAGACTTTCGTAGCTGAACTGTGTTCAGTCGCAGTTTTTCGAAGCTCCGGTTTTTGTTTACCACCCTTCTAGCGGGGGGGGAGTGGAAAGCTTATATGTAACTGTTACACCGGCCGTTCTTACACAGGAGAAACTGCACCGGTTGTCACTATAAATAGTGCGAGTCACCAGAGACACAGAGAAGACAAAGCACAGTCTTGTAACTGTCTAGCCAAGTGCTAGTCAATTTCTTACTTTGTTAATACACTTGTTAAACCAACTCTCGACTTGATTTCCTTTATTTATTATTTACTGTTGGACAACTTCACAACAGCAACCTTACTGTGCAGTGAGAGAATGAAGGAATAAAACATCAAAAGACACGAATCATTGAGCAATGCTGTTGGAATTGTTTGTTTTTTTCTTCTTTTATGGTGTGCATAATTGCAGCTAACAGGTGAGAGGGAAAGATGGAAACTTCGGCTGCCACTGCGACTACAGAAATTCGACCAGCTGATTCTGCCAACGAAGTGAACGCACTGTAGCGATTGAAGAATACCCCAGCTACGTTACACTACAATGGGTGAAATAAATTGTCTGTAAATAAATTAAATACATCAAATAAATAAATAAATAAATAAAAGACTACTTTATGGATTGAATAAAAAAAAAACTTTTAATGAATACTCGAACATTAGCTCGTAACCGACAATGTCTCTCATAATGTAATTAATCCTCACATAATTAGTTTCATTTTGAGAACTAGCAGAAACAGATTAAGATTAATTATGGAGATAAAAGTGTAATTTTCTTATTATGAAAATAATTTTTATTGAAAGCGCTCCAGACAAGGCATGAAGCCACTTGATGTAAAGAGCTAACAAGAACAAATATGATCATCGCAAATACAGGAGATGCCTATTGGCCTTAGTCTTAAAAAAACAACAAGATTATAGGTAGGAAGAAAACAGTCAGCAGGAAGAGAGTTCCACAAGTCGGTAGTTCTTGGAAATAAGCTACTTGAATAGGAAGCTGTATGACAATGAGGTATCAAAACAGTGAATTGATGGAGACCACTAGACGAACTAGCCAAACGAGCTGGAACAAAAGAGGCGAAGAATAAATCACATAATTCTGAAGAACACATGCAATAATAGTATTTATAGAAAAGACTGAGACTAGCAACAGCACGTATGTGAGAGAGACGGTGCAGAGAAGAAGAAAGGGTAGGGGCAATCAAATTACAGATACGTTTCTGCACCTTATCAAGAACCCTCAAATGGGGCAGAGATTCACCAGCCAAATATGACAACAGTACTCCATACATGATCTGATTATGTTATTTATAGCATTAAGATTGGAATAGAATATATTTTTAAAATCTTTTTTTTAAATTGTAACAATAATTGAACATGATTATAGGATCGATTAAAAAATATTTAATAAAATAATTATTAAAAGATTTTATTGAAATAAATAATAATAGATCTATTTTAGATTTTGTTAAGTTTATGGCCGGGGTGAGGTTATCAATTATGGCGGGAGTTTCGAAGAGAACAAAGGATTAACCACAGTGGCTAAGGATTTCCGGACAAGTGGTTATGCGTGAATGAATCCCCCGACCATAGGTTGTGGGAGAGATGTCTTTTGTAGCGGCATGTCCTCCCACTGTTTGAACGTGGCCCGATCACGTTTGGTCGGACCACGTGTAGATTAAATTAAGAGGTTAAGACAAACAAAGAAGAAAGAAAGAAAACATTATTATTATCTAAAACTTAGAAAGCGAAGGAATGAGAAAGCTAAACAACATAAGAATGTTCGTTTATAAAATTAATAAAGAGCAAAACATTTATATTAACAAAAACAATTTATTTACTTAAAACATTTTGTAGAGTTCTTAGGTTCGTAATTGTAGGCGTGTATATATATATATATATATATATATATATATATATATATATATATATATATATATATATATATGTATGTGTGTGTGTGTGTGTGTGTGTGTGTGTGTGTGTGTGCGAGCGTGTTGAATGTCTTTTGTGTGGCAAATTGTAAAAGGGTGTATGAGCGAAGAAAAGTTCGTTTGAATTAAAAGAGATGTTTGAAGAGTTCATTTGAATTAAAAGGGATTACCTTTTCCTCCCCACACTGCGCTCCATCGAGCCGGTGTGGGGGGGGTCGACGATCTCCTCGTGTGCGCTCGCGCAGAACGCTGAAGTAAAAAAGAGAGAGAGGAAAGAAGATGCGTGCCTTCTTAAAGACTTCAAATCACGCGTGGTCAAGTCGACCCGCTGGTCTCCCATTGTCCGGAATCTTTTTGGCAAACGTGATTCCGCGAGATTCTCTACCTCAGAGACGAAGAAGGACTAAGCAAACAAAGAAAGTTGTGGCGTTGACCACAAGTTCTTTTGATGAGATGATCTGTATTGAGTTGGATAGAAAAAGAACTAACTTAGCTTATTTTGTTGGTATTTTTTACCACATTGAATCAAGTAAAGATGAAACCGCAAGGACGCAAGCTGTGCCTCATTAAAGTAAAAATGTTTAATAATGACATTTATCAACAAGCAACTCGGAACGTTCATCAGTTTTCATGATTAAAAGAAAATTTTTAAAAACAAACACATGTGATCATTTATTTTGATGAAATGCGGATGTGGACTTCTATTCGTAGCATTTCCAAGTTCTCAAGCGAAATATGTTAAACAGGCTTAAAGACCATCAACAAACTAAAAATACCCACTCCAAGTAAAACTGCTGAGATAAACTTAGAAGAACTCATTGACTTGCCTTTTCAAGTCAACGAGTTCTTTTTTTTTAATGACAAGACAATAATAATTTTGCATCTAAGTTATTTGAAGCACAAATCCGTTTTCGTCAAGATGGCTATGAAGCATTCTGAACAAAAGAACAAAATAAATATCCTTAACTTTGGCAAGAATTAAAATTATTGCGACTGGTCAAAAAATAGGGGTTTTTACCTCGCCTTATAGACCGGTATTGTCCGGGCCTTCGGGTCTTGATTTACGCCGGTCTATCGGTTGTCCGTCCTGTGCAGTTCTAGGAGGTGCACCCTCCCAGGCTTTACCTTCTCACCCTTTGAGAAGGGGTTAGTTTATTGCTAATCGCCTGAGGCGCCCCTACCGGGGAATGCCGACGGGGCTGCCCAGGCAATTTTTAAATGACCAGAGCGCTCAAATTCTCGGGCGCTGATTTTTCAAATCCCACTTTCCCGACCTTGTGTCACATCTTACCTTGTGGGGGTATATAAATTAAATCTTTTATGTGAACACACGGACACATTAACCCAGCCATGAAGGTGCTGGCGATGATGGGGGGGGGGGCGCCAATTAACTCATCGCGAAAATCTACCTTGTAAAATCGTGGGAGGAAGATAAATAGAAGCATTCGCTAACAAAGCAACGAAATGGACTGAAAATAATTAAAGGGAGACTTAAGACGCAACTTATCAAATATCGAACCTGGTATTTATGAATTATCAAAATCTCATCAAACTTCGAGCATTCATTAGTTTTTTTTTCACGAACTAATTGTTAGAACTGTCGCATAATTATTTAGTTCTTTTAATCAATTTAAAACCATACTTTGACTTAAATTTTCGAACTGTGCGCTTGCATCTCCGGTCTGTTGTTATCTCCCCTGTGCCGAGACTTCTCCTGTCAACTTGTATGTAGCTGAAACAAAAGGTCGTCAGTCGTACATTCTTACAATACTTAAGCAATTAATTCGAACAGAATTTTAGAGAACGAAATATCTATTCGAGTTGCACGCTGATAATTAAGTAGTAATTAAGCACCACCATTGCTAACTACATCGGCTGCAATTATGATCGCCTCGTGGCAGGAGAGGGAAATAAAGAGAGAGTAACCGGAACCACATGTCTAATGCAACACACTATAAAAAAACTAACTTCGACGCCATCTTGTAGCGAGTTTTAGTTGAATAAAGCTTGGTTAACAGCCCGAGTAACACTGCGTTTCTGCTTCATTAAACTATATTCACTTTCTTATATATATATTAGTAGATATGTGCTCCTTCAATACAAGTGGTAATGCAATGCATTTCATCCTCATTTATATGGAGAAATGGTTGTATTGCCTGTCGTCTGCGCCTCTTCCATTCGTGAGGGAGAATCGACACAACTATACAGTATTGTTGTTACCATTCAGAGCCCTTCCTTTCAGAGAACTTTATTTTTATCACATAAAAAATGACCTTGTAGTTAACTGTATATAATGTAAATAACTTACAATCGGCATTTAGTGTTCATCTGTAACTAAAACTGTTAAATATTGCAACTAGTAAACATCTAGGGATTTATGTTCGCAGAGAGATTTTTGTCAAGTTAGGCAGGATGTAGGGTATGCAAGGGATCATGTAGTTAACCTTTGAGGTCATCGTTTTCCGTGGGAAGAAAAGCTTAAGGAAATGGCGTCAGAGTACAAAATGGCGCATAAAGTTAGTCTAGGATTGGAAGGCAGCGAGGGTGGATTTAACTTAGATAACTTAAGAATCAGGGACGGACAAAGCAAGGAGTTGTGTTACCCTGTTTCTGCAACCCCTAATCTTTTTCTCCATGCCGCCAGCAAAGATGTAGGCAATATGAACAGTCTGGATAAAATGATCGTCCCCTGATTTCGAGAGTGAGTGTGCTTTCCTTTGTGGCTAGTGTGCCGACTCTGATTTCACAACGAGAAGTCCTCAGCCTGGAAGGACCACTGTAGTTGAACGTTTACAGATTCCGGATATGATTGTATCTTATACTAAACTGTACTGAGACTAGCAACATCACGTATGTGAGAGAGGGGGTGTAGAGAAGAAGAAGAAAGGGTAGAACCAATCAAATTACAGATACCGGGTATGATTGTATCTTATACTAAACTGTACTGAGGCTAGCAACATCACGTCTGTGAGAGAGGGGGTGTAGAGAAAGAGAAGAAGAAAGGATAGAACCAATCAAATTACAGATACCGGGTATGATTGTATCTTATACTAAACTGTACTGAGGCTAGCAACATCACGTCTGTGAGAGAGGGGGTGTAGAGAAGAAGAAGAAAGGATAGAACCAATCAAATTACAGATACCGGGTATGATTGTATCTTATACTAAACTGTACTGAGACTAGCAACATCACGTATGTGAGAGAGGGGGTGTAGAGAAGAACAAGAAAGGGTAGAACCAATCAAATTACAGATACCGGGTATGATTGTATCTTATACTAAACTGTACTGAGACTAGCAACATCACGTATGTGAGAGAGGGGGTGTAGAGAAGAACAAGAAAGGGTAGAACCAATCAAATTACAGATACGTTTTTGCACCTTATCAAGAACCATCAAATGGGACAGAGATTCACCAGCGCAAATATGTACAACAGTATTCTATACATGGTCTGATTGTGGATTTGTAGAGATAGAGAATCGCCTCAGATGCTAGAAAGTGTTTGGAGCGATAGAGAGAACCGACTTTACGAGTTATCTCCAGTTAAGACAATACATTGATTACTCAACATTGATCAAAGTGTAGTATCTGTTCCGATGGATACTGCACCCCATAGACTGGTATTGTCTTGGCCTTTGGGGCTTGATTTACGCCTGTCTATGGGTCTGTCCTGTGCAGTTCTAGGAGGTCCACCCTCCCAGGCTTCGCCTCCCCTCTTCGGGGAGGAGTAAGTTTATTGCTTACTGCCTGAGGCGCCCCTACCGGGGAATGCCGACGGGGCTGCCCAGGCAATTTTTAACCCCCACTTTCCCGACCCGACCTTGGGTCATATCTTACTTGTGGGAGTAAGATAAAAACTGGCCTTGTGCCTAACTCCTGGAGAGGAGTAAATCAATACTCAACATTGTTTACTACTTCTAACAATAACACCTGTGCATGTATTTACAAATAAACAAAATTATGTAAAAAGTTCATAAAAAGCTTTTGTTTAGGCATTCATTAGCAACGTGGAAACATGTTGGGTAAGACCTGCGGGAAATTAGATCGAGTTATGGATCTGATGACTTTGTATCGTAATTGTGTGAAGAAAACAACATTGGAATCCTGTAGCCGGTATTTGGCCTCGGCCTTTTGGCTAAGATCAAAGTGTAGTATCTGTTCCGATGGATACTGCACGCCTGTTCTGTGCAGTTCTAGGAGGTCCACCCTCCCAGGCTTCGCCTCCCCTCTTTGGGGAGGAGTAAGTTTATTGCTTACTGTTTGAGGCGCCCCTACCGGGAATGCCGACGGGGCTGCCCAGGCAATTTTTAAATGGCCAGAGTGCTCACCTCTCGAGCGCTGGCTTTTAACCCCACTTGCTCGACCCGATCTTGGGTCACATCTTACTTGTGGGAGTAAGATAAAACTGGCCTTGTGCCTAACTCCGCGAGGAGTAAATAAACAACATTGGAATCAAGGTAATAACGTGTAACTGTTAACGTTTGAAATTTACCAAAAAAAGACGAGCAGTTTAGAAGTGATTTCTTTTGTAGGAGATCCATATTCATAATTTTAAATAGTTTAGTTGACAAGAAACAGACATTTTTTATGGAAATCGCTCCAGACACGACATGAAGTCACTTGATGTAAGGAGCTAAAAAAATACTACTTCAAAGGTTAAAAAAACTAACCAATTATAAGCGTTAGATGGATAGATTCCAACCCAGAAAACAGCAATTCTTCCCCCTTTGTTAGAAACATCGCTCATGGAGTGTGAGGACTAAAGGACAAAATAAGGGAAGCGAGAGTTACGAGACTGCCGAAAGTAAACCCAAGGTCCACTTTCCGCACACAACTGCATACATGTCTATAAAGAGAAATTACATTAACAACACGGACATAAGTCAGTCGTTAGACGGCATACTTCTATCTGACAACGTGAGAATAGGCCAAAATCTTATCTAAGTATTTTATCTCCATATTGTATAAAATATTCCCGAAGTTATGACATGGAAATGTTGATAATTCAAAAAAGATTTATATTATCAGGCTGACATTTTGCATGGTGATTACTGTTATCAAAAAGCACCAGGTTCATACATCAAATTTGGGAAAACTCACAAGTTGAAATTCACTTAAAATATCGACCATGACCGAATTGTTTATGGTCAAGTTGAAATGTCATGGTTGTATGAAATACGGGACTTTATTGGCTACAACATGGACCAATATTTAAATATCTACAATGAACAGGACCGAAGTTATCGCAAAACGTTAACTTTGACCAAAATATCCCAACATTAAATCAGTTCAAAGTTACACCATGAACGATATTTTGACCAAGTTTGGTGACAATTGGTCAACTCGACCGAAAACATAACCACCTTGGCGGGGGTAAAGATTACCTATTGTTTTCCTAATATATATATATATATATATATATTGATTTTAATAATAATGGTGAGGTAGCCATAATTACCAAGGACGGAGAGGCCTATAATACTAAAGCAGGAAAGAAAATAGAACAAATGATTCATTCCTGACTCTAGTAAAACGGTTAAAATATTTAAAAAATGTGAATGGAGAAAAAAAAGATGGTGGTGAAGTCTTTCGAGTCGACTCATTTTCAAGATATTACGTCGACTAAAATAGGGTGTTAGAATAGCGAATTAAAATCGTGGTGAATACATGGATTATCGAATAAGTAAAAAAAAAAAAATTATGTACCCATCAGTTCCAAACTGTGGGTGTACTCCTGCTTGCACAGAGACGGTTTTCGTAAATTGATGATGACCGCTTCGAAAATCTTAAGGTGATTCTTCGAGCGGGCCCTGTGCAAGACAGTAAATGCATCGTCCGTATATCCCTCAGTGCATAATTGGCACTCCAATAAATGGTCGCCGATAGCCGACTCATGAGCTTGTAAACGCCCGGATGTCGGCCACTGTCTGTGCCTACGTATCGAGAGGGGGATGCGTTGGGAAAATCTGACCTCTAATCGCTGAATGGTACGCCCCACGTAGTCAGCCTCACACTGACCACGAAAATGGTAAACAACTGAATTGTATTGAATTGTGGGGATACCATCCTTGCGGAAAGAGGGGAAAGCACTATGGGTCCCAAAACACCGTTCTCACATTAGTCGCAAAAAAGCAACGAGACACGGCTGAAACAATTTTATGCGAAAGTTCCTGACTAGCGGTGCCAATCCATGGTAATTTCACATAAACAGGGCACTTTTGGGGCCGAAATATTTTTTTCTTTCTCGCTTTAGTATTATAGGCCTCTCCGTCCTTGGTAATTATGGCTACCTCGCCATTAAATATTAAAATCAATTTTAAAATGTTGTACCTATAAAAACTTATATATATATATATATATATATATTAACTTTGAAACCTCTCATTTTATTTCTCGTGCCCTCTAACGACCTACCTCACCGCTGGACTTTTTGACACCGGATTTTTTGGCAATCAGACATTTGCTTGCATTTTGGCAGCGTTTTGCCTTGTTTTTTTCTTCCCCACAATCTTTATTTTACTTTTTCAAATGTTAAACTTTGGCCTTTGCCAACTTATCTATCCCAGCAATTTCCTCTGATGATCAGATTTTGATCTTTGAAAAGCCTGGCTTAAGGGGAAAAATAACTGAATAAATTGCCCTTTTGCGGAATATACCTTGCATTGAGCAACTGGATTGAAAAAAGATCAGCCTTTCGCTTTTCTAATTCCTTTTCATCCTTTTACCTTTATAACTGCTCTATCCTGTATATTGAGCTGTGCACTTTTCACAATAGGTTTTAGCTTTCCTAAAAGTTCGCTTTTAGTTCTCCACTTATATATATATATATATATATACAATTATTCATAGACATGTCTTTCGTCGCCTTATAACGCATAATTGAAAATATTCAAGTATTTATACAGAAAAAGCTTTACCTAAGTTCTAGGTGGGAATGATTTTTCTGTTCACTAATGGGAGCTTGTATATTTATAAAATACAATTATCCACGGACACATGTTTCGTTGTCTTACGACGTATCAGTGTGGTTAAACCTGACATGATTCTAAACCCGGACCCCAGAGTCTTTGGTCCGACGCGTTACCACTGAGCCACGAACCGTGCTGGTCGAAGAGGAAGAAATTTATCGTTCTTATAGATGTCAATTTATTTATTCATATCCTTATTTTATTTGCGATATATTAAACGAGGTGTATCTAAAAAGTATCCGACCTTAGGCCAGAAAAAATATTTCAAATACATGACGGGGTTGGGACCCTAATCCCTTTCAAAGTAGGCCCCTTGTGCTTGCACACACTTATCCCACAGATCCATCCACTGCCGGAAACACCTCTGGAAGTCTTCTTTTGGAATGGTGTTCATCTCCACCGTCGCGTTCCGCATTATCTCTTCTCTAGTCTCAAAACGAGAACCTTTCAGTGGCGTCTTCAATGTTCGAAACAATCAGAAGTCGCAAGGAGCCATGTCTGGAGAGTAGGGAGGTTGGCGACCGACTGGAATTCCATGTTTGGTCAAGAAATGTTGGATCAATTTGGATGAATGTGCGGGGGCGTTGTCGTGATGCAGTTGCCTGTCGCGCTTTTTTTTGGGGGGGGGTCCTTGGAAACTCCGGATGCTTCCATTGCGACGACTGTCGTACCCGTACACCTAGATTTATCTCCAGTTATCACGGTGTTCAGAAACCCAGGATCAGTGTTATTTCCAGAAGGTCATGTGCAACTTGAAAACGGGGGTCCTTTTGTTCCTGCGACAACAACTTGGGCATAAATTTCGCAGCCACTCTGTTCATGTTCAAATCATCACACAAAATTGCATGTGCGGAATCTTTACTCACTCCGACCTCTTGGACGATCTCCCGCACGGTTGAACGACGATCTTCCATCGCCAAATTTCGCACCCTCTCAACAACAGCTGCACTCTGAGCAGTTTGGGGCCTGTCAGAATGCTGGTCACTCTCCGCTGATGTGCGACCATTTTTGAATCGGTTGAACTACTCTTTAATTCGTGTTACACCCATCGCATCTTCTCCAAACACCTGCTGAATCTTACGAATTGTTTTGCTTTGAGAATCACCAAGCTTTTGACAAACTTTGATGCAGTACCTTTGCCCAACACGTTCAGTCATCTTAAGAGAATCTGTAATCTGACAGACACGTTTTGTAGCACCTCACTCAGCGACCGACAGGCAGCGACTAACGCGTAGGAAGTCGGTGATAAAATTCACACATACGCATGAAGGTGTCTTTTTTCATTATGTAGAATGGCGCCACCGTATCGTCTCTATTTCGCACAAAAAATAACGGTCGGATACTTTTTAGACAGGCCTATATATTATCAGAGCGAAATTATCCTTGAGTTCTTTCCTTTTTTGCTTCATACATTACATAGTTAAAAAGGTGATGAGTTTTCCCTTTATTCGTTATTGCAAAAGTTTTTATTTTTTATTTTGTCGAACTTCTTTTTACGTTCTCCATTAGCTGCATTGTAAGTAAACTCCTTTTTCCAGAAGGAAAAAAAAAATTATTGTATCCATTTTTTTTTCTTCTTTTTTCTTAGAGGGAAAAAAAATTGATCTTCGTTTTTTTTCTTTCTGTTTTCTTAGCGATAAAAATATAATTACATTCCTCGTTTTTCTTCTTTTCAAAAGATAAAATAAACATACATTCTCGTTAGTATTGCAAGATAATCGCTATTTCAGTTACTAACTAAGAATTTTTCAAGTGAATTCTAAAACTTGAAACCGTTTGCTGGGAAACGTGTTTTAAAAGTACTTTATAAACAGTGGAATCCAACAAGTCGTCCTTCTCCCCAAGCAATTTTGCAAGAACTGATTTTTCATATTTTTATGGCGTTCAAACCCAGAACTAATCATAATAATCATATGTCCTCAAATACAAACATTAACGGTGAACGGCAAAATGAATGTTCCTAAACTCTTCGGACAAAAGAGAATAGTAATTAAGAATATTCATTTAAAATTTTTTTTTTTTTAACATAGTTCACCCCAAACAAGGCAGGACGCCACTGTAGACGTACGGGTCTACTGAGAAAAAAGAAAAGGGGAGGAGGTTGGGGGTCAACCTAAACTTGGATCTGCGCAGCGAGATGTCTGTTTACATTAGTTTTAAATTTCTGCATGTCAGTACTGTCGGGGAAACAGGGGGCATGGAGGGAGTTCCAGAGGCCAGCAGCACGAGGAAAGAAGCTATTTGAGTAGAAGGCTCTCCGACATCTGGGGACATTCACAGTGAATGAATGGGATTTACTTGATTGTCGAGTTGATCTAGTGAATTTACGTCGACGGGGCACCAGAGTAGCCAATTCATTTGGAGCATAATCCATTGAAGTATTTGTAAAACAAGCACAAGGATGCTACATTGCGACGATGGGACAGGGACTGGAGCTTGGTTGACAGTGAGGGACCTATTAGGTTGGCGACTCTTTTTTGGACCTTGTCAAGGAGGGAGAGACTAGTAGATGATGCACCAGCCCAGATGTGACAACAATACTCCATGCATGGGTGGGTGGTGGCTTTGTAGAGATACAGGATAATGTCAGGTGTGAGGAGTTTACTAGCACGGTAGAGGGAGTCGACCTTCTTTGCTGCAGCCTTGGCAATGTCTTCAATGTATTTCTTCCAATTCATGTTCCCTGTGAAGGTTAGGCCGTGGAGTTTGAACGTTGAACTCTCAGATAGGGTGTTATTTGCCATGACAATCGCTGGTTGAAGATGTTCTTGTAGTTATTGAAGGAAATGAGCTTTGTCTTTGCGGCATTAAAAGTTACCAACCATTTATGACACCAATCCACTACAGCCTGGAGGTCATTTTCTAAAGATTCAGCCATTGCCTCGGATATTACTGCGTCTGTTTTGCCAACATGGCGAGAGTAAAGCGTGGTGTCGTCAGCAAATAAACCAATCTCAGACTCTATGTCATCAGGGAGATCGTTTATGAAGATCAGGAACAGCAACGGTCCAATATCCTCAATAAGAATTTTTAGTATCTAGGTTTAATGACAAACGAGATTAGACGTAACTTGCGAAAGCTTTATTTGGCATACAATGTCAGTACAATATTAGTGCTGCTATTTATATTGTTTATTAAAAGCAGGAGAGTTCTTCAAAGGGGAGATAATTCAAAATAAGGAAAGTTATTCGTAATTGTTCATTACGCTAGGTATTGGTCCAAAACAAGGCGAGACTAAACTGCATTCCGTTTGCTTAATAGTATTCAGTAAACTTCTTTCACAAAACAGAAAGGTCGAAAGCAAAGAAGTTCAAACTCAATGCCACAAATTAAGTGAACAGTAATCATACACTTTTATTGTTCACTTAATTTGTGGTATTGAGCTGGGAATACCAGGGGTTGTATGTGGGAGGACAACAACACCTCCATGCAAAAAAAAAACTGCCAATTACTCGATTATACCATCATCCAGGTTTACTGGCCGCGAAATTGATTCTGTCAACTTTTAATAAAATTCGTTATCAGCAGAAAATTCACAGAAAAGTCGCCATTTAAAGTACACGCGTAATATTTGTTATAATAATTGGACATTGAAAGGTTAATCCTGTGTTCGTCTAGTTTATGGTGTCTCCACATTTTTTTTCGGTTTACATATGTCGGAACATGTATTGTACGGCATGATCACGTAGACACACCCGTTCTCGTTAAGCGACATTGACTCTGGTCAGTACCGGATGGGCGACCATTCGGTAATACTAAGCGCTGTATGTGGGAGGGTGGCGACTCCTGCCTGCAAAAAAACTGCAAAACTAACATCGTTAAAAAAAACATCTTGCCTGAGCGGGAAACACATGCAACTGGAGAGCGCTTGTAAATTTAATATTCCCTTCAGAGGAAGCCTGCTCAACCACAGCCATCGTAAAGGAGGCCAGAGCGCTGGAAAATAACGTCATGCTATATAGTAACAAACGAAAGCTGTCGAACAGTCAGACTATGGGCATTTTGGCCTCTCCCTTCACCTAAAAAATTCATCAAAATTCAGGAATCAACCAATTTTAATGAAATTTTCAGTATTTGTTAATTAACGATCACGGAATATCATTAACCCATTACTTCATTAGAAATCTTAGTGCAAATGTATAATTTCGTGTAATTTGCAAAGGCAGCAAACATTAAATTAATACTTAATGATAAAATGGTGTTATAATTTTTTTTAATTTTTAAAACATTAAATTTTTTCTTTGAAATATAATTTGTCTGGTTTAATATTCATTCTTTAAATAAGTTCATTCTTTTCGGTCTACATCGAATGAAAATATTAGTATCAGTTATGCTGCATGGAAATATCTCTTGGTTTGTCAACAAAAGAAGAAGACAAATCCATATTCTTAGGCAGTTTTATTCTTTATATGAACATTTCATTATCATTAGTTTTAGCTGAATAATTTGATAAGAGTTGCACTCATTTCCGAAAAAAATAAAATGTTTCTTGATTTTTTTAACATGAAATGTAAATCAAACATGAAAGATTACGAAGTCAGTAAAGTAACACAAAATCAATCATTCAAAATAATTAATTAATAGAACATTTATTGAAATAAATTAAAATATGCGTTTTTTTTTATGGTTTTTTTAGGGGGGGCAAAACGTACAGATTATTTACAATATAGTAAAAATTTGTAATAAAGTAAAACAGTCATGTTTGGGGGTTCAAACGGACAGTTTATTTACAATATATTATTTGAAAATCTCGCTTATTTCGTTGAACTTTCGCACACATTTTGGACGAAACTTATTAATTAGTCTAAAATTGTATTTTTTATCCCGAAATGACATTCTAATTTATTTTTTAAGATTTGAAATTCGAATTGCAATGCCTTAATCATTGGAGGCCATCTTGTAATTTCCTCTGATTTTCTTTCACGCTTGACATCTATAAAAATGGAAATACGTTTACAAAAAAAGGAACAAGTTAACAATGATTTCCAAGTGAATGGATAATCCTTAGGAGAGTGCCGTGTTCTTGGCAGGGGAATAAAGTCACAATAGCAGGAACAAGTTAACAATAATTTCCAAATAAATGAATAATCCTATAGACTTGAGTCTGCTTGCTCTGATTACTTGCTCTGATTACAGATGCATGCATGCGCGTTAAGCGTTTCGAGCACTCTCGATCTTCATTGATAGTGATTCTTACTCCAACTATCAATGACGTCACCAGAAAAACTCGACTCGGTTAACAGGCTTCCTTTACAATGGCCGTGGCTCAACCCACCTAGGGTTCGTGCTGCAGCAGGACAGGATACATTTCTACACAAGGTAATCTCCATTTCTATTACCAATTTTCTTTAAAGATTCTATGAGGTCTAGAATTAGGAATAGAGGCTGAGGTTTCAATGATCGTATCAGCAGGAATTACAGCAAGATTCTGCGAATCAGTTAGCTCCTGAAAGACGACTGAATTCTGATGCTAATAAGTAATTAATAACTCCAAGAGAAACAGATGCTTACAAAAATACTCATGAGTAGTGCTGTTGGGCTTCTTAGCCAAGGCCAATTTTACAGAAATGTTATCACCAAGGGTAACCTTAATTAATCTGCCCAACTTCCTACCAGAGTGAACCTTGGCTGGGTTCTTAATAAGTACCACATCGTCAACAACAATGTTATTAAAGTCAGATTGACACAAATTACGAGTCAATTCTTCATACCACAAATTCTTAAATTTCTGTAGTAAGAGATCCAGATTTTTCAAAAATCGACATAACACAAGATAGTAGGCATACAAATAAATAAAATAGATCTTTCATGTAACTGCTACACTGTATTCTGAATATCGGATAAAACCAAGAATTTTAAATAATGCAACTTCAGATTTTTCAAAAACTCACACGTGAGAAGTATTACTTGTTAAAAAAAAGGTTCTGGTTCAAGTTTATAATGTGACTCATAAATGCACTAGGGGGTATGATATCTTTGTGATAAATGTACTATGGAATGTGATATCGAAACCTAGGTATTCAAAAACACGGTACGTGAGAGGACTAGAGTTAACCGTTTTAATTGAGGGATGATTGGTTTGGAAGAACGTGAGGATGAAGAACGTAACTTGGTAGAGTTAGTTGTGTCTGGCCGCATCTGACTGAAATAGGATATTGAACAAGAAAAGGGGTCACCATCTTCCATGAAAAACACCAAGCATCTCCACTGAATCAACTTTATTCGAAAGGAACACTGGAACATAAGGAAAGTTGTGAGGTCGGCAGGCATTTTGGTAGAAATGTAATTATATAGTTTCGGGTCTTGACTTTATTACCGCCGAGGGGAGAGAGAGAAAGAATGCTGTTGTATTTTGGCGCGCATCCAACTGTGAGCGGAAATCAACAGGCTTCCAGTGTGCATCTCAGTGGTGTGCTAATCGCCTGTGTATCAATACGACGATCGAACTACAAATCGACATAACACAAGATAGTAGGCGTACAAATAAATAAAATAGATCTTTCATGTAACTGCTACACTGTATTCTGAATATCGGATAAAACCAAGAATTTTAAATAATGCAACTTCTGTTCTTCCACTAACTTACAAGACAACATTTCACCGTCTTTATAAAATGCTTCCACATTTCCAAATCATTCTGAATACAACGGTATTGTCAGATATTTAATATTGAATGTGCTACATTTCTTTTCTCATTCATGCACCTGCTTGATCAAATTGAATCCAGCTACAAATGATTGTGCATTATCGAAATATATATGAGAAGGTGCCCATGTATATTAAAAAAAATAACCATGCAAGAATTGGTAAACATATCGTTCACCAATTCCAAATAAATAACTCTCACATAAAGATCAAGATATACATCTTCTTCATTGACTTCACCTTCCTGAACTATAGGAGACTAGTAAAGTCTATCCCTGTATGATGTAAAGGTTTGATAAAAGTAACCCTGTATATAAGCAGATTTGTAACTTTGGAGGTACTTAAAAGATATAGTGTTGTACCTTTTGCAGATGTTAGAGGAAGAAATAACAGACATAATCGCCTGTCTAGACTTATTTATCCAGAAATCAGATAAACTTAGAGTAGAACAGTGAGCATATGCTTCGAATGATATTCGATAATAATCAAATATTACGGTAAAGAAAATCAGGATACAAAATCTTTAGAATATAGTCTGGATTTACCAAAAATTCCTCTAGATCTGATCAACCTCTTATCATTCAGGAATATATCTAAGTTGGTAACTAGATGGAGGAACCTTCCGAGTGGAAGGATTTAGCAGGATTGTCTTCTTTCAATGAGAACAAAGACTACACAAACGTAAGTAAATATACCCTGGCAGTCATCCTATGCTCATCAGATGACGTCCTCAGAACCAAAACGAATCTAAAGAGATATTTCAAAATTCTCATAAGTTTTGCCAAGGAAGAAGATTTTCAAATTCCACCACCAGAAGAACTTCTTGAACGACATTAGAATTAGTGATGGTATTGGTCAGTACAATCATATATCCGAACTTAAACAATTCAAATCACTTAAGTGTCAATTAATATCTTCATAAATCATCCACTCGGCACCAATTAACTAAAACTGCAATTTGCATCTTCTAATAGTAGAAAACATTTTCTGTCAATGGGTTCTGCAAAGTCAATCGGAAGACGTGACCAGAGGAAATCCAGAATAGGCCAAGAAAATTCTAGCTTTTCTCAGAGCTTTTGCTGCTAACTGGCATTTTGTACAGTTATGACTAGGATCTTCTATTTGATTGTCCATGTTTGGCCAGTGGGCATAGCTGTGTGCTAATGCTTTCATCCCTGATGTCCAATATTAAATTGTTTTATTACACAATTTTCAAATCTTAATGGAACAATCACACGTTCTCCAAAAAGAATACGCCCATCAACCTCAGATGATGATGATGCTGAAAAAAAGGGGTTGAAGGTTTTTGTCTAGCATACCTCAGACCATTTTGTACAATGCAAGTGCAACATTGCCTTGAGTGAGGGATCGGAAGCTGTAGCCCCGCAGATCATTTGTGAATGGCAGTGCACTGCCAGTTTATGCGAGCACTGAAATAATTTCTGGTTCAACAGATAATGTTGAAATGACTGAATCCTCTTTCACTTTAATTTGCTTATCCATGAGTCTGGATAAAGCATCTGCATCTCCGATTGCATCAGTATATCAGAATCCAACAGTATAGTGATCCATCTTTGCAGACCTATATAGACTGGGATACCTTCCTTGGATCCGAAAATGCTAGTAAGAGGTTTATGATCTGTGATCAAGGTAAAGTGACGTCCATATAAAATTTTATGAAATTTGTTGTGACAAAGATTATCGCCAATACTTCTTTCTCTATCTGACTATAGTTTCGTTTGGCAAGTATCAGTAATCTGGAAGCATGAGCTATCGCTTTTTGGCTGGCATTAGGAAGACTATGTGAAATGATAGCTCCAAAACCATTATCAGATGCATCAGAAACAACAATAATATTCATGGATTGGTTGCAGTGTGTGAGCAACATATCTAATGTGTACTATATGAATGTACTTAATTCTGTGTTTGACTTAAATGTGTTTAATTATTGATATATACTGTCTTATTGCCTGTCTATTGATTTCCCACTGAAGAAATTCTTGAAATCTTACGTTGGCTGACTAATTATTTAATCAGTCTAGTTGTTTCTAACGTGTCAATACTAATAGACGAGGCAGGTAAATGCTTTCTTTCACTATTTCAAAACGATATATTCCAACCACTCTAGTTACTCGGCCAACGATAAAAAAAAGTCATCCTAACTGTAGCAAAGAAAAAAAAGGTCTTTGGACTGCCTGAAAAAAATGACACCCCCTCCCGTCAAATTCCTTCCTCAAAAAAGGTGACTCTTCTCTCACTAAAGTCATTCAAGGCCAGGCGCGCCAGACCTGACCCGATATTTCCCAATGCAACCGACGAAAAGATAAGCACTTTTTTATTTATTTTTTATTTTTTTATTTCCTTACTCTTTGGCCACTCACATACTATTTTCCCTAAATTCTAATGTGTACTATATGAATGTACTTAATTCTGTGTTTGACTTAAATGTGTTTAATTATTGATATATACTGTCTTATTGCTTGTCTATTGATTTCACACTGAAGAAATTCTTGAAATCCCATGCTAGCCTGAAGTTTTGGCTGTCTTTCTCTTATTTCTCTTATTTGTACTTACTTGCTAGAGGGAAACCTATCTTCAACTTTCTGTTCGCTCTGTAGTATACAATAAAGTTTATATATATATATATATATATATATATATATATATATATATATATATGGAAGTCTTTTTCTTTTTTTTACCTGCGGGGGGCTCGGAAATACCCGGGCGCAGGCTATTTTTACCCTCTCGGTGTGTTGGACCTGTAAAACCTTGTAAGGCCATCCATCTAAGAGAAGGAAATCTCTGACAATAAAACCTTGCTACCAACTACTTACACCGTGGCAGCAAAGGGAGGGAGGCCTCCTTAGTCCTGATCGACAAACTTCCTACAGTTGGAATCTCGAACAAAATATCCGGTTTGCAAACCTACAATTGCTTAAGGAGTAGATAGGTTCTGCCCATCGCCGGCCCTTGCACTCCTTCTTTGTCTATTAGTCAGGCGCAGAGGTACCAGTGCTGGTACGCCTAAAAATACTCAGTGCCTAGCCTTGTTTCCTTACTAGGACAATGAGCGCCGTTTCTCTTTCTCTCTATTTGGGCAACTTGGGGAAAGTTTTTTCGTCACTAAGTCTTACATGACCAGTACGACAGGTTGAGGGTACAGGTTAGACAGCTTGTCTGGCTGCTGTTTCCGACTGACAGGACAGGAGCCCAAACTATTAGGTAGCGCCAAGAACGGCTGCTCCATCATCAGTTGTATAATACCATGAGTAGTTGTATGTGTCATGTCGCGCAATGAAAGGAACCCTGCAATTATCTCCGGTGGGCTTTCCCGAGGCCACAAACCCCATGGACCTGGTCGCGACTAATAGACTGGTTGTGTGAGCTTATTGGCGCCTAACAAGGACCCACCTTGGCCAACCCACTCTATAATCAAAACAAACATGTCATTACAAAAAAATAAAAGCAAACCTAAACCAGACACCCAACAAAAAACACTTAAACTAGAAAACAGTAAGGGTCGACACCATTTTTAAAAGAAATAAACTGATCAAAAACAAGATTGTGTCAAAAAGAGGAAGGAAACTACCACGAGGTTCAAGTAGGCACCATTTTTGAAGAAGGGAAGTCAACTTAAAAAATCCAACAGAAACTCAAAGTACAGACAAAAACCACAATTACGTATCTGCAACCAAACTGAAACATAAAGATCTCCGCGCAAACCTTAAGGTTTAAACACTACTGAGACCTCAAAAGAGGGAATTCTAATATGCAAAATTTTAATGCAGAGTGTAAATTGGAATAAGGGTCATATGTAATCGTTGATATTTAGAAATTTTCAACAAAAAAAAAAAAGAGATCAAGTTCTTTTTTTTAGGTCACTCTGTCTGAGGTTATGTTCCTCTTTTTTATTATTTTACCGATCTTCTTGAAACTTCTTTGCGTTCTCCATCAACTATATTGTAAACAACCATTTTTTCTTAGAAGGAAAAATAAAATTACTGCATTCACTTTTTTCCTCTTTTTTTTTCTTTAGAGGGAAAAGTGACTGAAATCGGAATCAACCATTTATTTCTTCATTAAGTATTTTTATTTTACTGTGTAAAAACGACATTTTTGTAAATATGAACACCGGTTCTAGCTTTTATTTCAAATCAGTTTGTTTGTTTTTTAATAAAATGATACCCCGATTATGAGTAATAGTTAAATTTAAACATTGAAAACTGATAAGTGAGGCTGATTAAATGTTGCTTTAATTTGCCGAAAAAATCTTTCTTTTTTTCTTATCACAAAACTTCGAACTTTCATGCTAAAGTGTAATTGTATTTTTATTAGTCAGTCTGAGAGAGAAGGAGAGAGAGGGAAGGAAGGGAGAGAGAGAGAGAGAAAAAGAGAAAGAGAGAGAGAGAAAGAGAGAGAGAGAGAAAAAAACGAGAGAGAGAGAAAAAGAAAGAGAGAGAGAAAGAGAAAGAGAGAGAGAGAGAGAAAGAAAGAGAGAGAGAAAGATAGAGGGAGAGAAAGAGAGTGAGAAAGAGAGAAAGAGAGAGAGAAAGAGAGAGAGAAAGAGAGAAAAAGAGAGAGGGAGAGAAAGAGAGAAAGATAAAGAGAGAGAAAGAGAGAGAGAGAGAAAGAGAGAGAGATGGAGAGAGGGGGAGAAAGAGAGGAAGAGAGAGAAAGAGAGAGAGAAAGAGATAGAGAGAAAGAGAGAGGAGAATAGAAAGATCAATAATAGCAACAAACAAAAGTGAATAATAAATTTGTTGCAGGGGACACAATTTGTCGTGATCAATCTTTCAATGGCAAGCAAAGATGACGAAAACAAGCAGGTCGGTATCTAATTGGGAGTGTGGTTTAAGTGGGGAAAATAAAATTAAAAAATTAAATATAATTAGATCAGTCCTAGTTAAAAGAAAGATCCAGGTCATTCTCAATGGCCGTACACTCAAACAAAATCACATTAATGTGGGTGTGCTCCAGGGGTCGATACTTAGACTATCATTATTCTTGATCTTGATAAACAACCTCCCCGATGCAATCACGTTCGAGATGAGTATATTTACTGATTACACCATGCTCTATTCTAGACATGCAGGCTAATCGAACACACACATATCCAAGGCAATGGCCGCTTCCTTGGAAAATGACCTCCAGTTTGTAGTAGAATGGGCGCAAAAATGAGCGACTAGATTTAATGCTACTAATATAAAACTCCTTTCCTTTATAAGAAAACTTTCCAAACCCAAATCGCCATGGCTGATAGTACCCTCCCCAAGAGTCCAATGTTCAACCTTCTCGGCCTAACATTCACAGGCAACATGAATTGGAATAAATAAATAGAAGATACTGCCAAGTCTGCAGCAAAGAAGGTGGCCTTCCTGTACCAGGCTAGAAAACATCTCAGATCTGTCAGTATCCTATATCTCTATAAAGCCATCATTCGCCCATGCATACAGAAATGTTGTCACATCTGTGCTGGTGCACCAACCACTAGTCTCTCCCTCTTGAGCAGGGTGCAAAAAAGAGTATTTAACCTAATAGGTCCTGCACTGTTTACCAAGCTCCAAATTCTGTCCCACCACTGCAATGTTGCACCCCTGTACTTGTTTTGCAACTACTTCTATGGAATGTGCTCCAACGAGCATACTGCACTTTTACTTCCTCAACATATACCCCTGATCAACCCAGAATTCCACCCCTTCACTGTAGGAGTCTTCAGATGCCAGAGAACTTTCTGCTTTCCTCAGACCACTTGCCTTTGGAATTTCCTCTCAGCTCCGTTTCCCCGACTGTATACATGCAGAAATTTAAATGTAATGTGAACAAACATCTTGCTGTACAACTCTCCATTTAGGATGCCCCTTATAAATCTGTCCCCTAATCACAATAGCTCCTTACGTTTCAGTGGCAATATGCCTTGTTTGGGAGTGAGTGAATAAAAGTAAAAGATAAGCACAGTTTGGGGAGGACAAGGGGAAAATATATTAAGAATGGGCATTAAAATTAAAATAGGACAGGACTCATTTACTAAAAGACAATGATCTACCTCAACCAGGCTGGGTCCCAAATGACCAAAAACTGTCTGTGCCATGCTCAGACAGTGGATACATACTCATACCTGGCCTCCACAGGGTTGCAATTTGTATCCACCTTTTGTTGAATACTATGGAATGTAATCTCTTTCTATCACATCTAATTTTAACCTTAAGCTGATGCTTGTAGAATAAAATCGTCCTGATGAGAAAAAGATTCAACCAAATCAATTCCTTCAGATCTGCCATCCAAACGACCATTCATTTCTTCCCCCTAGTGCACGGTGAGTCGACATTGTCAATCATGTGTGAAACATCCAGCAATAACAACTGCTTGGGATTGATGCAACATACTTCCAGAACATTTGCTACAGTGGAAGAGGGCATGCTTGGCCTTGGCTATGTTTTTCCTCAGTATTGCCACAGCGCAGACAATCAGGTATTTGCATCATGCTTGAACTGAAAAGTATGCCATTAAGGTGTAATGCTTTCCATAGCAATCTCCAATTTAGAAATTACTCAGAATTAGTGAGATATCCCGAATCTATTGCCCAACTCCATTGATCTGAAGTGGAACTTTCCATTAAATCTTGATATAGTACGTTTCTAAACCGTGAAAGGTCACTGGACCAAGGAAGCACTCTGAGCATGACTTGTCACTCATTGAAGGACTGTGATTCACCCATTGGTCTATGATGGATCTCAACCAGAACTGAGAATGAGTTCAGGAAAGGCGCTCTCGACCAGAAAGACCCATGCAGACTCTTGTCAATGTTTGTCTCAGGAAAGCCAGTATCTTTGTATGTCAATGACTTGCCAAGTAAGGCATTCCCAAGCCTCCCTCACACGGACATTGAATACAGACTTGTCTGCAAACTCACGTCCTTTCTCTCATCCAAAGAAGCAAGAAGTGTAGACTGCTAACCAGCTCACATGCAAGGAAAGTTCTGCCAGTTAGTAAAGACTAAAGAAAGATTCCTTTGAAGCCAATTGTGAACCAACCTGTCATTGATCACTGAACCTACTCAGTAGCTTAAATTCCTTTCGAGTGAGGACGCAACTATCCAAGAGTGCCGTTAAGGAGTTTGGACGTAAATCGTTTGGCTCGGTCAGCACCTGGGACATCCAGAGAAAAGTAAGCTCTAAGGCCCTATAAAAGAAGGGATGACCATATAAGTAGAATCTCATCGTAGCTGAATGTGCTCATCTTCAAATTTACCAAAAAAACATAAGCTGCTAATTCGGAATAGGCACCTGCAGATTTGCAGTTGTGATGTAAGCGGTTCCAACTACAAATGGAGAAAGACGAAGCAGTTCCAACTTTTATTGAGCCTGAAGACAGACGATACAAATAAAAAGAGGCAGTTAAATTTTGGCAGACGACAATTTTTCAGTCAAATAGAAAGAGTTAAAGCATCATTTATTCAAGCCACATTTATTCGCATTAAAGAGACATTTATTATTTATAATTCTTATTCATTGCTATTTAAAGATTAACCTTGCGTTATACATTCAACTATTTTGCCTTCCATACGTGGTTTTCGACCACCATCATCCATTTGCAGGCTTCTTCCACACACCCTCTTCCAAAAAAATAAACTTTCTTTTTGCTTACTGAATGATTATGCTCTGGCTATGCCTTTGCCCTACCTTCAAGCACCGCCAGAAATGATGTCCAAATCAACCCTGAGCACACTCGTTTGCCCATGAAACATAAACTGGTGAACAAGTGTAAGTCGTCAATGCCCACCAACTTAATTGTACAGCCTCTACGGACTATACCTTGCAGCCGCCGTCCTGCCACCCCCCCCCCCAAAAAAAAACCCAACTTCCTTTCATTAATCTAAAAGAAAACAAAAACAGAAAATCATTACCCTCTTTTGCGGAAACAAGAAAAAAAAATAACACACTTTGCGTTTAACAACGTGAAAAAAGAGGGGGAAAAAACTTCCTTTTTTTATATCTTAATAACTGTGGAAAAAAATAACAAAGAAAAAGTAACACTATATTTAAACACACAAAAAAAAATCAACACTAAATAATTAAATAAATTCATTTAATAAATTCTTCATTAAAAAAAAGGTTCATTTTATGCTGGAGCTTCTTCGTTAACACTCGTGAAACTCGGAATTGATGGTGTAAGTACTGACATTTTACGGGTGCCTTTTCCGAATGATAGTACACATTCGGAAAAAGCACCCATAAAATATACTGGTTTTATGAAATAATAAAGTGTTTTGAAATAGTGCCGAGCAGCATTGTTTAGGATTCCTCCTAAAGTTAACATTAACACCTGAAATTTCTGAAAAAATAAATAAATAAAAAAACACTTTAAGGACGGGCCAATTTATTTGTTTTCATTTCAGAAGAGCTACAATAATGTAAGGGCAGACAACCCGCTTTTTTTTTCACTTTTAGTACATCGTGTTTTATTTTTTAAATTGTAAAAAAATAAAATAAAAAATGTTACCCCAGACAAGATGACTGTTTTAATTACATTTTTTTTATATTGAAAATAAAGACTTCGTGTTTTATTTTATAAACTGTAAAAAAAAAAAATCAAAAATGTGTTACCCCAAACAAGATGACTGTTTTAATTTAATTTAAAAATAAAAAAAATACTGTTGATTTTCATAAATTTTAATTTTTTTAATAAATGTTCTATTAATTAATTGAATTTGCATTAGTTTTTATTTATTTATTTATTCCCGATTTAATTTTGAAAATAAAAAATTAATATTCAGGGCATTCACGTCCATTTTTGGAAAAATTATACACTAAAAATGTACTATAAGTGAAAAAAAGTAGGGGTGTTTGCCCTTACACTATTGTAGCTCTTCTGAAATGAAAACAAATAAATTCGCCCGTCCCCTAAAATGCAGAAGTACAAAAAAAAAATTACAAAAGAAACAAATTGAGATGGAGAGATAATTACAACTTTTTTGAGTTGACGAAAAGTGGAAAAAGAAAAAAGAAAATGCCAATGATCTCGGCCTCGTATAATTTTCTCCCCTCCTCCCTTTTTCATTTTCTCAAACGTCAAAACAATAAACAACAACAAAAGATAACTAAATGTGCTCTTCGGCAAAAATACAAAATTATATTTTAAGCCGTTACCAGTTCTTATCATTCTTCTTCTTCCTCGTCGACCAAGTTTGTTTTTTTGTTGTTTGTTATTGTTTGTTTTGTTTTTTTTTAAGATAAACGACGAACCGGTGGAAAGTGGTGTGACCAGAGTCACGCCATCGTTTATGCCGTTGCTAGGTAACAAAGTCGTGACATTTTCAAGCCGCCTTTATGTCCGCTACGAAGGCAAATTTCGGACGAGAAAACAAAAAGCCGGCTTAAAAAGAAAAAAAAATTAATGTGAAAAATTCTGCACTATTTTTTAAATGCTAGAAATTTCGAATAGATTTTTTTAATAGCCAATAAAAAAAATAATCGGGATTCACTGCCGAACCATTGTGTTTTTTTTTAATCCTCACTTCCGGTCTCGTTTTCAGGTGAGGAGGAGTCAGTCGAAGATGGCAGCTAAGTCCGAGGAGCAGATATTACGCTACTCAATGTTGGAAGATGATCCCAATTCTAATAGCTTATTCGCCGAAAAGGAGCGTAAACCTCGATGGGGGCCGCAACATGCCGGTGCAAAGGAATTAGCCAGTCTCTACACGAAGGGTAAGCATTTTAAACAAACCTTACCAACTTTTAATAATATCATCTGCTCTCGCTTATTATTGTCGTCGTCGTCAGGTTAGATTCCTCTCTCCCCGCCTTTCTTTAACAAAATCTTCTCCAAAAATAAATGACAAATGAATCACTTGTCAAAACTTTAAAATCGGCTTCTATTTTCAACCGTAATAATATCATCTCTTTATGTAAATATAATATCTATTTCATAAAAGCGATTTGTTTTTAATCAAAAAATCAGTGTTTTTAAATCAATTGTTTTTTTAATGACGAAAATCCAATTTTGCCGATCCGATCTCAACAGAAATAAATTCTTCCAACATCTCTGATTTAATATTTAAACCTTAACTTAAATATATTTTTCTACAAAAAATAATATACAGAATCGTCGGTGTTAAAAAAACAAACTTTTTTTCTTTTCATTAATTTTAAAACTTTTTAAAGTTTTAAAAATTAGCCCTAAAACTTTTTTTTTTCTAGATTTGCTTTTTTTTTTAAATATTTATTCTAATGTTTTCAATTTTAGATGAATTTTTTTTTTTTTCAAGTCAAGTGAACTTTTTTTACTTTTAAATAAAACATTAACAAAACTTTTTGAAATCATTTCTTGTAAAGGATTTCAAAAAGTTGAGTTAATGTTTTTTTTATTTTTACTTTTTTTAAGATTTTGAAAAAAAAAATCGAAGCTTTCTACAGAATTTGAATCGAACCAAACCGATGTTTGCCGAACTAAACCTAAAACTTAGGGTTAGAAAAAAACAGCTGTGTTAAAATTCTGTTTTATTTTGATTTCGTTACAAATGAAATGAAAATAAAAACCCACAAAGTTTGTTTTTTGTACTTATCTAGATTAGGACCCAAGCTAACCCTAACTGACGCCAAGTTGATTTGGGCTTGGGTTCTAATCTGGATAAGTACCGTTTTTTGTTTTATATATATATATATATATATTTATATATGTATATATATCGTAAAAACAGTTTTTGAATAGTTTAAAATAGTGGAAACTCATTGAGCCTGCTCTCGGTCTGCCAAACCAACAAGACATTCGATAAAACTTATATTTACATATCGGTTTCGAAAAGGGGCATTTTATTGATTAGTTATTATTAACCTCCCCATTAATCAATCGAACAATGAAACATTATTAAACGGCGATTTTAATATTTCCAATGTCTTTTCATAAAGAAAACTATTGTTTTTTTCTTTGTTGTTTTGTTTTTCAATTAAACTCAATGTGTTTTCTAGAAACAAAGTATTTTAATGGTATAATATCCGTTAAATTATCGATAATTTTCCCTTTCAAAAAATCAGTGTCAATCTTTGCGCATCAATTTTAGTGTTTATTTTATTAAAAAAATATATATTTATTTTAACTTTTAGTACCAAATTTCTGGCCTCGGAAAATATTAAAAGAAAAGGGATCTTTGATATATAATTGATATTATATATCAAAGAGCCCTTTTCTTTTAATATTTTTATTTTATTTTCATATTAAGAGGCGCGACCGAAAAATAGTATTTTTAAAATACTGACTTTATCCGAAAATTTAATTCTCGCCAAAAAAAATCCAGTTCGAAACGAGGCGTTCCTGGTTCGAAAATGTTTTGGCTAGAATTAAATTTTCGGATAAAGTCAGCATTTTTTCGGTCGCGCCTCTATAATATCAAAGAGCTCTTTTCTTTTAATATTTTACGAGGCCAGAAATTTTGGTACTGCTCAAATACACCAGCACCCCAAAAGAATACTTCATTGTCTCTAAAGTTATTTGGCCTTAACATGTGTGGGTGTGTTTATGTGTATTTCTGTGTGTGTGTGTGTGCGCCAGACTCGAAAAAAGAAATAAATAAGGGGAATCAATTTTCTTTTTCTCAAATATTCCGATCACTCCCCTTTGTGGTGCTTATTTACAACAGGGTCCCTGGAAACAATTATTTTCATGTAAAATCAGTATTTTGTACTTACTCAGGCATAGTTTCTCACTCACGGTACGCAAAAGAATTTAAAAATATCAAGTAGAACTTTAATTAGAACGATTTTTCCATTTCCATAAGGGCGATGTACAACGTCTATTCGCCGACATTTTGGGTGTGAGCGATCGATGGAATAGCATAGGACAATAAACACCTACATTTTATTAATCTATCAAATTATATCGTGGAAAGTACCCCGGTGAAGAAATCAAAAATAATTATTTAATTTTCATTTTTTTTATTTAATAAATATATTTTTTATTATTATTGCATATGTGTTTCTTTCTTTTTTAAATTCTAACAATAACAACGGAGTTATTGCTTTGGCTATCGATCGCTCACACCCAAAATGTCGGCGAATAGACGTTGTAAATCGCCCTTATGGAAATGGAAAAATCGTTCTAATTAAAGTTCTACTTGATATTTTAAAATTCTTTTGCGTACCGTGAGTGAGAAACTATGCCTGAGTAAGTACAAAATACTGATTTTACATGAAAATAATTTTTTCCAGGGACCCTGTTGTAAATAAGCACCTAATTTGTTTATGAATTAATTTAATGACATGAACTTCAGATACATTATTTACCTTTGTAGTTTATGAAAGTTTCTTTCTTGAAAAAAACTTAATGGATGTTTTAAAAGTAAAACTTTTTTTTCACAATATATTTTATGTTTGACATCTTAAACGTTGCGTTCAAGATGTCAAAAATCGAATATATCGTTAAAAAAAAAGTTTTACTTTTAAAATAATCCATTTAAGTTTTTTTTTTTGTTTTACTAAAATCCGTTAAAAGATTTCCCGATGAACAACGAACAAATTTTTTTCTTCTGATTTTCACATTCTTAATGAGATTGTTAAAAGATCTGAAAAGATTATTTGAAAGTGTAGTATCTGTTCTGCCCTCGGATTGTCGACTGAAGCAATGTTTATTTTTGTTCCCAATTAAAAGTAACCCCTAGGGGGAGGCTGGATGCCACACACAAACACGTGAAAACCCGATCTTGTCTAATTTTGCCCTCGTGGGGAGGCAAGTAAATAAGAACTTCGCATTAATTATGTTTTTTTTTTTCGGCCTTTTGTATCCGTTCGGCTAGCATATCTGTAAATGTAGAAAGCCATTCTTAACAGGGGGGGGGGGGCTTTGTTAACTCTTCCCTTGTCGCAAACGGAACTCTTTTTAAATGAAAACAATTAATTTGCCGGGGATGTTAATATGCACAAGTGGCAACATTTGAATGCAGGTTATTGTCTAGTGTTCAAAGAGCACAATTATCGAAACCAATTTTTGGTAATTACTTTCATTCATCGATAGTGAAATAACTATGGCCAAAATTTTCACTTTTTACCTGACAATTCCCTAACAATTTTTTTTAATAATGGTAAAAACTTGTAAGATAAAAAAAAAATATAATAATTCAGCATAATTTTTGAAGGGCTGAAGAAAATGCCTTTTATTTTAATTTTTTTAATCCTTAGTTGATTTTCTGCTCTCAGGCATTATCTCCTCCTTTCGGGAAGATAGAAGAATTACCCACCCCCATCCTCGTCTCCGAGGACGGATTTGTTTATCACATGAGGCAACCTACAGGAAAAGGTTCTATTCAGGCAATTTTTATTGGTAACCCGATACCGACTATACCCCCCCCCTCTCGTCGTGGTGCTCATAACTTGCTCCACATTAAGGTCGACCTTGTCACATCTGGTAACCCTTGTGAGGAGTTCAATAAATCGATTCTAGCCCAATTTTTGTTCCCAATGCAGATTTCTTTTTTTTGGGAGGGGGGGGGGGCTGGATTTTCCCTACATTCAAAACCTAATTTGTGTCTAATTTTGCCCTCGTGAGGAGACAAATAATCAGGAGACACGAAAAAGAATATTGTAATTTAATTGTGAAGTCTTTGAAAATGTAACTTTAATTCGAGGTTTTTAATCGCTAGCGGCCATTTATTGTTTTCGGTAAACATTTTGTTTAGTTACACCATTTTTATTTTATCTATATATATATATATATATATATATATATATATATATATATATATATATATATATATTACTAAACATATCAAAAATATACAATTTCCCCTCCCCCTTATTGTAACTTCCATTAAGTTCAGATTCATTTAAACATCTCTGAAAGCTGCAATCCATTTTTTATTACGTAATCACAAATTCTGTTTATTTAGTTTTAAAAAAACTATTTACACAAGTTGTGTTCGGTATTCTCCGGCCATTTGTTCCGGTAATTAATATCTCTGTAGATTAATTCCAATTTTTATTTGGTTGAATTATCAAATTGCTTGCTCTCTTTGACGCATGAATAAATTCTCAATACTTACGTCTGTCTGAAAATTGTACAGGGAATCAATTAGATCATTCTGCATTCCCTCGATCTATATTTATCTATATCTATTTACTAAACCCAAGCACCTGGCACAGGTGTTTATACTTGTCGTCTCAAGGGGCATTAGTCTCCATCGTTTCTGGGGAAAAGGTTGATTTTATTATCTGTTGCTTGAGGCACTCGCATTTATGAGGGAATGTCGACAGGACTGATCAGTTTTTTTGTTGTTGTTTTTTTTTTTGGGGGGGGGGGTTCACCCAGGCCAGAGTTCGTTTTTTTTTTTTTTAGGGAATTGGATTCTCCACATTAAACTGATCTTGTATCTAACTTGGCCTTTGCAAGTTACCTTCAACAACCCTAACGGTATTCATCTACCTCCCACAGCGGTAAGATGTGACACAAGGTCGAGAAAGTGGGATTGAAAAGCCAGCTCCCTAGAGGAAGAGCACTCTGGCTTACAAAAAATGCCTGGGCAGCCCCATCGGCATTCTCCGGTAGGGACGACTCAGGCGATTGACAATAAACTAACCCTTTCTCAAGAGGGTGAGACGGCAAAGCCTGGTAGGGTGGACCTCCTAGAACTGCACAGGACAATCCCTAAGACCGGCGGAATCAACGCCCGAAAGCCAAGATGGTACCGGTCTACAGATTTCATTTTTTGCCAGCCCCCCCCCCTTCCCGGACGCCAACTTTTTCTGTATGTCATCTTTATCTGGAATAATCTTCCAGTTTCCCTGACAATCTTTTGGTGTCAATAATTGACAACATATTTCAAGATGGTGTCTTATTTGTGCCTTATAAGCCGTTATCAAGTTTCTAGAAATTATGTTTCGCAACAGTACTGTAATAGCTGACTATTGAAGAGTCTATTTTGTTATTAAACTTATATGTGCTACATACAACACCTAAATGCTTTTATTGTTTTTAAGAGCGTGCATTAGTTTAAAAACTATTTGCACTAGTTGTGTGCTTGATATTCATAATTGTTTATCAAAGTAAAAGAAATATGAATTCAATAATTTTTTTTTTTTTTTTCCCCTAATATAAGGCGGACAGTCATTAGGCATTTGATGGTGTCTGGTGGATCATCATGGCATCCGATGAGGTCAGGCCTCCTGTGATCGTCCTCATTGTGTGTCCCTTGTTTTCCACAATCAATAAGTGTTTTGTTTTCAGTACAGGCCGTAGCATGTGTCTGGTTAGCTGGAATGAAAACGCTTTTATCCAAATGAACGCTTAGTTATTAACAATTAATATTAACAATTAATATTAACAATTAATAATTTTTATTATTTAATTGACATTTCTTGGCGGAATTCATAGTTTTTTTTTTGGGGGGGGGGTTTAACACTGAAAGATATTAGTCAAAAGATGTCGATGACCAGTCCTCCAGTGTACCACAACTCTAGCTAATAAGTAAAAGGAATATAATAAAATATATGTGAACATGACGGCAACAAAAGGAAGACAAACTCGGGTCATCATCATATTCGGTTTAACATTTGTTTTACATGCTGACATGTGTTGGACGACTTTTAGAAATTGATTTCTAAACTAACTTATCTCTGTCCAGGTCTTTATATTTATCCATTTTTTTCTTTCAAATCCATCCTCATCACTTCCTCCCATGTTTTCCTTGTCCTTCCCCTGTCAACTAACCATGCTACCTCAACTGTTCTACATCTACTAATCCAAAAACTCTCATTCATTCTTTCAACATTACTATACCATCAAAGTCTCCTGTTTTGCACGCATCCCCCTATACTGCCCAGATTTAATCTTCCTCTGAGGTCATCAGAACTAAGCCAGTCTTTAAGACTCGTATTACACGTCCATTATACCATTCTTATATCATTTCTTTCCATGTCCTCAACCGTCACTGACTCGGTTTCACTTCCATACATCACATTGTACACATACCTGAGAGACACTTCCCTTGGTCAACAATGGTGATGCTATGCTGGTTAGTAATGGCAGAAGTTGCTTGAACGTACTTCATCCACTCCTAACTCTTACAATCACACTAGCAATAGCTATTCATATGTTCCAATGGTATCACCAAGGTAACAAAACTTCTGAACAACCTCAATAGCCTCACCATTCAAATATACTTTCTCCACATCTGAGTTCTCATTTTTCGGAACAACCTTTTATGATCTCATTGCTCAAGTTTGTGATCATCTCGATGCCTGTTTCATCTGCAACCTTCAACATTTCTGCAACAATGCCCGAGTCCTTCTCTATCTTATAACTCAACCAAAAACTGCTTCTGAAACTTCTAGTTTTTCTCGGTCCCATGAAAACTCATAATAGCATTTGCAAGCCTCCCTTATTTGTTGCTAGCATTCTATTGACATTTCCAATGACATTCCTCAGCAAAAATTAGCATTAAAAGCAGATAACGTCTTCTCATTGGACATCAGCAAAGTTGGACACCTAATATGCTTAAACAGGTCATATCTTTCTTGTTTGTGTGTCAATTCTTAAAACAATTATATACATAGAAAGAGAATACAATTATCATTCTAATGATGTTAATTTTATGTGCCTTTATGCATTAAATATTTTTTATACTCCAAGTTAAAAAATGAAAAAAAACGCTCAAAATGACGAACCAGAAAGGAAAACTTTTTTTTATATATATATTTCATACCTTATATTCTGATTAAAATCCGCAGGGTTAGATTTGATTCGATATTCTGGAGATTTCATAGGCTATTTAAACCCAGATGACCAGTTTTAGTGTCATGTGATGTTGGTTTTTAATACCACTAGAATCAAAGATATGACCGATCAAAATTAACTAAGAATATTTCGAATTGATAAGGTATATTGATGTACATCATTAAGTTTCATATAGATAATAGTTTCAGAATTATTTTTATGACTAATATGTAAATATTTGATCATTTTTAATGATGCAGTCATTTTTTTAAAACCTTATATTTTTGTTGAATTGTGAACGTTAACTTATTTTGCCATAGCTGCATAGCGAGTTCGCATTGTGTAAAAATAATGGACCAACTCTGTTTTTTGGGTTTTTTTTTATTAAGCAATCCTTCTAGACTGAAGCAATTTACATTTTTGTCCCAATCCAGAGTGCTTTTTTGGGGGGGAGCTATATTTCCCCACATTAAAAACTATCTTGTGTCTAACTCTGCCCTTGTGGGGAGGAAAGTAAATAGGGATTCTGTTGTTGTTTTATTTTTGTAATGCTTACTACACATGTCGTGCACGCATGATAAAGTCTAATTGCGTGTTTCTGTTATCGTGCTACTTAAACTTAAAACTTTACGCATCCACTCATAATATAAGGGTCCTTTTCTGTGTGTCTCTGTCTGTCACAATCTTTTAAGAAATATCTTGACTTCTTTTAGAAATGGAAAATTTTGCATTAATACGAAATAATAAATTCCCAACAAGTAAAGCGGATGCCATGACCGAAAACCGAAACCTTGAGATCTTCCGTCTGATGTTCTACGAACTGAGCTATTTAGCTATTATTTTGTTAAGCTAATGTTTTAAGATCTATTTATAAATAGATCTTAAAACATTAGCTTAACAAAATAATTATAGCTTTGACGTGACGTCATAGATTTACGTCATGTTTCAAAACATGAATTAAAACAGAAGCGATCATAAAAATAAATAAATGAGTAAACATTATCAATAGCGTTGGAATCTTTTTAACAGTTCAAAACAATTTAATTTGCTTTAACTACGTATTGGCATTAAAAACTATTTAATATATAATGTACTAGAATTTGTGCCCGTATATACACTAAACAGGGTCTGGTCTTAATTTATAATTCATGGCTTAAGGTAAGGGGGTACATAAAATCTGACTGTATAATTAGAAAGAGCATGTAATTTTACATAAGAGTACCTAGTTTCATGAGAATTGCTTCAAAAATAAATAAATGGTGGAGAAATTACTGAATTTCTTGAAATAGTTAGGTCCGTATTTTGGCCCATTTTTTAAAAACACAAATTTTGGCACTTTAAACTGTTATAACTTTTGAACCACTGATGCTATTTGCACAATTCAAACGGTTTTGAGCTTCTTTCACACAGCTCTATTCACCCAAGTTGATAAAATAACAATTAGTTAAAAAGAAAAATCAACTTTTAATTCTTCATAGTAGATCTGGAAACCTAGCTTGGCCTCTAAACTTGCGTTTCACGTGTTCTTCAGTCAACCTCCACACCTTTCTCTTGAAAATAAACTTTCTCATGCGCTTTGTTCTGTGTCACACTTTCCTCACCAAGTATTACTTTCACACAACTCAAGAGCTTTCTGCTGGTGATACCAGATCAGGCTGCCCTGTGGCTCCCTGAGACGAAATTCACCTACATTGACGTTTTTTTTTTTTTTTTTTTTTTTTTTTTGTAAAACTTAATTATGTTCTACAAAAACAAAAGCCCCTCCCCCTTTCTCCCTCCCCTTTTTTATTTTATTTTTAGAACTTGAAGCATAAATCTTTTACTATAATGACCAGATTCGGCATTAAATAACCCAAAAAGGGTTGATATGCCGTAAAACAAAACTACCAAACCAAAAACGATGATTAAACATTTGAAGATATAAAGAACTTGAAGCATAAAAACTTTTACTATAATGACCAGATTCGGCATTAAATAACCCAAAAAGGGTTGATATGCCGTAAAACAAAACTACCAAACTACCAAGAGCTTTCTGTCCTTCTTCCTTACCAACAGACAATCTACTTGAGTCTTTGCTGTTCCAGATTCATATGTAACGAGATGGATTTTCCTTTTTCTTGAAAACAGTGTTTGCAACCAATATGTCCGTAGCGAGACGAAATTCTAAAATTCTTTCTTCTGTATTCCTATCACCATATCCATTTCCTCCATGCACTCCCTCAAAATCACCAGGAGTCTTTCAGACATGACCATTCCAGCCACAGCAAGTAATTCCTTCTCATCAACCTTACTAGTTAATGCAATAAGCCTGTCATAAAACTCATCTTTCGCATCTTCACTCAAGCCACATTGTAGCCAATAAACAGATGTTGCTGTGAATATTTTCTCACCAACCATCAACTTCATCAGCATGATTCGCTCACTTACACGATTAACTTCAATCACTTTATCTAACCATTTCTCTGCGATAAAAATACCAGCACCACATGTTCCCTTTTTCATTTCCAATCCAGTCTAGTTTATATCTTGCATTCTTTCCCACAATCATTCTAGCAGATTTATCTCTCCAATGAGTTTATTGGACACAACAGAGGAGATCAATTCATCTCCTCTCATGAAACTCAATACTCACCAGACCTTTCACACAAGTTCCAATATTTGGACCATACAGGAAATAAGGACCCCAAAACAATGATACAATGTATGGTTCAAATATTTAAACTGGACAACCTGAAATGTGATCAATTTTCTTTGGAAGTCATTTCCTCAGGTGCACAACAAAAAATAGTGTTTTTGATTTCATGAAATATAAATGTCTCTAGGAATGAACTATTTGGGTACATGATGTTGCTGCAGGCAGGATCAGACACTGCTGCTAGTCGTAGGGGCAGAATTGCTGCTGGTAGTTGTAGATAAGAACAGAGATGATGATGGCAGTATTGGAAGGTTGTCGGCCATCTTTTAGTGGATTAAAAGTCCATTCATCGCAGTGTATGATGATTCATGCAGCCATGTTTGATATGTAGCAAAAGTTAGCCCTGGTACGAAGAACAGATACAAGCAAAGTGCTTTCATGACAATAACATAAGCAATCCTCTTTTTCTGTGATTTTCTTTTGTTTTTTGAATGTACAAAATTTTATCAATTTTCCTAATCTGCTGAGATTGAAGATTTGAAAGGTGGTTGTTACCTCTAAACCAGCTTTGCCTTTTAATAATTACGATTTTAAAGCCGACCTTAAACATATACAATAAAATCTATACGTACTGCATTTCTCTCTCTTTTTCTCTCTCTCTCTTTCTCTCTCTCTATCTCTTTCTCTCTCTCTATCTCTTTCTCTCTCTCTCTATCTCTTTCTCTCTCTCTATCTCTTTCTCTCTCTCTCTCTCTTTCTCTCTCTCTATCTCTTTCTCTCTCTATCTCTTTCTCTCTCTATCTCTTTCTCTCTCTATCTCTTTCTCTCTCTATCTCTTTCTCTCTCTATCTCTTTCTCTCTCTATCTCTTTCTCTCTCTTTCTCTCTCTATCTCTTTCTCTCTCTATCTCTTTCTCTCTATATCTCTTTCTCTCTCTCTCTCTTTCTCTCTCTTTCTCTCTTTCTCTTTCTCTCTCTCTTTCTCTCTTTTTCTCTCTCTTTCTCTCTTTTTCTCTCTTTTTCTCTCTCTCTCTCTCTTTTTCTCTCTCTCTCTCTTTTCTCTCTCTCTCTCTTTTCTCTCTCTCTCTCTTTTTCTCTCTCTCTCTCTTTTTCTCTCTCTCTCTCTTTTTCTCTCTCTCTCTCTTTTTCTCTCTCTCTCTCTTTCTCTCTCTATCTCTTTCTCCCTCTCTTTCTCTTTCTCTCTCTCTTTCTCTCTTTCTCTCTCTCTTTCTCTTTCTCTCTTTTTCTCTCTCTCTCTTTTTCTCTCTCTCTCTCTCTTTTTCTCTCTTTCTCTTTCGCTCTTTCTTTCTCTCTAGTTCTCTCTCATAAATAATGTACATTTTGTTATTGAACTTGTTGGTCGTTAAGTTTTATGCCGAACCGTACATATGTTTTGTATACAATTGATTTATAGATTAATTCGTTTTATAAACAAATAGTCAGTAAAGTTAAATTTCTATTTAACTTATAGAAAGGTAAGCAGACAAAAAAACGTAGAAAAGGATGGGTTTCGGGAGGGTAGAGGCAAACACCTTGCTCAAGTGTATCTTAAACAGTTTAGTCTTGTGACCGGAATAAATTCTATTGACCCATAGATGAGCCCCTAGCAGGGGCAAAGTGGACCTGGGAATAATGATTACTAAGGGGTAACTTCACGCTCTCCAAAGCTCCCAAATTGGGGCCTCACCACCGGATACACTTTAAAGTCATACGCAGGACATGTTATTTAAATGAAATTTGTGTCTCTGATGATACCATATCCAGATCTAGACAACCTTCATATTTTAAAGTATGTCCTAATCATTATGTTGGTGATGGTTGATCATAAAAGCTTTATACCCAACCACACATTATAAGTAACTGTCAATGACAGATTACTTATATCCTTTGAATTGTACATGAAGTGGAGACTATTTAAGGCAGACATGCTGCTGAAGGTGAAGAAAGTGTGCCAATAAATCATGAACACCAAATATACACAAGGACAAAAAAGAAAGAAACCTACGCGACTGATTAAGAGAAATTTATGAAAGTTTATAATTTGAATTTGATAAAAATATCAAAAACCTTTAATTTTATCAGTCCAGATATTTTCGATAAAATTTGACTCAATTTTGTTTTGAGGGTTTAACTTTTTCCACTTTGGTTTTCTGGTACAAATGGTTGTTTTTGAAAAAGTGGAAAATGTATACTAATTTTATTGCCTATTTCGTTTTCTTTTTGTCAAGTGTTGGATTTTGCAGCAATACTCTGTCGTCCAGGAAAAGTTTACATTCACATTTGTGTCTAATATTGTTCAAATCTCATGCATATTGGAGATATAAGAAATTTCAAAGTTGTGGCTCAGACCTCATTAAAGCCAATGTCTTTATAGCTCCATTAATCATTGAGCACTCTTATATAAATACAGTAAGGATTCTCTGGATTTTTAATCCAGAGAATCCTTACTGTATTTATTAATGAGGTCTGAGCCACAACTTTGAAAATTCTTATATCTCTAATATGCATGAGATTTGAACAATATTAGACACAAAATAGGCAAGATTCTCAAATTTTTCGGATGGGGGGGGGGGGTATATACAGGGTGGGCCAAAATAAGGGTCCTATCTTTAAATTTGAATAACTTCCACAAAATAAAAGTTAAACTCACCAAACTTTATGTGTGTGTAGACTGACCCTTCCGAGATTTTTTGAAATAAACAAAACAAATTTTAGCCGAAAAACACTTCTTAAAACTTACAAAAACTAAAGTATTGTTTTTTACACTGTTTTGAGTTTTTTAAGCAAAAATAATGTTTTCTAAATGAGGGTACGTTCCTTAGGGCTAATACGGCTCATGCTTGCTTCGGAAGGGGTCCTTTTACTTATTCTAAAAAAAATTAAAAAAATAAATCAATAAATAAAGTTATGAATTTTTAAAAATAGGACCCTTATTTTTGCCCACCCTGTATATGTATATATATCAAAGCATAAAACATTGGCATGAATGAGTCGGTCAGTCTTGTAAATAATTGTATGACATCGATTATTAAAAAATCGATGTTATACAATTATCTACAAGACTGAGGAAAATCCAGCTCCCCCAGAGAAGAGCACACTGGATGGAAACAAAAATAACTGCATCGTCCCATCCGCACTTACTTCTGAATGAAAGGGCAACAGAAAATAAATCCATCCACCCTCCAAATTTATTTGTGAGGGAAGTGATGGGCGCAAAAGTGCCCTCCCCCCCCCCTCCTAGTTTTGAAACTAAATATACCCATAAAGATTATTCCTTAGTCCTTACTATACTGTTGCGTGTGGTGCTATCCCTCCTCCCCCTCAACTCAGGTAATCTTGCTAGTTGTGTGTGAGTGGGAGAGAGTCATCCCAAAGTTGATCTTGTGTTATTTCAATTGTTCATAGACATTATCTATTTTCATCATGTTATGATCATTTCAGAAACTTTTTCATTAATATAATTTGTTGTTTGGTAACATATGTTCAAAAGTAGACTCTATTCAAAATCACACAAATGTTGAATGGGACAAAACTGTATTTTCAAAGGTTAATTTCTGTTTATGTAACTATATTTAAATAACTATGACTCCATGGTGATGTTTTTCATACCAAGCCTAGGATAAGTCATTGACAATTAGTCCGACAGAGTTTGGGTCATTTGAGTTAGGTGACCTTTTTTCTGTCGAGCTGAAGTATGGTTCGGTACAGTTCGAGGAGGTCCACCCACTCAGGCTTTACTTTCTCTTTTTGAGGAGGGTTTATTTTATTGCTAATTGCCTGAGGTGTCCCTACCAGAGAATGCCGACGAGGCTGTTCAGGTAAAACTAATTGGATTAGGTTGCTATCTATTTCTTGCTGCAGTCTTTAAACGACGTACAAATGTCGTGAAAGAGTTTAATAAATCCATTAAAAATGTTAATTATTTACATGAACCTGCATTGCTGCTTTCAAATGTATTTAATTTTGTGTTGATAATTGTGAACAAATGATTTTTCCCATTTATTATGCGGACCGAAATGAGTGAAACTAATATTTACGAATCTTTTTAGATTCGTTCAAATATCTGAGAAACTTTATGTCACGTGTAAGTTTGAAATAGCATTTTTATTTGTGAACTTGCAGGTAGAATTGACATACTGTAATACTTTTGAGTCTTCCATGTAGAGAAAACCGACTTTGACAAGTAATCCTGTTGATGCTGTTTGAAACCTCCCTTTCCTGCTTCTGTCAAAATATACCATTCTCTCTTCAAATTGCCAAATCCTGCACCTAAACTCCATCTTCCAAACACTTGGGATCCTGGCTGCTCAGTCCATATCATGAAACGTGCTATCTGGTCTTTAATTCAAACTTTTGTTTATCATCTTCGGTGTTTGTTAGACGTGCCATCAGTCGGAGTTGGCAGATCTTTGCAACTTTCATCAATAAAAGTCTTGCTCTATACAACTACTGATTACCTTTGGTCCAACTGCTGAAACTCTGGAATTAGTGTTAGATCGAACTTATCCATCGTAAAAAAATCTTAACGCTTTTATTTTTTTGATTCCTTAATTTCACTTTTTGCTCCCAATGTGTCAGAAGTGTGCTGTTGTATGGCTCAGAAACTTGGGCTGTCTCTGCTGGCATACTAAGGAAGCTGCACCGTAATGACAGGGCAATGGTCAGATGGATCTGTTTGGTGAGGCCTGAACAGTACGTTTCTTTTGAATCCCTGCTCTCACAGGTCGACTTGAAAAACCTTGCAGACATCATGCGGAAGAACAGACTGCGTTGGTTGGGTCACATTGAGCGTAGCAATGGCTGGATTGCTAAAGTCCGACAGTTGAATGTGCCAGCAGAGAACATCACCACTTGCAGACCCAAGTTGATTTGGGAGGACGTAGTCAAACGTGATAGGAAGGCCATGGGTATGGATTCCATCAAGCCTTGCCAAAGACAGGAGTGGAGAGGAAGACTTAGATTTCGAGACTAGACAATCAGGCCCCACTCTCATCAGAGGATTACTTGTGGCCTGATTCAACAAATAAACTGGTTGATGATGATGATGATGAATCAACCACGTTTAAAGGGTTATTTATTTTTGTATTCACGACACATCAACCTCAACCAAACGAGGCCAATTTTGTCAACTTCTCATCATTTCATATTTACTGGTTAATTATTAGTTAATACTGGTTAATATTACTAATTTTGTATTCACGACACATCAACCTCAACCAAACGAGGCCAATTTTGTCAACTTCTCATCATTTCATATTTACTGGTTAATTATTAGTTAATACTGGTTAATATTACTAATTGCATGTGACTTCATTCCAGACTTTTCTATCTTTTCAAGTCCATCTAGATTTTTCATCATGTCCTTCAAGTCGAAAGAAAATCTGTAAATCGTGTAAATCTATCAATATTTCACTGGTTTTCTTTATAAAATATTTTTTTAAGTCGTAGTGCTGCCGATTCTGTGTCATGCTCGACTTCTGTTGGTGTTATTGTCTCACTAATATCCTTGGGAAAGGTACAAACACATATATCATCCCCCCTCTAACTATGGGTGAAATAGGTAGACTAGACTCCCAATCCTTGGTAGAGCAACTAGTCTAGGAGAAGGTAGGTAGGTCTGTCATATGTCACATTGTTCTCCTGAGTCGTCATCACTTACTTGGAGAGAGTGGGTCTTTTTTTCAACAGTGCATGATCCACTTAAAACAAATTCATGTGTGAAAAGATTTTCTGATAATTTCATGATTGACGTCTATAACTTTTGTAAAGAAAATAATTCTATTTTGACATCAAAATTCGTCGATTTGTATAATTATTGATTTATGTTTATTATTTCTTGTCTGAACAAATGGGGTTTTTGGTTTCAGTTTCTTAACTCGTTTATATTGAATGAATTTGCTAATGACAATCTTATCGGATTTTTGTCACTGTATCTTCACAGAAAGTCACATTTTTGTTTAGCAATAAACAAGAACAAATATTTGTAAGATGCATCAAATCAAACTGTGCGTTTATTGACAAAAATACTAATTCGCATTTCGGCACGGCAGACTGACGACAATGTTATTTGAAACTTAAGTGTGAGACACACTGATGGAGCCTATAGTGATGTTAAAACAAAAAAGATTGAAGGATTCAGCTTTTGTTAAATATTTTGAAAGCATTTAATTTCCTCTATCTTTATTCATTCTGCCTTGTCCAAGTCTGACCCGTCTTTGTTCATTCTGACTTGTCCAAGTCTGACCCGTCTTTGTTCATTCTGCCTTGTCCAAGTCTGACCCGTCTTTGCTCAGTCTGCCTTGTCCAAGTCTGACCCGTCTTTGCTCAGTCTGCCTTGTCCAAGTCTGACCCGTCTTTGCTCAGTCTGCCTTGTCCAAGTCTGACCCGTCTTTGCTCAGTCTGCCTTGTCCAAGTCTGACCCGTCTTTGCTCAGTCTGCCTTGTCCAAGTCTGACCCGTCTTTGCTCAGTCTGCCTTGTCCAAGTCTGACCCGTCTTTGCTCAGTCTGCCTTGTCCAAGTCTGACCCGTCTTTGCTCAGTCTGCCTTGTCCAAGTCTGACCCGTCTTTGCTCAGTCTGCCTTGTCCAAGTCTGACCCGTCTTTGCTCAGTCTGCCTTGTCCAAGTCTGACCCGTCTTTGCTCAGTCTGCCTTGTCCAAGTCTGACCCGTCTTTGCTCAGTCTGCCTTGTCCAAGTCTGACCCGTCTTTGCTCAGTCTGCCTTGTCCAAGTCTGACCCGTCTTTGCTCAGTCTGCCTTGTCCAAGTCTGACCCGTCTTTGCTCAGTCTGCCTTGTCCAAGTCTGACCCGTCTTTGCTCAGTCTGCCTTGTCCAAGTCTGACCCGTCTTTGCTCAGTCTGCCTTGTCCAAGTCTGACCCGTCTTTGCTCAGTCTGCCTTGTCCAAGTCTGACCCGTCTTTGCTCAGTCTGCCTTGTCCAAGTCTGACCCGTCTTTGCTCAGTCTGCCTTGTCCAAGTCTGACCCGTCTTTGCTCAGTCTGCCTTGTCCAAGTCTGACCCGTCTTTGCTCAGTCTGCCTTGTCCAAGTCTGACCCGTCTTTGCTCAGTCTGCCTTGTCCAAGTCTGACCCGTCTCTGTCCATTCTACCTTGTCCAAGTCTGACCCGTCTCTGTCCATTCTACCTTGCCCTTGTTTGACCCGTCTCTGTCCATTCTACCTTGCCCTAGTTTTCCCCATATCGGTCTATTCTACCTTGCCCTAGTTTTCCCCATATCGTTCCATTCTATCTTGCCCTAGTTTGACCTGTCTTTGTCCATTTTACCTTGTCCTATTTTTACCCTACTTTGTCTATTCTACCTTGCCCTAGTTTGACCCGTCTCTGTCTATTCTACCTTGCCCTTGTTTGACCCGTCTCTGTCTAATCTACCTTGCCCTTGTTTGACCCGTCTCTGTCCATTCTACTTTGCCCTTGTTTTACCCGTCTCTGTCCATTCTACCTTGCCCTAGTTTTCCCCATATCGTTCCATTCTACCTTGCCCTAGTTTGACCCGTCTCTGTCCATTCTACCTTGCCCTAGTTTGACCGGTCTTTGTCTATTCTACCTTGCCCTAGTTTGACCCGTCTCTGTCCATTCTACCTTGCCCTTGTTTTACCCGTCTCTGTCCATTCTACCTTGCCCTAGTTTTCCCCATATCGTTCCATTCTACCTTGCCCTAGTTTGACCCGTCTCTGTCCATTCTACCTTGCCCTAGTTTGATCCGTCTTTGTCTATTCTACCTTGCCCTAGTTTGAACCGTCTCTGTCCATTCTACCTTGCCCTAGTTTGACCGGTCTTTGTCTATTCTACCTTGCCCTAGTTTGAACCGTCTCTGTCCATTCTACCTTGCCCTAGTTTGACCGGTCTTTGTCTATTCTACCTTGCCCTAGTTTGAACCGTCTCTGTCCATTCTACCTTGCCCTAGTTTGACCGGTCTTTGTCTATTCTACCTTGCCCTAGTTTGAACCGTCTCTGTCCATTCTACCTTGCCCTAGTTTGACCGGTCTTTGTCTATTCTACCTTGCCCTAGTTTGAACCGTCTCTGTCCATTCTACCTTGCCCTAGTTTGACCCGTCTCTGTCCATTCTACCTTGCCCTAGTTTGACCCGTCTCTGTCCATTCTACCTTGCCCTAGTTTGACCCGTCTCTGTCCATTCTACCTTGCCCTAGTTTGATCCGTCTCTGTCCATTCTACCTTGCCCTAGTTTGACCCGTCTCTGTCCATTCTACCTTGTCCTAGTTTGACCCGTCTCTGTCCATGCTACCTTGCCCTAGTTTGACTCGTCTCTGTCCATGCTACCTTGCCCTAGTTTGACCCGTCTCTGTCCATTCTACCTTGCCCTAGTTTGACCGGTCTTTGTCTATTCTACCTTGCCCTAGTTTGAACCGTCTCTGTCCATTCTACCTTGCCCTAGTTTGACCGGTCTTTGTCTATTCTACCTTGCCCTAGTTTGAACCGTCTCTGTCCATTCTACCTTGCCCTAGTTTGACCCGTCTCTGTCCATTCTACCTTGCCCTAGTTTGACCCGTCTCTGTCCATTCTACCTTGCCCTAGTTTGACCCGTCTCTGTCCATTCTACCTTGCCCTAGTTTGACCCGTCTCTGTCCATTCTACCTTGCCCTTGTTTGACCCGTCTCTGTCCATTCTACCTTGCCCTAGTTTTCCCCATATCGGTCCATTCGACCTTGCCCTAGTTTTTCCCATATCGTTCCATTCTACCTTGCCCTAGTTTTCCCCATATCGTTCCATTCTACCTTGCCCTAGTTTGACCCGTCTCTGTCCATTCTACCTTGCCCTAGTTTGACCCGTCTCTGTCCATTCTACCTTGCCCTAGTTTGACCCGTCTCTGTCCATTCTACCTTGCCCTAGTTTGACCCGTCTCTGTCCATTCTACCTTGCCCTAGTTTGACTCGTCTCTGTTCATTCTACCTTGCCCTAGTTTGACCCGTCTCTGTCCATTCTACCTTGCCCTAGTTTGACCCGTCTCTGTCCATTCTACCTTGCCCTAGTTTTCCCCATATCGGTTCATTCTACCTTGCCCTAGTTTGACCCGTCTCTGTCTATTCTACCTTGCCCTAGTTTTTCCCATATCGTTCCATTCTACCTTGCCCTAGTTTTACCCATATCATTCCATTCTACCTTGCCCTAATTGCAAACCTACTCACGAAACTCCAGCAACTAAAGAATAAAAATGAAATCATACTCTGTTGGGTACCCAGCCATATTGGCATACAAGGCAATTAATTAGCTGACATCGCAGCAAAATCAGCCCACAACCAACCTATCGACCCCACCTTCAAAATCCCGTACACAGACCTCAAAAGAAGTATCAACGTATATATTCAAAATAAATGGCAAAATTATTGGAATAATTTCCCCAACAATAAACTTTATCAAATCACACCAAAAATAACAAAGCAGAAAAAACAAAAAACATACAGCAGAAAACAAAATAGCATCATCACTAGACTAAGAATAGGCCATACACACTTAACACATGCCTACCTCCTAAAAGGAGAAATACAACCACAATGCTTTCCCTGCCAAACACCACTCACTGTAAAGCACATACTAACCAACTGTATAGACCTCGCAAAAATAAGAGAAAAACACTACAAAGAGAAAAATCTTAAAGAAATTTTCGATGAAAACAACACTGGAAAAATCCTATCCTACATCAAAGAAGTAGGTCTCTTCCAAAGAATATAACTGTCCCCCCCCCCCCCTAAGAATATAATATACAACTGCACAATAATAATCACAAATAACTGAATCGCTAAGTGCTACCACAACAAAATATAAACACCAAGTATCCAAACCACAAAAATAAAATACCAAAACTCTTCTAAAAGATGAAATTCACAATTTGAAAAATACAAAAATAACCCATCAACACAATAAAAACAAAACTCCTAGAAATGAAAAATATAAAAATGTTATAAAAACCACTCTAACTACCCTAACATCTATATATCAATCCCAATGGAAAATCCTAAATAATCTTCAGCATGAAATGACCTAAAAGGTTGCATTGCTGTAAAACCAAACAAACAACCCATTCTACCTTGCCCTAGTTTGACCTGTCTCTGTCCATTTTACCTTGTCCTATTTTACCCTACTTTGTCTATTCTACCTCTCCCTAGTTTGACCCGTCTCTGTCCATTTTACCTTGCCCTAGTTTGACCCGTCTCTGTCCATTCTACCTTGCCCTAGTTTGATCCGTCTCTGTCCATTCTACCTTGCCCTAGTTTGACCCGTCTCTGTCCATTCTACCTTGCCCTAGTTTGACTCGTCTCTGTCCATTCTACCTTGCCCTTGTTTGACCCGTCTCTGTCCATTCGACCTTGCCCTAGTTTTCCCCATATCGATCCATTCGACCTTGCCCTAGTTTTTCCCATATCGTTCCATTCTACCTTGCCCTAGTTTTCCCCATATCGATCCATTCGACCTTGCCCTAGTTTTTCCCATATCGTTCCATTCGACCTTGCCCTAGTTTTCCCCATATCGATCCATTCGACCTTGCCCTAGTTTTTCCCATATCGTTCCATTCGACCTTGCCCTAGTTTTCCCCATATCGATCCATTCGACCTTGCCCTAGTTTTTCCCATATCGTTCCATTCTACCTTGCCCTAGTTTTCCCCATATCGTTCCATTCTACCTTGCCCTTGTTTTTCCCATATCGTTCCATTCTACCTTGCCCTAGTTTTCCCCATATCGTTCCATTCTACCTTGCCCTAGTTTTTCCCATATCGTTCCATTCTACCTTGCCCTAGTTTTCCCCATATCGTTCCATTCTACCTTGCCCTAGTTTGACCTGTCTCTGTCCATTTTACCTTGTCCTATTTTTACCCTACTTTGTCTATTCTACCTCTCCCTAGTTTGACCCGTCTCTGTCCATTCTACCTTGCCCTAGTTTGACCCGTCTCTGTCCATTCTACCTTGCCCTAGTTTGACCCGTCTCTGTCCATTCTACCTTGCCCTAGTTTGATCCGTCTCTGTCCATTCTACCTTGCCCTAGTTTTCTCCATATCTGTCCATTCTACTTTGCCCTTGTTTGACCCATCTTAGTTGAAGGTAAAATCCTTAAGCCAAGTTAAGTCTTAAACTTACTTTCATTTACGTCCATCTTCAAAATTGTTTCTTTCGAGAGAATGCAGCCTGTGTAAACTTTGTTAATCGTTTTTAGAAGCAGTAGAAAATCATTTCCAAAACATTGGTATTTAAAAAGTTCACACCAAATTAAGGTTTAACAAAGCTAGGTTCACACACTAGTTTATTTGATCTGTGCTGTGTACTAATATACCCCACGAAAGGGTGCTTGAGCGATGAGGAGTTTATAGTGAATCTGCAGCTGCACATGCTCTGCACAGTGGCAACGAGAAACCCAAAAGTGTTGTTCATCCTATTTTACTTGTATGGGGAGGGGTATATGGATTCCTACCTTTCCCAAATGTATTACTGAAAGTGATGTAGTACCCAAAAAAACTCTAACCCAGTGTGTTAAATGTACAGTTCTCACTGTGTTCATAATTATTTCATTTTTATTTTTGTTGAATGATTTCAATAAAATGTCGGCCATTTTTTTTTGTTTTTAATTTTAACAATATCACAAGTATTTACTTTTGTTATGAAAAAGTTATTGTTTTTAATATTAAATCTGAGACAAAAAAAAACAACAATGCTGACTTGCAAATTGCCTCTGAGATGTGTTCTTATTCAGTAATTCTGTGTGTGAATGCAACAGTTTTACTTTTGTATTTTGATTATTCAGATGCAAAGGCTCGTGGTGCAATGGATAAATGTGCTAAGTAATAATCAGTTCTAAGTGACAGTTTTCTGGAGGTTGAAGGTTCAATCCTCAGTGCAGGCGATACTAAGAATACAATTATGAATTCCTTAAGACTTCTATTCGATCATAGGGGATGGAACGAGAGCAAGTTACCTCTACAGATTAAATAAAGAATTTCATTTAAAATTCCGTACAGATTCCAAGACTCACCTGAAGAAGATTAGATGTTACATCGACCGAAACGTTGTAAGAATAATATCCAAGAAAACAGTAGTCTGAATGATACAGATAATGATACCACTCTCTATTCTGGTGTTGCTTCTCGCCCATCTTCCTCGGATCAGTCGAAATATGCAGCTGATCTAGAAGTTGACCTGGGTTCAGTTGTGGATTGGGGTATGAAGTGGCTAGTTTTATTTAATCCAGTTAAGACTCAACTCGTGTCTTTCAATCGTGGGCGTGTCCCTTTTCTTCCTGAGATTCTCATGGATGGCTCTGCTCTTGAGGAGAAATCAACTCTGAAACTTCTTGGTCTTTCTTTCTCATAAAATCTTTCTTGGAGTTCATACATTCGATCCATTGCTCTTTCTGCTTCTCGTAAAGTCTGTTTTATCTATCGCTCCAAACACTTTCTCACCCCTGAGGCTATTCTCTATCTCTACAAATCCACAATCAGATCATGTATGGAGTATTGTTGTCATATTTGGGCTGGTGAATCTCTGTCCCATTTGAGGTTTCTTGATAAGGTGCAGAAACGTATCTGTAATTTGATTGGCCCCACCCTTTCTTCTTCTCTGCACCCTTTCACAGACGTGATGTTGCTAGTCTCAGTCTTTTCTATAAATACTATTATGGCATGTGTTCTTCAGAATTGTGTGATCTATTCCCTGCTTCTTTTGTTCCAGCTCGTTTAACTCGTTGGTCTAGTGGTCTTCATCAATTCGCTGTTTTGATACCTTATTGTAATACAACTTCCTATTCCAGTAGCTTCTTTTCAAGAACCGCAGGCTTGTGGAACTCTCTTCCTGCTGACTGTTTTCCTCCTACCTATAATCTTGGTCTTTTCAAGACTACGGTCAATAGGCATCTCCTGTCTTTGCGATAATCATATTTAGCTCCTTACATCAAGTGGCTTCATGTCTTGTCTGGAGCGATTTCTATTAAAAAAATACAAATTATCACTCCTCATTTCAAAGATTCTGAAATAGTTCTATTTTTTCAGGGCAGTTAGTATTGAACGTATTTAGCATGCTACGAAGAAGTTTGACACTCCTGCCATTTGGATTCATCTGGTGTTTCCTTTTTGTACTTCTCAACTACAGCCATCACACCCTCTAAATTTATAGGCAGGGCAGAGATGGGTGCGAGTGATAGGTATTTGCTCTCCTGTCTGAAAAGTTGGATGATGTCATGTCTACCTTTTTTCTTTTTTTTTTTTTTTTTTTTTTTTCATAATTGTTGGGTGGCATTGGAAATTATTTTCTGCTCTTCACTGATCCCCCTTCCCTCCCACAATTCAATATCTCTTCTCACCAGCTCCAATAGAGGGTTATATATCGTTATATGAAAAATAGATGGCTCATTTCTGTGAGGGGGAGGTTGGAGGGGGAGGGGGGTAAGTTTGAAAGGCACCCCCCTCAACCCCCTCTCTACTTTCTCAGCCTTTGGTGTGGCCGACTTACATTGCTGCTCTCTTTTTTTCTTTTTTTCTCTTAGCATCCAATTGCATGCGCGACTGCACCACCCACATGTGCGTGTAACAGGAGGCTCTTGAATGAATTGTCTCTACTGGTGCATTACTACCACACCAGCCAAACTTTTCATTGGCAACCACTCAGCAGAAGACGCTACTCTGCCTCATTGAAACTCGAGAAGTAGACTCTCTTGTCTTTGGGCTTTATTTACTTGAAGCACTCTTAAACTTTATTAATTTAAACTTTATTAATTTTAAACTTTATTAATTTTAAACTTTATTAAATTTTAACTTTATTAAATTTTTAACTTTATTAAATTTTTAACTTTATTAAATTTTTAACTTTATTAAATTTTTAACTTTATTAAATTTTAACTTTATTAAATTTTGACTTTATTAAATTTTGACTTTATTAAATTTTGACTTTATTAATTTTCCTCTGTGATACATTCAGTTTCTTTTTGCTAATTCCGAGTTCTTCTTTTCCACCACTCCAACCCCATAAATATGTAATGCTGAAATTAACTGTCTCTGCACCAGGATAAAAAAAGCTTTCATGCAATTAAGTCGAACAGGTATTCATAAATTCTGCCCATTCAATCTGCAGGTTTGGCAATGAAAATTTAATTTCACATTTGAGTGTGACAGATTGACACCTTTTTTTGTAGAGCTCCCTCGTCCTACAAGAGATATCCTCTGCTTTATAGGGTCGTTGTGCTTTTTAATAATTGACTGGCTTTTAAAAAATAAATTAATGGTATAACTAAGTATATATTTGATATAAACAGTTTTACTTGAAAAAAATATATTTTTCAAAAATTTTAATTGAGTCATGTCGTTTTTGCTTCGTATTATTATTATTAGTAGCAATATTATACAAGGCTTTGTGGTTTTATTTCCATCAAAATTAATTAAAAGCAAAGTTTTAAGAAGTGTAATTGTAGTTTGAAAAGCAGGTGTGTTCACTCAATTAAAAAAAACAAACCTGCTATTACAATAATGTCCATAAATTTAACAACCAAATGACCAACGATACAATTCATTTTCATGAGATTAAATTGTAAAATGCGTGCCAGAGTTTAAAATGTAAAAATTAAAACAAAATTACAAAAATACATTTAAGTCTTGAATTTTGATTTCTTTACATTTAAAGACTGTAGTTAAAGTAATTAAGATAAAGATTAATTTTAAAGTAATTAAGATAAATAATAAATCCAATGTTTTTTTGTTTTTTTTTGTTTTTGTTTTTTTTGTTTGTTTTTTTAGTGAACGCACTTGATTTTAAAACCATAATTAAAATCCTTTGCTTTTAATTTCTTATATTCTCCACCTGTTTGGATTCTAATTGATGATCATTCCATAACAAAAGGTGCCTTTTTCATGCTTCTATGAAGACGTGTATTAGTTTCATTATTTCATCTGGGATATTTTTTTCTTGAAATTTATCGATGAAAAAGAGTTCAGCCATAAATTTCAAATGTTGATATTTCAAAAATAATATTGATGTTTTATAAATATTTTTTTTTTTGTTATTGCAAAAAAAAAAATTTTTTTTTTTTTGTGAGTCTTGCCAGCTTATTTTTCGAAAAGCATTTTTAAATGCATCAATGCATCTCAATCAGAGGCGCTGTCTGTCTATCATTCGGTCCGTTATGCATAAATGTGCAGAATGAATGGTCAGGTCTTAAGAATATCCACTCTTGTTTTTAAAACTTTTATCCGAATAAAACTTAATATTTTGATTATTTGAAATTATCAAATTGTTTTATCATTTGCCAACTTTGATATTAAACCTACATTTCGATTTAAAATGGATTTTTTTCTATTGAGTTGCCACTTATCAAGGCTAAAAACAACTCAAGGATAAGATTTAATGAGATGGATTTTCAGTTGAGTGATGATTACTATTGTGAGAGGATTGAAAATAATGAATGAAATAAAATCTGATAACTTATGTGGACAGTTTATGATAAGTGTTTATTGACATTGGATTTGAAGACGACCATGTTGTAACCCACAGGGAAGCAATCTTGTGGTGTTTTCACAGATAAATATTTCATTCGATGTTAGGCACAGAGGAAGAAAGGAAAGTTAAGTTATTGTCCAGAATGTTATGCGTTGTTTTTTAATGAAGGAATTTGTTTACGTTTTGAGATTATTCCAACTAACAATAAGCAAAGAATAATTTTTGAATATTTTTGCTGTTATTTTTATTATAAGGAATTCTTTTTTCTCATTGTGATTTTTGTATGGCATTTAACCCAACCCCTCCCCCATGATGCCAAAACTCTTTGGTGGAATGTGGTCTCAAATGTGCTACCCGCAACTAGTTGATTAGGAATGTTGATGATAGAACATCCTATTGTTTGGTGAGGAGCAAAACATATTTTTCAAATAAGGAATAAAAACTATTTTTCAATGTTGTGGGAGGTTAATTAAACCTTTTGTCGAATCTCACATTGTATTATCGACATTTGTAAAGGATTTCTTTTGGGTGTATTACAATTTTTGTTGACTGAGCAGAAAGCAGGTCGCACAAATTATTTATTAATGAAAAATAAGTTCAATGTAGTTTTTTTTTATGAAGCCCTCCCCCCCTCAAGCACGGATGGTGATTTGAGCGAATCCTGTAAGACAGCTGAGTTTTTTTTGTTGTTTTTTCTCGCCGTCTAAAATAGGAATCTTAATTGTCCAGAATTAAATTAATGGAACATTGTTTTAATTTTTGTTGTTGTTTTGTTGTATTTAATTAAATTAAAAATAGTCACTTTATAACAGTTCAATTTATAGGCTATTTTTTGGTCCGCCGATTTATTAAATAAGGGGATCTATGTTTTGAGGCATTTCCGTCTGTCCAGATTTTTCTCCGCAACCATCCATTGACTTTCTCTGAAATTTTGCATGAAGTTGTAACTTTGGTCAGGTTAGAAAGTGACATTCTCCGATTTTTGAAAAAACGTCTGGTTAGCCCCCCCAGTGGGTCAAAAGGCCCCAAAATGGCAAAAAATGACATTTTTTGCCCCATAACTTTTCATCCATCTATTCAATTTCTCTGAAACTTGGCCAAAATGTGGAGGCAATTGTTCCTAATAGAAAATAAGTATCGCTGACCTTGGAAAAAATCTGGTTCGCACCCCCAGGGGGTCAAAACCCCTCTAAAATGGCGAAAAAATGACCCTTTTCTCCCATAACGTTTGATCCATCCATTCAATTTTTCTGAAACTTGGCCAAAATGTAGAGGCAATTGTTCTGGATATAAAATGAGCATCCTTGACATCAGAAAAATTCTGGTTCGCGCCCCCAGGGGGTCAAAGTGGGAGAGGGTCAAAAATGCCTCAAATTGCCCAAATTTATTGCGTTTTACACTCGCCACATCGAGTCACATACAGAGGGGGACCACGCACGCGCGGTTTGTTAATCAAAATAATAGCATATTAATTGAACTCTTAAGTGACATATGCAGTGATTTTAGGCCTATTCTTAATGCATCTTTTTGGATAATGTAGTTGTTTCATTCGCTTTCAATAATTTTTACATTTTGTCCCAGTTCGACAGCTTTTAACAGGCATCCAGAGGAAAGTTTAGATCTATTACCACTGCTATCCATCTATACAGAGAAAGCCTCTTCCTAGGATAACTATTTCTTCCTAGCACCATTATTATTATTTAATTTTTTTTCGATCTTGCTATTGTCTGTTAGCCATTCTACATGTTCTATCTAAATACAGAACGTGCTCTTCATTTACACTTACTTCGGGGTGGGTGTGTTTTCATTGGCTATTTCAAATACTTTCTTTTGCATTCTTGATTGTCGAAATAAACGAATAGCAGATTGGCATTCAAAGAACACTGAGCATTCTTCGGAGTCGATACACTCGCTTACACTATATTTCTCACTTTTCATTTTTTTCATTAAATTTAATTTAATATTTTCCAAATCATGATTCTATAAAAGAAATTTAAAAATTGATTCCTCAGTCACTGGATACATGAAGCTAACTTAAATTTGCTTTTCCTCTTCAAGTATCGATTTTCATATAATTGGCAGAATAGCAGAATTTTTATTTTCAAACACAATCGTTTCAGAATAGTCTTTGTTTAGTCCTACAAACGTAGTCCTATTTTTCTTGTTTTTCTTTAAATTCTATTTCATATCTTTCACATAATAACAAAATTTTGCTAACCCGGACAACACCTGTCACATTTTACAATTAATTTTGTTTGTAGCAACACAAAAAACATTGCATAGTGAAAGCAGGTGACAGCATTTTTTTATTCTTGGAATCACACACTCATTTTTGTTTGCCTGCTGTAGAATCCATTTACCAACTAGCAGTTTTACTGTGTTGTCATGGTGATGAAAAATGTTGCGACTGTTTATTCAAACCTACGATTGAGACGTTTTTTTTCTTTTAGCATCTTATTTCATATTTATATGCAAATATTACTGAGCATGTCAGACACTTCGATGAATTTTTTCCTTTAAATAAATTTTGTATTTCAAAAGTGTAATAATAGTCAGGGAACTTTTCTCCCAAACATTACCACCTCCTTTCAGATATGGTACTGGTTTATTGCCTATCGCCTGAGTCATTCTAATCCCTAATGGAATGCTGACAGGTTCAAGCAGAATATTTTCAGGCGTAATTGACTTTTATCGGTTCCTTTGACTATAAATTGACTTTTCACAGTTCTGGTATGACCCTACACATGCTCAGTTTTTTTTGTTTTTTTTATTATATCGCCACCCGGACTTGCGATTACAGTTAGGATACAACAAAAAAAAAACCAGTTCTTTTGTATCATTTCGAATTCATAACTTTCGGACAAAATTAACTTTTATCGCTTCCTTACATTTTAAATTGACTTATAACGGTTCCGTTACGTTTACTACACACACTGTTTTTGTCTTTTATTTTATATATCTTGACACTCGCTCGGACTTGAGGTTAGTGTTAGGATATAAAGAAACAATGTTTTGTGTTGTTTAGAATTCATTACAGCTGCTAATGCTCCCAGGCATTCCAGCCTCCTGTTGGAGGGTGTGTGTTTATTGTTAGATGTCTGACATAAACTGTCCTCATTTGTGAGATAGTCAGCTGGACTGACCAGGATATTATTATTATAGCTGTTACTAGCAGATTATCCAAGTTGTTTTTTTGCTGTCCTCTTCACACACTCACACGTGCCTAACTAAATCTGACTTTTCGTTGGTCAGTCGAGGTCGCCACCTGATGGTAATTTGAGAAATGAGCAAAGCATTTGGGATTCTTTCTAATGATTAATAAAAGAATCTCTCATTTACCTTTTTTATGGACACTTGTTTTTGTAACTATTAAGTCTGCAATTTTTTGTTTAAATGTAGAATTTCATGCATAGTTTATTTCAAAAAACATCTCATCTTAGAACACATTTCAACAAAATTGCTTTCCTGAAGGCTACAACATGGTCATCTTCAAATCTAATGTTGATAAGCACTTGTAATAAACTGTTCTCATAAGTCATCAAATTTTATTCATTTCATTCATCGTTTTCAATCCTCTCATAATTTTCATCATCATTTAACTGATAATCTATCCGTCTCATTAACCCGTATCCTCGATTGGCTTTTAGTCTTGACAAGTGGTGATTCTTTAATAAATAAAAAGAATTAGGCAAACTTTATTCAGGTTTTATTTATTTACATGAATGTATCTGTATATAAACTTAAAATAAAAACTATATTTTATTTAAATTAAAATGAAAACTATATTTTATTTAAATTAAAAAAAAATGTTTAACTTATTTTAATTAATGAATGTAAATGATAACGACAAATAGAAAAATTCTTGAAAGAAACATCCAAATCCAAAAAAATCACCCTCCTACCTCTCCGAGGATGACACCGGAATAATCCCTCACCAATGCTCTTCTATGGGCCACCAGTAAGGAGCTATACAAGACTGTTTACAATTCCTTCCTTATTTAGTGAATGTTATTGTTCAGTTAGACATTTTCTAAACCGTCTGTGCTAGAAAGAAGAAAACATTGAATTGCATCAACAGATATTTTTTTGTTAGATCTTTATTATTGCCGATATCCATCGACTGATCGCCTCCTCTCCCCCCTTAATCATGCCCATAACTTCACCTTTGCTTAATTAATTTTCTCTAAGATCAATGTTATGATTAGTCGTAGTATTATTAATCGAGAAAATTAATAAAAGCAAAGTTATGAGCAGGGTTACAGTTGACCAACCGGTCAATGGGCATCACCAATTATAGAGTTCTAAAAAAAAATCTGTTGATCCAATTCAAACGCTTATATTATCGGTTTTAATTTTTTTTTTTTTTAAACTTTCATATTGTGTGTATTTAAATTTTACTAAAATTGAAACAGCATAGGTTGACAATTATTACCTGTGCAGAAAACTCTTTAAATGTGCCCATTTTGTTTTTAATCATGAATGTTTGGAAATTTTTTATTACAAAATTCTGCAAACAAAATGTCCTCCATTCTGTCATGTGTAAATTTCTTATTGGTCCCCCGATTTATAAAATTCAATGGATGGTTGCGGAGAAAAATCCGGACGGACGGACATGCCTCAAAACATAAGTCCCCCGATTTTATAAATCGGGAGACTTATGTTTTGAGGCATGTCCGTCCATCCGTCCGATTTTTCTCCGCAACCATCCATTGAATTTCTCTGAAATTTTGCATGAAGTTGTAACTTTGGTCAGGTTAGAAAGTGACATTCTCCGATTTTTGAAAAAACATCTGGTTAGCCCCCCCCCCCCCAGTGGGTCAAAAGGCCCCAAAATGGCAAAAAATGACATTTTTTGCCCCATAACTTTTCATCCATCCATTCAATTTCTCTGAAACTTGGCCAAAATGTGGAGACAATTGTTCTGGATATAAAATGAGCATCGCTGACCTTGGAAAAAATCTGGTTCGTGCCCCCAGGGGGTCAAAAGCCCCCAAAATGGCAAAAATTACCCTTTTCTCCCATAACGTTTGATCCATTCATTCAATTTTTCTGAAACTTGGCCAAAATGTAGAGGCAATTGTTCTGGATATAAAATTAGCATCCTAGACCTCAGAAAAATTCTGGTTCGTACCCCCAGGGGGTCAAAACTGCCCCAAATTGCCCAAATTTATTGCATTTTACACTCGCCACATCGAATCACATACAGAGGGGGACCACGCATGCGCGACTTGTTAAATCTGTTTTCGCTTTTCCTCCCTCTGTGATTTTGGCAATTGTTTGTCTTTAACCAATTCCTTGTCTTTGTATCATCCGGGCTGAGTTGAGAGGACTCCCATCAATTTGACAAGGAGTTCACATATTCTTGCCTACCATGCTTGATGGTTTTGAAATTACAATTGCAATCCACTTAAGGAGGCCAAGGATGTTCGAGGTCATTTGACTATGACAGACACGTCTTTATCCAAACGTCTTCTTTTTTGTCAAGTAGTTAGAGGTTTCGGAGTGTCAGGACATTCATGTAGTCGCAAATTCGCTTTTAGGTGAGGTCATTTGTGATCAGGGGAAAGTTTCTCCTCTGGTAAACAACAATGTTCCTGAAATGGTCCTGTGCAGATCTTAAGCAAGGTCATATCCTGTGAAGATCAGACACTGAATACTCAGGTTTCACATCTATACAATAAGGTTGACCTGATCAATTGGTAGATGCAGGTTTTAGTTGATTGGCGTATCTTAATTTTTTATCATCCGGGATGTTGCGGATGCCAAAAAATAATTCGGACCTTTTCATTCAGCTGTTTATTTCTTGCTTGATTTGTCCCTTTGAGGTGACCATGGATCCAAGATACTTTCAAATCCCCACTGCCTTTAGTGTGATTGGGCTGTAGCTGGCCACATGTATACCTGCTGACATTACTTTTGCCTTGTCCGCATCGATCTCAGACTCCTCTTAGACGTCTGGATATGTAGAAGTGTTAACTGAACCTCGTAGTTGTTTTCATGAAAGTGTAGTATCTGTTCCGATGGATACTGCACCCCCATAGACTGGTATTGTCTTGGCCTTCGTGGCTTGATTTACGCCGGTCTATGGGACAGTCCTGTGCAGTTCTAGGAGGTCCACTCTCCCAGGCTTTGCCTCCCCTCTTTGGGGAGGAGTAAGTTTATTGTTTACTGCCTGAGGCGCCTCTACCGGGGAATGCCGACGGGGCTGCCCAGGCAAATTTTTAAATGGACAGAGTGCTCACCTCTCGGACGCTGGCTTTTCTAACCCCACTTTCCGGACCTTGTGTCACATCTTACCTTGTGGGGGTAGATAAATTAGATGATGTCATCAGCATTGTTCATATCAATCAGCTAAACGCCTAACAATAGAGTTTAGCCGAAAGCGTGTACTACTTCTGATTCCTACCTCTTTAAACATTGTTTCATGTGTTTATATAAAATGAAAGAAATCTTTAATCTTGCTATGGTTAATAATCCAAGCAATTTTGGTGGAGGACACATGTGTAATGAATAGTAACGCAAATTATGGAGTCTGCTATGCAGAGTTCAAATCCAGTTAGATCTATTACTTTCACTTACGCTGTAATACCATTGGAAGAGCTATGCACACACCTCCCCCCCCCAAACTATAAGTGAAATAACAGCATCATTTCCAATGAGTATTGTTTCAGCATTAAATATCTTAAAAAAAAAAAAAAAAGGTTGATATGCCATAAAACAAACCAAACAAAGCAATTTAAAATACACAACTGTTAAATTTCAAATCTTCTATTGCCAGATATCAAACATATGCATTCACTTTCAAGCAACTTTTTGAGACGTAAATTTTAATTCATATATTTAAATGTTTTCAATATATTTCCAAACACGAGTCTTAGCCGACAGAAAATGGAACTTACCTGATATGAGATAACTGATGAAATCATCTTTTGGGGATCAAATGTGAGATGTTGCGAGATCAGATGTTACATGAGTATATACAATACGTCAAATAATGGAACAGAAGTGTAAGAGTGTCTTTTCCAGATCTTTGGGGATTAAATGCTCATATCTCTATGACGACACATCATTTTCATGTCTACATGAATAAAATAATCTTGTTATTTTATTTATCTAGACCCTAACACATCATTTTCGTGTCTACATAGATAAAATAATCTTATTTTCTCTCAAGGGTTTAAAACTAGTTTATCAAGTAGCCATTTTTTTGTTTTGGTTTTGAATAAACACACAATCTTATTGGTGCCAGGTGATATCTTTGGTGCCAGATTCTGCTGAATTCTGTCTCCATTGAGACATAATCAAGAATGCATTCTTTGCCGTTCTTGTTCGGATTTTTCTTGCACCTCTATAAGAGGCTGCTTTTTTTTTTCTTTTTCTTTTTTTTTTTTGTCACTTTTGTTTTCCTTTTTTCTTTTTTTTTTTTGTTTGTCTGTCACTTTTGTTTTCTGTTTTTCTTTTTTTTTGTTTGTCTGTCACTTTTATTTTCTTTTTTTTTTTCTTTTTTTTTCTTTTCTTTCGTAAGTACAGTCAAGCTTTTTGAGATTTGATATGTTTATTATTACAAAAGCCCTGAATATCTGAGTTGGATTGACTCAAGAGTTTAGAAATTATTATTTTAAATCTTTTATGCTTAAGTATGAAATATCACTTTCAGTTAAAAACGCACATATTGAATGTGTTAAGCTTAAGTTGGAAATAGCTTTTTTCATCGGTCTGGCCTAAGAGAAAGATTAAATCTTGACAGTATAGGTAGGGAGATGTGTGCAAAACAAGACTTCAGTGGTATGACCGTGTTGAAAAAGAATAATTGTTTTTTTAGACAGTGTGTTATAGAAATCGATATGTTAACAGAACATTCAAATAAGTTTCAATAAGGGTTAAAGTTTTCAAGGAATGTTTCATTTGGGGTCACTAGGGCAATTATCGATTAGGTCCATAAAATAACTAAAATATATTAAGAGGTTTATGTAGTTTGCTTGAAGCATTGTTTATTAGTATATAGAAATGTGATACTTAGAAGGCAATCCAATGCAGAGGTGTGACGGATAGACACAAGTTGGAGCAAATAAGACATATAATGGTGGAACAAATTAAATAGTTTCACCCTTAATACAATGTATACATACACATACATATTTTTTTTTTTTCCACAAACACATATATCTGTTTATCTACACAATGTTACAATGTTATGTAATACCTGTATCAAGATGGTCTGCTGGAAACTCCGTATGATACGGGGACTTTTCAGAACCGTGCTCAACTCAAGTTCAAGCGTGCATATGAAGAAAGCCGTAGGATGCAGTCTCGCAGAAAATACCGGTCAAATTTGAATTCTAACAAAAAATATATTAGAACATAAAATTAAATTGGCTTTTTTAAAAATAGATTTTCTTTGTTTCACAAAACAAAAATAAATTTAAACAAAGTATATTTCAGTGAAGAATGTATTTTAAAAAATATTTTAAATAAATTTTAATTGGTATTTTTTAGATATAAATCATTCGAGGTTTTTTTTTTGGGGGGGGGGGGATATTGTTTAAATCTGTTTTAGAAATGTTAAGGAATTTTTTTTAGTAACAAGCTAAGTTTTATTTATTACTTGACCTCATATTATAAATGTTATATTTTTTTTAGTAATAGTTTATTTTTTTGATTTTTAGGACATCACTGTGCTAACAGTTTGGTTTTTAACTTTTGTTTCAAGGCAAAAATTGTAAACAGTGCTATATTTTAAATTATATTTTCCTAAAAGAAAGAAAAACTTCCAACAGCACTATATCTCCACACGGACGACATCGGGTGATCAAAACTCTTCCTTACTGTATGAACGTGTGTTTCCAGCTAGCGAAACCTTTTTGAAAATTGTTATTTCTAAATGTTTATCGTGAAATATAAATTTTCAATATGAATTTTTCCAAGTTGTTTCTTTTGCTCTGAACTTCTCATAAAACAATTAACTCTGTTTGAAATAGTCTTTTTATCACGGTTAAGTTTAAAGTAGTTTTATCGTCGGTTGGTGGTCACGCAGTAATTTGAAATTGCCTATTATTATCACTGTGTTGTTGAATGGATGAATAAAACTCATTTTCATTACGTTTCTAACTGATTTGCAAATTTCTTTTAGAAAGAAAAAAAAACGTGTTCAATGCTTTATTTTATGTGTTTTCTAATTCCTACCATAATTCTGCAGCCAACCTTAAAATGAATGTAGAATTTGGTATATTCGGACTACTATTCTCATCTTGGGTGTTTTTATCACAACGTTTTGGCCGATGTAACCTCCGACCTTCTTCAGGTGTACCTTGTCGAACTCGGGAATCTTTCTGTCGAACTACGGAATTTCGAACGGAACCCTTTATTAAATCCACGGGGGTAGCATGCTCTCGTTCCATCTGCCATGACTGGGAAGAAGTCTTCAGTAATTTGCAATTCTTCGTATCGCCCGCACTGAGGATTGAACCTTCAACCTTCAGATGACTCAACTTAGAACTGAATTTTACTTAGTACTATATCCACTGTGCCACAGGTCCTTACGGACTTAAAATGAATAATTAGATACTTCCAAACTATATTTGACTATAGAAAGTTTCTTCATTAACTGAAGTTTGTTTCTTCTATTTCTGAAATCTATTTTTTTTCGCTACTGAAATGATCCAGTGGTTTTTATTTTCTTCTTAAAAGGTAATAACTCTCATTTCACTCTTCTCTCATGCCCCTCCAATAACAGGAAGCCAATCCCAAGTGTTGAAAGTCAGCCAATCTTTATTGCCTTGTAACAGCCCCCCCCCAATCAACCCCCCCCCCCGTTCTCCATCTCCCAATGTTTCCTTGAAGCAAAATGTAGCTGAGATATTTGAAGAGCACTGCCTGACTAAATCTGATCAGAGCTTGAGTGACCAGATACAGCAGGTGTGTTTCACATTTCTCTTCCCCCCCCTCTCTCTTTTCTTTCTCTCCCTCTCTCCCCTCCTCTCTCTCCCCCTCTCTCTCTCTCTCTCTTCTGCACTTATCCTCTCAAATTCCTGTATACACAAAACAAAACCTATGGATTATTTAATCCTTTAAATAACTCCACTTGCTTTTCCTTTTATTATTACTCCAGAGAAGTAGAGGAAAATGAAAGCATTCCATGATAGGAATGCTTTCACTGGATTGTATCTAAAATAACTATTTCTCTCTTTTATAGAAGAAGATATATTTATTTTGAGTTTTTCTTTCTTTCCTACCTTATAAAGCTATTTTCTATAATAAAGATAACACTAAACTTTGAAAGCTCCTATGGGTGTGTGAGATTTAAAGTCCATGTTTTAAACCAGTTTATGACCTTACAAATCAGATAATTCTTGCTGACTGCAATTTTCACTTTTTGATCAGCCTATTTTGTAGAAAATGAAATAAAAAAATATTTTTCTTTTTCACCTGCTACGTGTCTATCATCACGTGCCCACCTGAGCAAATCATCTCTGATCTGCGAGTTTCTTAATCTATTTATTTTTTTCAAACTTATGTTTGTATATTTATTTACAACTAGAAGAATACAAGTCCCAGGAAGGGTAAAATTAATCTTCCAAAGAGTTTTGCACCATTTTTGTCTCTCTACGAAGATTAAAAACAAGATATAATGATACTAAACTTTATGTCTAGAATCTTTATTCCACTTTTGATCAAAATTCATTAAATGTACTAATGTAAACAGACATCTCGCTGCTCAGATCCCAATTTAAGCTGAACCACCAATCCTTCTCCCCTTTTCCTTTTTCTCAGTAGCCCCTTACGTTTACAGTGGCGGCCTGCCTTGTTTGGGGTGAATCATGTTAAAAAAAAAAAAAATGATTTTTTAAATTTAAGGCCTAAGCATAATAAGTCTTCAGAAGAAAGTGATATTCAGGGAATCTTTCAAATTTAAATGGGAGGTTGCACTCATATTATGCCCCTTAAAACCCTTTAAAATACTCCAAAGAAACAGAAATTTGGGGAATATTTATTAATTGATGTCTCATAACTTGTTAAAATCTCGCAAAAAATCAGAGATAGCTGAATTTTCAAAGGACTTATATCCCCTCTTAACCCCCCCCCCTTGCGTAAAACTAAATAAAGCTAAATATAGACCACATTACTCACCCTTACACCTAACAGATGTGTTCCAAAATTCATAATGGTCAGTTTATTAGTTTAGGAGTGAATCCTGTACACATAAAAATATATACATACCTGACTTTATAGAGATGTGGTAATGTTGAGTGCTTTGAACAAAGGCAATTTAGCATCTACGTGCTAAGTTTTTTGTTACTTTAATGACATCAGTGATACTTTTTTGGTCAAGGTGAACAAAGAAGTCAAACTTCCATTTATATATATATATATATATATATATATATATATATATATATATATATATATATAATTGACATCTTTGAGGCACACATAAAATGTATTTAAGTGAAATATTTTGAAAACACAACGTGCAATTTAAATGAAAAATTCATTTTTTTTTTTTTTTTGCCATCTTTATATATATATATATATATATATATATATATATATATATTAAAGTTAAATATTTTGAAAATCAAACAATCGTGCAATTTTAAATGAAAAATTAATTTTTTTTTTTTTTTTTGCGAATTTTCGTTGTAAAAACAACCTTGTCAAGCGAGACAAAAAAACACTATAAGTGTTTTTTTGGTTTTTTTTTCTTTTCTTCCTCCTCATATTGGTGGTATTAACCCTGAGGGGTCGAAAATATGTCCGGTTCTTACGACGTTATGTTTTTAGTCCTGCCGATGTTTATACGCTGATTGGTGCTTTTTTTAAGTAAGGAAAGGAAAGATGTTGACTTCCTTTACTTATATATATATAGGCCTGATTGCGAGACAGATTTTCCGATAACCAAGGTGAAGACCAAAAAGACAAATATAGTAAGGCGGTACATAATTGTCGCATGTTTCTCCAGAGACTGGATTGAAGACTAAAAAACACACTTGTTGAATGAAGTCAGTGTAAAGTTGCTATTTGTTCCTATTTTTGTGAATAGGTGTGCAAATGATAGATTCACAGTTGTTAAATATTTAACAAAAATTCAAACATTTATGTTTTAGAAAAATAATTTAAAGAAAAAAATCGAATGATTAATTTCTTTACAACTAGCCCAGGAAAAATTGAATATTATATATATATATATATATATATATATATATATATAAGTATAAATTTTTATTTATCCAAACATTATTGGTTACATATGTGCATACATGTTTCGGTTGCACTTTTCCCAGAAAGTCAACCTCATCAGACCAAGAATTTCTTGGTCTGATGAGGTTGACTTTCTGGGAAAAGTGCAACCGAAACATGTATGCACATATGTAACCAATAATGTTTGGATAAATAAAAATTTATACTTATAAACAGCTCTACTTGTTATTGAGCACTTTTTATAAACACTTGAGTTTCTACAGATTTACAGAAACTAATACAATACATGTACTATATATATATATATATATATATACATAATATTTACAAACAAATATTAAATTATATTTACCTACAAACGACGTCGTTTCGAGCTTATTGCTCTCTTCAGTGTAGGAAGTAATTTCAAATTACCACGTGGTACAGAGAAATTGTTATATTTATGCTATTAAATAGTTATCAACGACACGTTTTTTTTTTCTCTCTGCCTTTTAGCTAAGATCAAAGTGTAGTATCTGTTCCGATGGATGCTACACTCCTTAGACCGGTACTGTCTTGGCTTTCAAGCCTTGATTCCGCCGGTTTGAGGTCCTGTCCTGTGCAGTTCTAGGAGGTCCACCCTCTCAGGCTTTGCCTTCTCACCCTTTGAGAAGGGGGTAGTTTATTGCTAATCGCATGAGGTGCCCCTACCGGGGAATGCCGACGGGGCTGCCCAGGCATTTTTTGACGTCCAGAGTTCCTTTCTTCTTGCGTGCTGGCTTTTCAATCCTACTTTCCAACCTTGTGTCACATCTTACTGCTGTGGGAGGTAGATAAAAACCATGTTTCGTATCTACAGCTCTTCAGTGTGGCTGACTATGGCAAGATTCGAACCCACAATCACATATTATCTATACATATAGAGTAGACTATATTCCCCCCCCCCCCCGTAAATTCAATCACTATAGAACTATAAACACAAGCGCTATATGTAATTCCAATATGGTCATGCTTCCTGCCAATAATTGGTGCGTGTTTCTGGAAATTATCGGTCAGTTTCATTCGATTTCAGAATTTCCTACATTAATTCCGACCTAGCTGACTCTCACAAAAGAAGTCATACTTAGAGGAAGTCAGAGTAATTTTTACTTGCACACAAAAATCTACTACCACTCCCCCATTTATCACCGGGTCTTCTCCTTCATTAGATACCTTTTCCAGCTCTGCCCGTCATTGTTTGATTTTTTTATTTTGTTATATTATCTCTCACCCATTATAACGTCCCTAAGTAAATACGAATCGCTCCCTTAGCTTATGTTATTTTTACAGCGCTTTGATTCAGGAATAATGGGATATACTTGCCAAACGATTAAAAAAAAAACTTTAACATAGCGTCTTCTATTCCTCCATTCTGTAAAAACCCCGGAAATAATTCTCATACATTTTATTAAATATTACCAGTTCTATATTTATATGTAAAGATTTTAAAAATTCTGACAAATACGGACATATCAGATTGAATATCCAATACAATGACCGTTATACGTATATTATACACAACAACGCTCTTTGTGACTAATCTGATTCCATCATTCACATTCCGATATTCCAAATTACATTCTCAAAAAGCACCAATCTCTGCAGATCCGCTCAGTCAAAATGACGTCGCTTAAAGTTTCTTTTTTCACTTTATAATAGTTTGTTCTGAGAGGCTTATTACGATTATTTTCATCAGTAAATGTATGCTTCCGTTTAATTATTAACAACAAAAATCCGATATAAACTATTTTACATTTTCTCACTTTCTAGGTGTTCATTTTAAATTCATGTTTACACGTTATACGAGACTTTTTGAACTTATTTTCATCATTACGTGAAAAAAGCCTAAAAAAAAAATCTGCAAAGAAGGAATTAAAATAAAAATATTTTACATTTTAAAGTGAGTGATCACTTTCCTGTATAAATTTAACATAAAATGGGCACCCACTTCATGGCCAGTTATCGGTATATTGAGACCTGTAATCGATTGGAGTTTTATTTTTTAGGTGGAAAAATAGGGGGGGGGGGTACTTGTGCATTAGTTTTCTTTTGTGATTTTAATGTAAATGGGGAGGGGGATATTTTTTTGTCTCAATTTAATGCTAACTGGCCAGGGAGTGGGTACTCATTTTACGTTAAATTTATATAGGAAAGTGATACCTCGCTGTAAAGTCTAAAATATATATTTTTTATTCCTTTGTGGATATTTTTTTCAGGCTGTTTACATGTAATCGTCCCCCCCCCCCTAAAAAAAAAGAATCAAGTTCCAATGCTTCTACACAATATGAATCGAACTAAACCAACTTTGCAAACTAAAACTTAGTTTAGGGTAAAATTATTGTAAAATACACGTGTTTGGCTAAGTAAAAGTGATGATAACGAACGTTAACGAACAATCTACACAATACAGACAGAACTGTTTTTTTTTCTATTTTTACCCTAACCTAACCCTCAACTTAGTTTTAGTTTGCAAAGTCGGTTTAGTTTGGTTCGTATTGTGTAGAAGCATCGAAACTTGAAAATTCAAAACTGCTTATGTCATGACTGCAAATTTCTGGATACCTATTCCTAAAAAGACAAAAAAAAAATTTAACACTCCCGCCCCTCTCCCCTCATCCACACAGTTATTTCCCATGCAACGTCGAGACACGGCTCCTACTAGTTATATATATATTGTTTATATATATATCTGTGTTTGTGTGTGTGTGTGTATATATATATGTGTGTATATATATTTAGGTGATGGAGTGTTTTCATGGGTAAAAAAATTGCTATGCAACTTTGCTGGGGAGGGCGTAAGTAAAAATTTGACAGTTTCAAAAAAAACTTTAAATTACATACACTGAGAGGGGGTTTATCTCCCCCCCCCCCTCCATCTATCACAGTAATCATCAAAACGGAAACTGGTGAGAAGACTATTTAAATCTAAAAGAACTATTGGAAATGTAAATTTTTACCTTTTCAGAATACGAACTGAAAGATGTCGATGACAAAAGAAGTTTTATGCAAAGTTATTGTGTGAGATTTTAAAGTTGGACGGACCTAAATAACATATTAAACTTTGATTCTGACTAGCCAATTTTCATTTGTTATTTCGAAATTTTATTAGCACTAACATCCTTCACTACAGTAATAGGGAAACATCTTTCAATTAAGACAAAAAAAATCAAAAGCAAGGGGAATAACCCTTATTTCTAATTGAATATAAAAAGTTATCTCCCTTACAACTAACATTTTTTTTATTTTTCTATATAAGTTTAAAAAATGTACAAACAAATTAAAAACTATAACGACTTCACTGTATCCTTGGCAATACCGGGGAGGTACTGCTAGTCATATATAAGATTATATGAAGAAAAGATATTCTGTTTCAGATGTATGATTCTGTGATTCTTAAAAATCGGTCCCCCCCACCCACCTATTTGCAGTATAAGATTCCGTTTAAAATTGTACGCGCACCTGGCATATTCTCATTAGATCGGTGCACACATTTCCAGCCGTAAATTTTCTAACCAATCCTGCCACAGTCTAACTGTAAACATATTTTGCCGCCATTCACTTGAATATCAAGTAAAAACATCACCTTTTTTTTTTTTGGTTTCTGTTCTTATTGATACCAAGACAAAATGGCATATCAACTGCAACACTTGAATAAACTTGGAGAGCTGGGCGTGACGATAATCGACAACTCTAAATGTTTTCTTTAAATTTTCTAAACAATTTTATGTTTTTCTTCTGGAAAAGTTTTCATAATACATTTTCATACGATATTGTATACCGGTTGTTGATTGTCCTCACGCACATCTTCAGGTGTCCTAAGCACTGAGCTTATATCGCCAACCACTGCCACACGAGTTATACACTAGCGCCACTATTCTGAATATTCTGTCTCTAAAGATGCAATTATTCAAGAGGAGGCAACTCTGTTGTTTTTACTTGTTGAATTAGGTTTAACTAGCGAGACTCGTCGTGGAAATTCCAGTTGTATCCTCTGGCTGTGGTTAGGGTTTATCTCCAAAACCTTTGTAGAAGCTTGTCATATTTCTATTCTATTGATGTTTGGTGCGAATGCAGACCCCACAAAATCATTGTACTATTTATGGACAGAATAGATACATCTTGATCCTAACCTGAACGCCAAGAAAGTGTATTTCCATTCGTTTCACGTTCAACACGACAGATGAAATTTTTTGAATTGCTGTTTCGGCGATCGGGTGATCTCGTCATTTTAAAGATAGGGTGGAAAATGATAACATATCTATGAACATGAAATTGCCTTAGCGTATTATTATATAGATTACTGGCAATTCTCATTGTCAATCTATGAGCCATTATTTTGACTCGTTTTTCTTAGTTGTCAGCTTCAGTTTCCGAAAGAATCAGATAACTGATTATTGGTTGACTTTTGTTCCAAACGTGTTTACAAGATAATTCCTCAACTCCTAATACTTCTCGCCAATTCTTTGCTTCAGCTTTAGGTAGAATTCAACTACAAAATTTCCATACATGATCGAAACAAAGTTTTATCAAAACATTGAATGCCTCCTAAATGCTTCTTTATGTGATGATTTGTTAAGCTTTTGATCAAATAATCTTTTGATCAAATAAAATATTTTGAACCACATTCAGAGTTCAAAATGATAGAAAAGAAACATTAGTAAAAACTGCTTAGTCAATTCCTGAGGCTCACCATCTAAAAACCAACCAATCAGCTCACTTGCGTTAATTTAATGGTACTTTTTGTTACAGTCTCGAAACTTCCCACTACAACTACCTCATATACAAATAGGAATGCATTTCATTCTTTTCTAAGGGGGGGTGCGTGAATGGCCTAATGGATACCATCATGGCTTATAGAATCTGCTATGCCGCGTTCAAATTCTATCTGATCTATTGTGGTTATTTACACATAAATACAGTTGGGAAAGGTATGAACTTGCAATTTCCTCAATTTTGTGTAAAAATAGCAATTAGTCTGCAATTAATCTTACACTATAGGTATTGTATTCTGAAATTAAATAACCCTGAAAGGGTTGATATGCCGTAAAACAGACAAAAACCAAATCATTCTCTTTTGTTTCTTTCTCTGGTAATTGACAAAAATGTCTTTGTTCAAAATAATATCTCTTATTGCTTTACAGCAATTTCTTTTTTCTTTTTCTTCTTTTTTTTTTAGGTGGATACACAAAATAACCTTTATTTGAATTAAATTTAATAGACTTAAAATTCATAGATTTTATAATTTATAGATTTAAATTTCATAAATTTCATTTCTGTATAAAATAATGAAACATTGTTTTGAAAGCCAAAAAGGCATCACATAAAAATTACAATCACAAAGTCGATACAGTAACGCTTGAATTTTGTTCAATTGTGGTTGTGCACTGTGGGTAACCACATTTATGACATAACAAAGGATTAATGTATGTTGATCTAAGTCAGCAAAAGACTAAACTAATCCAGATTCAAGTTAATCCAGATTTAAGCCAATTGAGTTTTGTTCCTGATAAGTCTACTACTTCGTCTGTAGGTCTCTCTCTCTCTAATCACACATCAACTAATTCCATTGAATTGAGCTCAGTTTTGTGTTGCTAATGTGTTAAATAATTGAGCAATCATCATACTTTGTCATAAATGTTGCTACGTTTTCTTTTGTTTTGTTTTTTTGTTTGTTTTTTTGCTTTTTTTTTATAATCCCCTGCAGATTTGAGTGGCATATAGGGGTCACGAGGTTCGGGTGGTTTCCTGTTTTAAAACCCTGAGAATGAGTGTTGGATATTCATGTGATCACATTTTTCATTAAGATTTTAAATCTGTAGTTGTTTTGAAATAGTCAGCCAGGATAACTTATTTAAAAGCAAAGATAAAAATTAGGGAGGATAAAACTACTCCGCTTGAGGGAGAGGGGAGTAAAAAAAAAAAAAAATTAAAAGGAAAACTTTTTGCACCTGGCTGACCAAAAAGAAGATGAAAGAAACAAAAACATTTTAAGAAATTAAAGAATAGTCCTTATTTACTTGCCTCCCCACGAGAGCAAAGTTAGACGGTCAATTTTCATTGTGGAAACAATTCAGCTCTAAAAGGGAGTCTTCTGGATTGGGACAAAAAATGCTCCAACCTAAGAAAAATATCTGTTGCTCGTCACTGAAGACAGAACAGACACTACACTTTGATCCTCATCCAAATTTGACTCTTTTATTATTTGTTTGATATGCCTCTTTATGTCATCTCCCATTTCAACCATCTTCTCGATGCAACCTTCTGAAAAGCTGTTGGCCGGTCGCGCTTCAGTTTGAAATAGCATTTTTATCATTAATGATGCAGAGTGAATGGAAACATTTCTAGAATTATTTGAATCTCATTTTTAACTGCATCACATTTTACAAACTTTATTTTTATCATTAATGATGCAGAGTGAATGGAAACATTTCTAGAATTATTTGAATCTCATTTTGTAACTGCATCACATTTTACAAACTTTATTTTTATTTTATCATTAATGATGCAGAATGAATGGAAACATTTCTAGAATTATTTGAATCTCATTTTTAACTGCATCACATTTTACAAACTTTATTTTTATTTATTTTTTTATTCCTTTTACTCAAATAAGAACTGACTACAGTAGAAGCAACATCTGATGCTTGTCTCCTATAGGCGAAACCTGGTGTAATGTTGGATCTGTGGGATACTAACTCTGAAACTTTTGGATTTTTATTTTTAGTTCAACACAGTCCAAAGGAAACAGAATTTTAAAATTTTCTTTTAAAGATCAAAAATCTATTTTCTCATTTAGAAAGCCTTAGAAGAAATTATACTGTCTTTGATTTTTATTTTTTCCCAACTCGTCCAGAACTTCTGTGTTACCATGTACTTAGATGAGTGACCATTTGGGAATACTAAGTGATGTATGTAAAACGCAGTCCTACATAACAGTCCTAGACCGTTCAATGTAATCTGTGCCAACTAGACACTGGCTAGTGATGACTTGTCAAATTCAGAATTCCTTTTAGTGTTGCCATTGATTTTTACGAATCTTGACTGTTAGAATTTCCCCAGTCCACTCAATTATTTGTAGCAAATTAAAGGATTTAAAATTTAATGAGATCAAATCACAATTACAAATTGTAAAAAGTAACGGAAGAATTTTGTTAGTTGTTTAGATAAAAGTTGTTAGATTCATTGCGTAAAAATGAAACGTTTTTATGAGATTTGTCTGTGCAACTTTATAAGAGGCTCTGTCCGTCTGTCTGGCATGCTTCAGTTTGAAAAAGCATTGTCATCACTAAACGCACAGATTGAATGGATGCATCTTAAGAATATCCGTTTTTTAATTATAATTCTCATTATATTCTCGTATCTCTTGGCATCTTTCAGGTAACTTCATAAGCCCATCCTCACAGAACTGTACTAGATTCCATTTTGCAGTCTGTTAAAATATTTCTAATGTTTGTATTCCAACAAAAAAAGACCTCATTTATGTCTTAGATTTCTATAAAGAATCTCTAGATCAGACATTTTTTATTTATTTTATTTTTTTGTTTTATTTTTTTATTTATTTTATTTTTTTTTTTTTTTTTTTTCAAAAAAGTAGTTTAAATGGTTAAAATCATCAGGCAAACGACACAACTAAAAAATCATTTCAAGGTGCTTTTTCATTGAAAAGTACCGTAACCATTTTCACTACAGAAGACTCCAATCCCCTGTTTTTTTCTGTGAAACATTCACAGCAAGAACTCGCCCCTCTGCCACCACTGTGAAGAATTTCCCTTTGTTCCTCTGTGTACCTAAAACCACGAACAATTTTTTTTTTTTTTTGTTTCTAAGAAATTCCTATCTGTGGAACACATTATCACTGGACTGCTTCCCTGCAGACTACAACATGGTCGTCTTCAAGGCCAATGTCAACAAATACTTGTTGAGCCGTCCTCTTAAGTAATCAAATTTTGTCCATCCCATTCGTTTTCAATCCTTTCATATTATTGTTCATCAATCTCATTAATCCTTATCCTCGAATGGCTTTTGGCCTTGATAAGTGGTGATTCATTAGTATTAAACAAAAATTTTAAAGACTTAGTATCACATCATTAGTGATATCAGTATCATTAACACACACTGCTCTCATTACAGTATAATTAAAAGGGGGAAAATGAATGAGAAATCACTGAATTATGATTCATGTATCAAAATTAAAATTGAACCTTTTCATAATCTGTGAATCAAGATTTTATTCAAACTATTTACTCTAAATTACCGATGCATACTTAATCATCTGACAAATAATTTAATTTTATCACTTTTAAATCGAAAGATAAACTTAAAATTAAATTCATAGAAATTCACAAATTGTTTTCTTTTTTTTTTTTTACTTTATGAAGAATAAATTTAAAGAAACAAACAAAATTTCAAATACGTTACTTTCTTGTGAAATTAAGCATACCATTTAAAAAAAAAAACTCTGTATCTTGCAGGTCTGTAGTTTGCTCATAGCTGCTCCCTAAAGCCCTGAACCTGTCGTTTTATTTTTCTGCTATACCTTATCCTGCCTTTTTCTCCCACATGATAGTTCTCCATCACTTTTTTTTTTCTGGTCATGGTTAGTTCTGATTAACAGATTGGTCAGACATTTTGATACTAATCTTTTGTTGGTCTTCTGTCTTTAGAAACAATGTATGCACCCTGTAAAATAAGAGTTGCACAATCCCTAACTGCACTTCTTCTGGGCTGGCCAGGAGAAATCCAAGATGACTGGAAACAATGCTGTGAGTCTACCCTATTATATAAGATAATATGGATTCATACCTTTCCCAAGGGTATTAGTGAAAGTGAGGCAGTATCTCCAACAGAACATGTCAAGCCCACAGTCCATGCCAGCAACCATTACATCACTTCCTAACACTAGAACAAAAAAAAAACTCATTTTTAATTAAGGGGGTGGGGTGAGGGCTCATTAACATCTATATGGGCCTTCTACGCTAGCAAAACCTTAATTTACCAAATTCTTATTGGATAAAGTGTAGCAGAGAATGAAAAAAACTCTTTGCTATTATCTTTAGTTTTATGTTCTCTGCAGGGTAAAAATGTAAGTGCAAACCTTCGAACCTTTTTCAATTAAATGTGTAGAAAGAAAGTTTTCTTGGGGGGGGGAGGGAATTTTGCCAATGTTTTCTTTTTCATTTGTTTCGCTGTTTTTCTTTTTTTTTTTTTTCTTCTTTCTAACATAAAACAAACAAAGAAAGAAAATGGGTTAGGGCTCCCGTTCTTAGCGATAGCCAAGCCCTGCATTCAAACTGCCAAGCTCTAACTGGAAGACTGGCAGACGCTAATATAAGACGAATAAATTCAAAGAAAAAATACATGGATTAAAAGAAAGAAAAAGAACAAACCGTAGCTGAAAAACCGTAAATAAATAGATTTTTATTTTTTAGGGGATCAAATTAACAATTTTCAATCAAATGTGTAGAAATAATTTTTATTTTTTTTTGTGAAAATAATGTTTTTGGAGAGGGGGGGGGGTAAATTTTGTCAATGTTTTTCTAAGATAAAAGAAAGAAAAAAAATTATATTATTCCATCAGCGCTCGGGCGCTTCCGCGACCTGCTCGATCGTTGTCGACGCGAAGTCACGAAAATCTGGCGCGTCAGCTATAGTTGTACCAAAAAATGATTACACCACCAGATCGAGGTTTTCTGAATAAAATTAAAAAAACAAGAATGGATCGATTCTTAATATTCGTCCATTCAATCTGTACTTTTACCAATGAAAATGTTATGACAGACGGACAGAGGCGTGCGTGTGTGTGTGATGAGGTGTCTTCTGACGTGTTGGGTTGGAAGTTAGTATGTATGATTGTCGTGTCACTTGATACAAGGGTGGATGTCTCCTTGATTAATTATAGTCTAGACTGGATGGGCCAAATCAAAATTATATCAAATTTAGTTGCTGACCAGAGCTTGGGTGAAGAAACGTGTCTGTAGGGTCCGAGATAAAGAAGACATCTTGGTTAGAGAATGATTTCAGTGTAGCTAGTATTATCTATTTTACTAAAGCTCAGTTAATTTTTGTTTTCTTTTCTTTAGGCTTTTATCCTATACATCTTAATCACACAAAATACATATTAAAATATTCCTTGGTATTGGGTTTCAGTTATGTTTAAAGACAGACTCCATTTTAATTGTTTTAATTAACCATAATTTGCAATTTACTCACCGAATTAAACCTCTCTTACGAAGTTCGTCTATTACTTTCATCGTTGATCAATGTGCGTTGTTTGACATCCCCACCCCCCATCGCTATTATTTTATACAGTCTCTCATTCCCTCACACTCACGCACACTTATTAAAAAAATTAGGAATACGCGATGTGTATCCCATGCCAAGAAGCATGTACAGTTAAACTTATACTAATGTACTGTCACAATCTTCAACAAAGCCGAAGAAAATACTAGCATTCAAATAACTTGAAGGACCTGTATGAAAATATTAACCCGAGTAACATCTTAAACTCCATTAAAGAAATTGGACTTTTCAAGAAAATTTAATTTGAAAATATATCTCTACAAAAAAATATCAACAAAACCAAAAATAAAATAATTATCCCACCTATAGGAATTTATTCTACAACTTGGGTCGGCATTAAATGACCGATTGAGGTTGATATGCCTAAACCAAACCAAACCAAACCTGTGTGTGTCACTTAAAGGTAATAAAAGTAAATTTGTATCAACTTTGTTGACCGGCTTGATTCGGTTGTTGGCATTCTTGCCGGATGGAACCACGTGAAGGTTGCCAACATCATTAAGTGAAAGTGATTCTATAGAACCGACTGGATTCGAACTTGTCACACCCAGGTCATCAGTTCGCGTCGTTATCCGCTTAACCACTGTCACCTCAAGGTAATAAAACTATGGAATAGCCCATTATAAACAATAAGGATTATCACTTAGTATTAATACTAATTAACCAATAGCTGGAGTAAGAGGAGATAACGAGCAGAAAGAGACTAATTTTGTCTTTCTTTTTTTTTTTAATCTAACTGGCTTTGCAAACTCACTTTTCCTGATTCAAACAATCTACCTCTAGCTCAATGAGTGATCCAACAAGTCACATTTTCTTCTAATAGAAAATGTATTCTAAGTTGAATTGGCCATCTTGTCTTCCTTCATTGAAATGAGATTCCAGCTACCTACTACAGAAACCCCCCCCCCCCAGGAGGAGAATGGGGAAAGAAGGGACCAGTATTCATTATTTCTCTCTCCTCCCCCTTCCCCCATAAAGGAGGGATCCAACCTGACCCTATTTCAGCTGTCCAACTTATAGGGTTACAGACTTGTAGGAATGCGATGACATGTTTAAAGATGCCGTTTCAAAACTGACTAGTGATCGCTGAACTGATGGACGGAGCATCTTTTTAGAAATGTTTTTAATTTTTTCAAATCTGTTATTCATCGCTTAATGTTTATGACCACCACCACCACCACCACCACACAGATTTTTGTTTTCCTCATTTAATTTGAATTTCTTTTTTTCCCCTCCAGGCAAACGAATTCAAGAAACAATTTCTATGCTGGCTGCCATCTGCTTGTTCATCTTCAACTTTATTAATTTGATCAAATATTTCAGAATTGATAATTTATACTTCATTGCTTTATCTTCAAGTAAGTCCAAGCTTTTCCTTTCCTTTTTATTTTTTTATTTTTTTAATCTTTCAATACTACAGATGCCTTTGGTGACACCACTTTTTATGAAGAGCATTCACAACCCGATTTACTTGCTTCCCACCGCAGCAAAATGTGGCACAAAGTCAGAAGGTGGGGCTAACAAGTTGCTTTGAGGGGGGGTACTTTGATTAGGTACAACGATAGCTGAGAACGGGGCCCCATCAGCATTCCCCGTAGAAGGTTAAGGGCAAAAAAGGAAGTAATGCCTGGGAGGGTGCACCTCTTAGGACTGAGCTGAACCATACCTCATTCTGACAAAGGGTCTGATTAGGTTTCCAGGCAAACCTCAGCTGGTATAACAACTGAGACAAAAAGCATTTGCACGGATGTTGTGTAAAATTCTCTTTAGAGACAAGGATTAACAAATGAATCCTCTCTTTATTTCCTCTGCCACCCCTCTCTTTCTCTCCTCCTTCACCACCCCTCTCTTTCTCTCCTCCTCCACCCCTCTCTTTCTCTCCTCCTCCACCACTCTCTTTCTCTCCTCCACCACCCCTCTCTTTCTTTCCCCCACGCTTCTTTCTCTCCCCCTCTCCCTTCCACCTTCTCTCCAGATCAGTTTTCATTGAACTTGCATAGCCCCTCCCTCAATAATTTAAATTTAAAAAATCGTTAAACATTGAAAAAAAAATTTGCTACTTAATCAATAGTGTTCCCAAGAATTGAAAAAAGAAGAAAAAAAACAGTAACTTATAATTTTAAGCAATCTTAGAGTTATATATGTCTGCCAATAAATTATTATCTAAAAGTGGAAAATTTGCTGAATAATTGAAAATCAGTGACCATTTTTAACATTTACAAATGAGTCACCACTTATCTCTTCCAAATCTCTATCTAATCATTTAACTGCTATCATGTTTCTGGTTACACTGACCTTGTGGTCAAGCTCTGTCAATCACACTTCCTGACCGTCTATGCTCACTTTCCAAAAATATGTTTTGCTAACTTTTGTTACAATCTGAAGTTGTGTACTTGTAAAATTCACAGCAAACTAAACTTTAGTTTTTTCTTTGAAGTGAAAAGTTATCGGCTGATTTTATCGAAACAAGTTTTTGAAAGTAGTTTGACTTCTTTTTACAAGAAGTAAATTATGTTCCAAATGCTTTGAATATAGGCCAAAATATCTCGAAATAATAAGATTGTGTTCATTCTTTTCCTTTCTCAGTTTTTGGCATATTGACAGCCGACTTTGCCAGTGGTCTGGTTCACTGGGCTGCAGATTCCTGGGGAAGTGTACAATTACCCATTATTGGAAAAGTAAGTGCGTTCTTTTCTTTGAAATTTCTAATTTAATATTAAGTCTTTTTTTAAATAATTGAAACTTTCGAGTTCTATAACTTCTCTTAATTATATAATTTGGCATAATGGTTAGAGGATTCACTAGTGGGTCAGGAGACCAAAGTTCAATTCTCAGTAGAGTCATACCAAAGACTCCAAAAATGATACTTGATGCCCCCTTGCTAAGCACTCAGCATTATAAGTGAGAATCAAAAGTAAGTGGGGCCAATCCACGAAAAAGGTGTAACGCCCTCCCTTACATCTCCGTGTAGTAGCCAATGAAAAGAAAGCTTTCTGGCAGCTCTTGACTACAGTCGATGGATTTATTTTTTTATTTATTTTTAATTTAATTTTATTTTTTTTTTTAATTGTATAAAAACTCTAAGGCATAACTTGTTAATGGCCATATTTTTGTGTTGTCCATGAATAATCTGAGTTAAAATCTTTGTCTTCGATAAAGACAGCCATATTTGTTTGAGGGGGGGGGGGGGGGTCCGCCTGTCTTATTGAATAATAGAGCTCTCCTTCATTCTTTTATCCGGTTCTACTCATTCACTCATATGCAAAATAAAGGTTATTAACATAAATATTCTCTCTCTCTGAAAACAAAAAACGGTGTGGATAACATACAATAAGAGAAATAATCTAATTAAATCAGAGATCACACCAGCCGCGCTCCATGGAGGGAAACCTTCTCACTCCCTGTTGACCAGTATGCAAATGAGTTAACCAAATGGGTCAAAGCAGGCATGTAAGCCTATGTCCTCATGCGAAAATTCTTTAGCAAGCCCCACTCTCCCCGATGGTTCACCTCGGAATGTGCAGCTGTCATTGCTGAGAGGCAGCAAGCATTCTGTAAATTCGGCCGACATAAGTCAGCTACTAATAGACAGAAATTTATAGAGTCAAGAAATAATTGTAAGGCCGTGATAGGTGAAGCAAAGAGAAGGTATACTGAGTTAACAAAAAAACGCATTCAGTCACAGAAACTAGGTACTCGCGATTTCTGGAAAATCTACAATAGTGCAGTGAACAATGGTCAATCAACGATTCCCCCACTATCAAACCACAATGATGTCGTTTGCACGGCAACTGATAAGACTGATCTACTTGCCCAGCATTTCGCCTCAAACTCCACTTTGGACTCAGAAAACCACCACCCTCTCCCTAAGTTCCCATTGCGGACTGAAGCCACACTTGATAACCTGGTCATCACCCCATCCCAGGTCAGAGACATCATAAAAAACTTTGACACCTCCAAAGTTTGTGGGCCTGATCTTATACCTGTAATAGTAATAAAGAAATGCTCTGCTGAACTGGCCCCTGTCCTCTCCAAACTCTACAACAAATACCTAGCTAAATCTTGCTTTCTCGATAGCTGGAAAATTGCCTCTGTGGTACCAGTCTACAAGAATTCTGGGAATAGAACCGATCCTCAGAACAACCGCCCAATCAGTCTGATGCCGATCTTTGCTAAGATCTTTGAATTCTTAATCAATCTAGCAATAGTCCAGCACTTAGTTAATGCTAAACTTCTTTCTGACCACCAGTATGGATTTAGACAAGCACGATCTACTGCAAACATCCTAACGGTCATCTCTGAACGCATGTATCATACACTCGACAAGGCAGGTGAAGCTAGGGCAGTAGCGCTTGATATATCAAAGGCCTTTGACGAGGTATGGCATAAAGGGCTTCTGAAAATACGCTCATACGCTATTACTGGGCAATTACTTAATATAATTAAATCCTTCCTAACCAAAAGAAAGATCCAGGTTGTCCTCGATGACCGTTCATCTAAGCAACATGACATAAATGCTGGTGTACCCCAAGGATCTATTGTTTCTGATCTTCATAAACGATCTCCCTGATGACATTGTGTCTGAGATTGGTTTATTTGCTAATGACGTCACGCTTTACTCCCATCATGTGGGCAAAACGGACGCGATCATATCCGAGGCAATGGCTGAATCCTTAGAAAATGACCTCCAGGCTGTAGTGGATTGGGGCCATAAATGGTTGGTAACTTTTAATGCTGCAAAGACAAAGCTCCTTTCCTTCAATAACTACAAGAAACCTCTCAAACCACCGATTGTCATGGCAAGTAACATCCTACCTGAGAGTTCAACATTCAAACCCCTCGGCCTAACCTTCACAGGTAACATGAATTCGAACAAATACATTGAAGACATTGCCAAGGCTGCATTACCGTGCTAGTAAACTCCTCACACCTAACATTATCCTGTATCTCTACAAAGCCAACATCCGCTCATGCATGGACTATTGTTGCCACATCTGGGCTGATGCATCATCCACTTCTCTCTTCTTCTTAAAGATAACAATGAGGTTAAAATGCCAAAATTATATTTAAAAAAAAACAAAAACTGTCGTAAACAAATTGTTAGTTGATTTTTTTTTTAACATAATTTTGCGCTGGAACAAAATCTCTAAAAACTAATATGTTCACTTTTTTTTTGTATCTCATCGATAAGTTATTTAAAAAAATGTGTATCACATTTGGAAACTTGTAGATAAATCAGTTTTTTTTAAGTGATAGGATTTTATGGATTTATAACGATCTTATAAGGATTTTTTTTTGACGAATTTGACCCAAAATAATTCTACCCAATAATTTTCTTTCTTAATCCTGAGGGGTTTTTGTTTTTTTTTTATTTCGGCCAGGTATTTTTGTATGAACTTTTAGGAGATTGATTGGATATCTGACACTGAATAAATTTATGATTGACAAATAATTTATTGATATTTTTCAGCCATCTTATGGAAAATATAGTTTTGGGAAGATTAAAAAAAGAATTTCATTAATTAATAATACATATATATATATATATATATATATATATATATATATATATATATTATTTAATAAATATTTTTGAATTTAATTATTTTAAAATTATTATATATATATATATATATAATAATAATTTTAAAATAATTAAATTCAAAAATATTTATTAAATAATATATATATAAATATATATATATATATATATATATTATTTAATAAATATTTTTGAATTTAATTATTTTAAAATTATTTTATATATATATATATAATTTATATTTATATATATATATATATATTATTTAATAAATATTTTTGAATTTAATTATTTTAAAATTATTTTATATATATATATATATATATATAATAGAAATTGGTAGTTTGCTGTAAGCATTGCTGGGAGTAATAATAAAAGTTTTTAAAAAGGTTGAAGGCAATGCGGAGGTCCGGATAGCTGTAAGCTGTGGAGAACAAAAACAAAACAAAACCGAAATAAGTCGGATATAGATCGAAAGGTTTGTTTATTTTTCTAGACAGCAAGGGTGTTAGTTTGTAATATCCGGATTATCAAGAATCAATTTGATATATTTCGAGAGATTTTTTTTTCTTTCTTTTTTCTTATTCCTCTCCTTGTCAAAAATAAATAAAAGAAAAATCCCGGAGACCGAGAAAATGCCAGGAGCGCTGGGGGGTTAAACCGGAAGTGTTCAGGGTAAAGTATTCAGAGGAAAATTAAATAGATTCTTTTTTTTTTTTTCTTTTTTTTTTTTCTTAATATATATATATATACATATATATATATATATATATATACATATATATATATATAATTGTATGTTGTTTCTATTTATTTTATTTTTATTTATATATTTACTATTATTGTTATTGTTTTTTGGCTTTTTTTTTGGGGGGGGGGTTACGTTGATTTTACTTATAATATATATGTTTGTCAACAGGCTGATTCCGGCATTAGATTTTAAATATGCTGTAGATAGCTGATTATTTGTTGTCGATGCAGTATATTATAATTTAGTTATGCCTGGTTGAGTTTAATCCTTATTTATTGGTTTTAATTTACCTTTTAAGTGTCTTCTGTTTTAGGTATGGAAACTAACCGGTTTGTTGGTTAAAGGGAGACAAATCTGTTATTATTGGTATTAATTTATAAAGGGAATTCTGTTAATTGGCTTTGTTTGTTGAATTTATTTGTTGAATTTATTTTTGGTATTAATTTATAAAGGGAATTCTGTTAATTGGCTTTGTTTGTTGAATTTATTTAACTAATGTAATGGTCAATTCTTAGTATAATGGATATGATTTGTGCAAATAGTGTTTATTATGGGGGGTGGTGGGGGGGTATTATCTGGGGGGGGGTATTATCTGGGGATTATATGATGAAGGTAGAATTTAATTCGTGTCTTTGGTTCAAAACTGGATTATGTTTGGAAATGAGAATAGCTTCCATCAGTCTTAGGTCGCCTAGGTTCCTGGTCGAGGCTAGAATGGAAACGTTTATGTTTTGTTGTGTAGTATTGCATGAGGAAGTATGTTTGAAGAAGGAAGATATATTTGTATTCATGTGTTCTTTTATACGTTGGTGTAATTGTCTTGTAGTATATCCGATATAGGAGTGGTTACAAATAGTGCATAATATATTGTATACACAGTTGGTGCGGTGGCATAGTCAAGTGGTAGGAATGGGACAATTGGCTAGGGAGCATGGTTCTTGGGTGCGTGTAGTGCGTTTTTTGGAAAGGTGTTGACGTAAGGTGGTGCCGGTGTGGGTGAGTTGAATGTCTAGTTTTTCTTTATGTATTGCACTGCGGATGGCATTAGTGATTCTGTCATTAAAGAAAGGTAGTTTTAGGAAGCATGTGTTGGAGAGTGTGTTGTGTCTGCGTGATCTGGTCTTGCTGAGGTGGGTTATTGTGGAAGTGGGGTAGCTGTTGGTAATTAAGGTTTGATGGAAGTCTTTGGTGTGTTTAATTTTATTGGCAGTATATATTGGCATGTATATATATATATATTAAGAAAAAAAAAAAGAATCTATTTAATTTTCCTCTGAATACTTTACCCTGAACACTTCCGGTTTAAACCCCCAGCGCTCCTGGCATTTTCTCGGTCTCCGGGATTTTTCTTTTATTTATTTTTGACAAGGAGAGGAATAAGAAAAAAGAAAGAAAAAAAATCTCTCGAAATATATCAAATTTATTCTTGATAATCCGGATATTACAAACTAACACCCTTGCTGTCTAGAAAAATAAACAAACCTTTCGATCTATATCCGACTTATTTCGGTTTTGTTTTGTTTTTGTTCTCCACAGCTTACAGCTATCCGGACCTCCGCATTGCCTTCAACCTTTTTAAAAACTTTTATTATATATATATATATATATATATATATATATAAATTAAATTTTCAATACATTGGCAATATTTTAAATAGGATGACCCCCTAGAGTAAATGTGGTATTGTAGTGACTGAAATGAGTCTAGCTAAGAGTAAGATAGAGGATGGTGACCAACAACCCCAACTTTTTCATGCTTTTGATGGCCTTGTGCCATGTTATTTTATATTCTCTTAGCAAATGAATAATTCAAAGTGTAGTATCTGTTCTGATACTACACTTTATCTTTTCTGCCCTTGTTCAATGAAGCGAAATCCTTCTAGACTGAGGCAATTTTAATTTTTCTCTCAATCTAAAGTGTCCCTTCTTGAGAGCCTGATTCCCCACATTAAAATCGACCTTTTGTCCAACTCTGCCTCCGTGGGGAGACAAGTAAATAGGATGACACGTAATTAATAACACCCTTAACTAAATCATTCTCCTTCCAAATGAAATTATACTTTTTTAGGCGATTACGTGTGAACACCCTGAAAACCTTGGCAGACAAAAAGAAAAAATATTATTTTAGAATTTAGAGTTAGGGATCAGTTTCATATATAAATTTAACATAAAATGATCCTCATTTCTGGGCCATTCTAGTTTTTTAAGGCTGTTCATTAAATCTTTTTTACCACTAGCCCTAAGTCCTACTGGACAGGTCATAAAACCACACATAATCACTTAAAAATGTAGGCCCCCTACACAGAATTTATGTCCCATAGCAAATTTATTTTATTAACTGTCCCAAACGCTCGAATGACCCAGAAATGGGGGGGGGGGCTTATTTTACGTTAAATTTACATGTGAAACGGATAAATTCTAAAAGAATTGATTTCTCCCCCTTAAGTTTTTCAGGGTATTCACACGTAATCGTTTAAAAAAATAGAATCTCATTTTTGTTTGGGGAGGGGGGGGGGGTAGATGAGAATTTTAATCTACTATATGAATAATAAGTTTTTATACATTAAAATATAAGTTTAAATATGAAAAGAAAATTAATAAAAACATGTTAGTAATTAATTTTTAATTCATAAAACACATTTTAATTTTCTTTCAAATAGTTTGAAAAAAAAAATATGCACTTATATTTTTATGTTAGCAGGCAAATTTTCACCGTCTTTCACATAGTCTGAAAACAATTTATTTGTGTCTTGTCTTTCACATAGTCTGAAAACAATTTATTTGTGTCTTGTCTTTCACATAGTCTGAAAGCAATTTATTTGTGTCTTGTCTTTCACATAGTCTGAAAGCAATTTATTTGTGTCTTGTCAATGGAAGGAAAATGAACTGAACTTCCAACCGGTTTCAATAATAATTATTTTCATTATTAGTCTTTGATTTTATTGCCTTCTATCTCCACCCCAATCCACCTTTTATATATTTAGAAATTTCTTTTTACAACCAGTTAAATTAATTTTCTGAATTTTTAAGATAAGGATTGATAATTTGTATAATTTTGATTATTCAGACTACTGATGATGAGAACAGTAGTCTGAATAATCGAAATTATACAGTTAAATTCATTGATTCATTTCTACCTAATTCAACAAAACCTTTGAATATGTTCTAAGTTTTTTTTTTCTTCACACTGTTTTGCCAATGCTGAAGAACTGGACAAATGTATACCAGACAGAAGCCAACATTTCATTTTTTTTTTTTTTTTTTTTACACAAGTAAAATAAATTTACATCATATTTTTGATGTTATTATGATTTATAGATTTTAATTCTACTAGAAGTAAAAAAAATAATAAATATTTATTATTAGTATCAGCAATTAAAAATTCTTTTTTAAAGAATCGCTTTTGGAATCGGAAATTAGGATTAAATTCTTCCGATTCCGATACCTCAAAAAGTTCCGATTTTGATTCAGATTAATCATCTCAACACACACACACACATACATACACACCCACACACACACACATATATATATATATATATATATATATATATATGTGTGTGTGTACTCGTTGGAAAGTGTGACTATTACTGAAGTATAAGCAATTCCTGTGCAGGGTAGAGCTTACACAAGATTGCAACTCCTCTTGCTAACAAGAGACATGCAGAGTGCTCACGATATCTTGAGCAGAGCAACTTAATCTTCTCTTAAAGGGATGCCTTGACAAAGACTAGGGGGTTCCCTAACTCCCAACAGGCTTACTGCACACCTTCCCACACGAATCAGAGTACATAAATGGTGCATAATTTAAATTGGCAGATATATGTTCATGTATACCCTGTGCAACAGTACCGGCATTGAAGTAGTGAAGAGGCTTGATATCTAAAAGCATTCCAGAATGAACTTTGGTAGTCCGTTTACTGCTCAGGAGATCTCATGTAAAGACGTTATCTTCTCTGCCTTAGGACATATCCTCTTCAGCACATACTATGAATTCTGAAATCGGCATTCTGTTCTCCAGAGCTTCTTATTCCATATCTATTATATCTTAATTCTTCCTCAAACTAATGTTTAGATAAAAATCTTGACTCTTCTTAGAATTGTCAGTCTTAATTTTTTTTGTCTTTTTACAGTATATTTATAAGTTACCTCCCTTGTCTCCTAACACAGATTATCTCCCCTTGTCTATTGTGTAGATAAATTACCATCCTTATCTTAAAAAAAAAAAATTTGATTGGGCAAGACCAATCACCAGGTATTTAATTTTGACATGGTAAAAATTGAAAAGTTCAATTTGTGTCCTCTTTTAAAATAGTCTTAATTCGGACAGGACACTTTTACAGAGCTATCCTTAAGACATTAAAACGAAAGTTCTTTCGCAAATGATGTTATACTTAAATGGGCAGTATCAGATAAGTTGGTCTTTCAACTAAGCTTCAAACACACTTTGTTTGCAAAACATTTCTTGTATTATAATTTCAATACACATATCATTCATATCAGTCTTGTATATCTTCGTTAAGTTTCATTTCAGTTGTTTTTTCCACAATAATCTAGCAGTTGCTGTTTTAAGGGCTGCTTTGTTACCGAACTATCTTCTACATTTATGTAATGGATGATATACCATCAGTAAATTTTCCTATAAAAAAATTTTTTTTATAAGATATCGGACAAATTACGGATGAGAAAACGTATTTTACATCTGCCTCTCAATAGTGAATGTGACTTCAGTTTTCTTTTCACGTTGTATGTTTGTCTTCTCAAACAATTCATCTCATGCGATGTATTCTGATTGTATAATTTAAACACAAACCTGTTACTGTTCAAGATTCTGTGAATCAGAATGTTCTTTGTAGAAGAGATATCGGCTTCCTGACCCAAAATGCACAAAACATTGATGTTTTGTTTCTTTTTCTCTTTGCAAAACTCAATCATGTTCTGCAAAACAAAAAACAACAATTTCCCTCACCTCCTCCTCTTTCCCTCACCTCCTCCTCTTTCACTCACCTCCTCCTCTTTCACTCACCTCCTCCTCTTTCACTCACCTCCTCCTCTTTCACTCACCTCCTCCTTTTCCCTCACCTCCTCCTTTTTCACTCACCTCCTCCTTTTCCCTAACCTCCTCCTCTTTCACTCAACCAAACACCATGAATAAATACTTGAACATATAAAGAACTTGAAGCATAAAACCTTTTCACTATGCTACAACAAATGTTTCGGCATTAAATGACCCATAAGAGGTTGATATGCCGTCAAACAAGCCAAATTAAAACAACTTTTGTAGAAGAGAAAGTGACCACCAAGATCCATTGAAATGAAATGATGGTAGTGCTTGGCCAATCTTAAGCAATTTTTAGTAAAGCCTACAATTATATAAGACTGATGTTTGGCAGTGTAGAATGGTTTGCTCCAATCTTGTGGACATTGAACAGGATCGATAGAAGTGATCGTCAAGTTAATTCATATGGTTACCCTGTTTCGAGATTCAGAACAGCTTATCAGCAGTTCTGGTTTGTTTCTTTAAAACATTTTATTTGGTTGTTACTAATAACCCCTTAGCATAAACTAAATCCATATATGCATATAACGTTAAATAATTACCCAATTGGACATTGTATCCCCAAAAATTACAAAACTTCTTATGGGATTCGCAACTTGTCATTTATCAGATCAGTTCTATCAAACAATATTCTATTAAAAAAACGCAAGACTTAGTTTTGATCCTTATCTTCCCTGTTTTTTCTTGAAGAACCCCTAATGGCATTTGTCTGCTTTTCTCTGTTCTTTTGTAGGCCTTCATCCGCCCATTCCGAGAGCATCATATTGACCCGACATCAATCACCAGACATGATTTTATTGAAACCAACGGTGACACATTTGCCATCACGGTCCCTTTCATGTTGTATTCATCTTATAAGTTTTGCTATTTCACCAATGACCAAATAAGAGACACTTACAACTGGGAATGTTATATATTTTTACTTGCAATATTTGTTAGCATGACGAATCAGGTAAGATATTCGTTTGTCTTTCTGTTATTATGTTTTCGGGGGTTTAATCAGTTTGGATTTTGGAGAGAAAAAAGCCAAAACATTTTTCTTTCTTTCTTTTCTTGCCAAAAACGTTTAAGCATTTTAAGCTGGAATTGAAGGAATTAAAAGGACCTTTTTTTTTCTTTTTTTTTTTTTTTTTACTATGAAATGAAATGTGTAACAGAATTTGCTTTGTGTATTGCTGTTGTGCCTTATAAATGTTTTAAAAGATTACATTGGTAAGTTAAAAAGGGAGATGCCCAAAAAGGCATAACAAACAAATAATCTGGGATCCGGTCAAAGAAATCAGAAAAGGTGTCTTAAAATTCAAGTGAAAGTTAAAGGATTAAATCCTTTCCCGATCTCAGCAGTCTGCTTATCTACAGTCACATGCACACATCTTGGCAGGAAATCCTCTGAAATTATTCCAATTTATTGACAAACCTATTTCTATATATTTCTTCTTTTTTTTTTCATATTTATTTTCTCTGAAAATTTTAACAAACTGTCAGTAAATCTTTTTGAGTATCTCCCAGACATTAATTAAGCATTTGGTTAAATTTCATAATTCCCAGATTTTGTTTTTCTTATCGTAAAATACAATCTCCGCCTTTTTGTGCAAATTCTATCAAATCTGAATTAAGTGAACAGATTTACA
>OY744517.1:213044430-213256930 GCA_963556195.1 Sepiola atlantica
TTTTTTTTGTCGTCTTTGATGTTTTATTAATATTGAATGATTTTTGGTCTTTTTTTTTTATCCAAAGGAATTTAAGTGTCTTTTCACTAGAAATAAAATAGTTTAAGTTTTCTAAATTGTCTCTGGTTACATGAAAACGAACGTTTTTGATAATTCTTTTAGACATGAAAATCTTTGTAATAGACTTTTCTTTTCTCTCCATTCTCCTCATTAAAACTTGCCTATCTCCTCCCACCAATTCATCGCTTGCAAGTCGAAGCTTTCTTTAAAAGCAATTTTCACTAACATTTTATTTTGAATGACAAAATAAAATAAAATCTATGCCAATATTTCTCATTCGATAAAAAATCTTTTTCGTTTATTCTCCCTTATTTGTGTTTTTTTTCTTCTTTTTTTTTTAATTTTCCCTCCAAATATTACAATTCATCATAAAGTGTCCGTCCATCCGTATTTGTGCTTGGAAGTAGAATATTTTGCTCTTCTATATTTAACAACTTAGTTTTTTGTTTTTTTCTTTTCTTAATTTTCATAAATTTAAAATTTATTGAGAAATAGAAAAAAAAATTTACAAAAATCTGATCATCCTTCATGACTACAATGATAGAATTCCTAAAATGTTAGCTGCAAGCTCATTTTCCTATCAAAATAAGTATTGGTGGTGTTTTTTTGTTTTTTGGTGCAAGTTTAGAATTCCACTGACATGAAAAAAAATTAAGAAAATGAAGAAATATCTTTATAATGTACGTTCCCTGTGACGGAAACCATATATCGTAAATTGATCAAGTAGTTTTTTTTTTAGTTTTTTACAAAAGAAGATCAAATTTTATGGGTAAACAAGGACCATCGATATATCAACGCCATATTGGACATTATGTTTGCTGGCCAAGGGAGATAACTCCAACTTGACCGTCAAACACAATGTCCAATATGGTGTCGATATATCGACGATTCTCACTTACCCATAAAATTTGATTTTCTTTTGTAAAAGAAAAAAACTACTTGATCAATTTACGTGATTTTTGGTATATGATATATGGTTTCCGTCACATATAAAGATATTTCTTAATTTTTTTTTTTTTTTTCACGTCAGTCGAATTCTAAACTTGCAACTTTTGTTTTTCCTTTAACATCAAAGATGATTTTTCGTTACTTCCACTTGTTCTGATTTTGTTTCCATTCTAGTGAAAGAAAAAAACTTGCTAATAATTTTCGAAATCTATATTCTATATTATTGTTTGTGTGTCTTCACACGGGATGACATCATTCATTAAAACAGATAGGGATAACCGTGCACAGTTGATGATGTCATCTATCAAAACGGGGGGGGGGGGTCCTTATGTTTTATCAAGACAAACGTGATGCTTTGGGTCCCAAGCTCCGAGGGTTCAGTATACTATTAAAACACTGGACTTTGCTTGCTTGATTGATTGATATCTTTCTTGCTTGTCATCGTGCAGAAACAAAGAGTATATATATATATATATATATATATATAGAAATAAAGATGAAGATAAAAAATTGCATAAAATTACATAAAGTTAATACAAATTTTATTACATCGAACGTTGATTGCTCTACTCAACATATTGAGCTTTACTTTATCGAGATAGATCACTGTACGATACTTCACTTATCGTTAATTCTATTATCATTATATATATATATATATATATATTTACTTGAAAATGGATGAAGTCACAAAAGGTGAATGATAAAAGAAGTAGTGAGATGTGGTGAATGACATAAATAATTGGGAGGAAGAAGAGTGGATAAAAAACGAAGGATTATTATCAAGATATATATATATATATATATAATGTATATGTATATCTAGGCAGCATCTTCTTTTGCAGGCAAGTATTGTTGAATATAAGAGACAACTCATGTCTATATATCCTTTCAATAGTCCGAATCAGGATCTTAGTTTCGGAGAGGAATTGGCTGATGGATATCTAGACATGAGTTGTCTCTTATATTCAACAATATATATATATATATATATATATATATATATATATATATATATATATATATCTTGTATATATTATATTTACTTGGAAATAGGTGGCATCACAACATGAGCTTTATTCTTACAAAAGTTTCAAAACTCTACCATTCATTTCCAAGTAAATACTTTCTTGTAAAAACATGATTATCAACCAATGCCAAAGTTAAGAAATTATGTATTTAATAATATATATAACATACTGACACCCAACAGGTCATGGGTGATCTAGTATCTATACAATAGATTTATTTTAGTAAATGTTATCCTTTTAAGAAAGTCTTTTCAACTAAATTCATGAGAGGAGGAATATTAGAATTTAAATTAAATTGAACTTGACACCAAAATTATATATTTGAAATTCTTACACTGATCAGAAACAAATCAGAGAATAAACAAATTCCTTTTGTTTACAGAAAATGTAAATTGCATCCAAAGCTTTAAAATGAAAAAGTGATCAAGCATAACTCAAGATTTTAAAGAAGAGTTCATCTCTCAATTCACTGGAATCTTAGGAAACAATTTACGAAAACTGAACTGCCGACTTTAATTAGCTGTTTTTGAATTTTTACTTATCAACATTTATTAATAAAAAAAATTTTTTTTGGGGGGGGGGGCAACAATTCTTTTGCTTTGCGTCATGAACCATTCGATAAATGCTTTTACTCAAGTGGGATTCTGACTGCCTTATATGAACATTTAAATATTAATGGATTAAAAAGATCTTAGTTTGAAGAATTAAAATTTTTAAGTCTCCATGCTGTTCAATCTGTGATGGAGGTTTTTTGGGGGTTTTTTTAGCCCTCCAAAAGCCAATGTGAAACTCTTTCTCTTCTTCACTGATGCCTTTTTCCATTTAAAGAAAAAATTAAAGAAACAAACAAAAACACTGAACACCATTTTACTTTGAAAAAATAATCCTGGGGCAACAAACAGAAACAAAACGTTTTATATAAAATTTAACAAAGATCATCACTTTTATTTTATTTTCTTCGTTTACCTTTAAGGAAAAAAAAATCTTCTCTAGACAAAATGTAAGGCATATCTTTATTTTAGGATTTAAAAAACTTTTCCTTTCCTTAATCCATGGATTTTCAAAGATATTTTTCATGGAAATCGTTAGACAAGCCACTTGATGTAAGGACCCAAAATAAAAAAGAAAATACGACTTCAAGGTCAAAAACTAGCCAACGATAAGTGTTAGATTCCGACCCAGAAAACAGCAATTCTTCCTCCTTTGTCAGAAACATCGCTCATGAAATGTGAGGACAGAATAAAATAAGAAAATGCTCTTATCATCAGAGGAAATTCAACAGATAAGTCAGTAAAATTTACGGTAATGCAGACATTTTAAAATATAAAAATCTAAGACATGAAAATACAAACAATTTAAAAAGTTTAAAAAATGCAAAGAAAATTAGCACCATTGAAGAAACATTTATATAACCCTTGTTTGGACAATTGATGATTTAATAAATATTGCATTTTATCCAATTTTTATTCTCATCACATATTTACTTATACTATTGCTCTATCTCGTATATCGAGCATTGACTATTCAATTTAGAGATATAATATTTATTTTTATTTTCATATTTTACATATTATTTCTCTTTCATTTATTTATGTAATTGCTCTATCCCGTATATTGATCTTTAAACACTTCACAATAGGTTCAAATTTCGAAAGTATACATTCTACTTTTAGTTTCATACCTTTATATATATATATATATATATATATATATATATATATATTCATTCTCTATTTCTATATACTCGCGTAATAAACAATCGTTTCAGACCAATTCTTCATCTTGTAAACAAGGAGTTATTCATTTATGTTTTTGAAACGTTGGACCGTACCATTCTTTTCATCTTATGTAATGAATAACATTTTTTATTGCTTTGTTTTTGCTTTTAAATGAAAAATTGGTCTTTAAAAAAAAGTATCACTCTATCTGTATATATCATCAATGAATTATTTGCCACCCACTTACACCACAACCTCGTTAATCTCGTTTAAATGAAAGTTTACTAATGACGTATTTGTCTTACTAATTTATTGTAGGTGCTTCTATTTTAGTGTTATATTGAACTCTATCTTTGACACCAATTCCATCCGACCAAAAAGTAAAAAAATTATGGCTTTTGTTGTTTAAGACTGTATTCAATCTCTTCAAACATTTTTCACCCCTTTCCTGCAGTATCAAAGCCTTATCAACTTTTTTTCTGTTTACATTTTTGACAATTTAATCCATATTCATTTAAAAATTGCCAAAAGAAGCTTTAATATGAAAAATAAAGAGGTTTTCTCTCCTTATTTCTACAATTTTTTATAATTTGCCACTTGCTAAACAATTTAATATATGGCTTGGACAGGGAGATATATTCTGTTTCCCATCTTCATAGAGACTTTGAATGTCTTAGATTTGAAGATAGTGATCTTACTAGACCAGTTGGGAGCTGCTATTGAAGTTGTAAGTGGTGATAATAGAGAAACTGTCTGGCTGTACCAGAAGGTCTCTCTCTAACCATACTACAAGGGAAACCACTTCCCCATAAGTTTGTCATGTTTTCATTAAAAAAAACACTACTTTATTTAGTATACTTAGGAATTATAAAAACAATTAATTCAATATTCAAATATGACTCCAATTTTTTTTTTTTTTTTCTGTCGTATAAAAGTAATTTGAATATTTTCTTTTTCAATTTCCCTTCTCAAACACGATGAAATGCTGAGATCATCTGGTGCTAAATTTGAGTTCTGATCCAAAACTAAACGTCAAAACGTATCGAACTTCCTTTAAATAAATGAAATCAAGATTTCTTTTTCAAATAACTTTGCTCGTTTTCTGACGGATCGCTAACACCAAACTGTTCAACTTGAAAAGAAAATTCTTTAGAATCAAAAGAGAAAAAGTAATTTCTCTTCTTGGATTGGCATCAACAATTTGCTTGTCTCTTTTCACAAAAATCGGGAGGGGGGGGGGGGGTTAAATACATGTATGCACACACACACACACACACACACACACACACACACACACACATGCAAAGTCCCGTAGCAAGAAGGAAAACCCAACCCACTCATGGCTCTTCCGCAGCTGCTAGAAATTGAGTTAATTGAAGAATCACCTATTGGGAACCGGAAAGCACATTGATATTTCATGTTCTAGATGGTCGTTGACTCTATAAGTGGGTCCATCTGCCCGTAACCTGTTGGATAAGTGTCAAGTCTGGAATGTGTTTGTGTGTGTGTGTGTGAGGGGGGGGGGGGGGGTCAGTTACAGCAATTAATACCATGTAATTTCATGGTACCAGTAATAGCACTAGAGTAACCTCACACTTTCACAGTATTTCTGTTATTAGTACAATGCATGTAGCTATGTGGAAATGATTTGTTTTCTGTCGGCTTTTAAACCTTGATTTCCCCCCCCCCCACACACGCACAGACTTTCGTCTATAAGCAATTCTCTCATCTCCGAAGTTTAATGACTTATTGCACATATATGTATAAGAAAATCCCACCCTCCAATATTTTATCTATTCAACAGTTTCTAAATCTTTTTTTCTTTCTTAGTCTGTCACCAAACCAGTTTTTGTGTGCGCAATTGTATTTGCTTCTCTGATTGTGACAAGTAAATTGTTACTTTTGTAATCTAATACCGCTATATTTTTTCACCGATCGACACATAATCATGATTCACCTGACATTCGACATGTCTCGCAAATATATGCATGTATAATTTTTCTTTGGTAAAATTTTACTTTTTGTCCCCATGCTTTCAATGGGAAAATAAAAATGAGATTTTTATTTTTATTTTTTCCGTGTGATTACGTTAACATCCTGGAATTACCTGAAAAAATTTTTATAATAAAGTTTTTAGTGAGTGTTAAATTTATAAATATATTATAAAATAATCATCCACTTACTGGCCAAAAAGCGTTATTGGTCACTCAGTTCTTGACCACATAACGTAGGACACGAGTAGCCATTTTTTTAAAAATAATTTTAATTTAATTCTCGGAACTGCTAATATATTTTTAAAAAGATTTAAGTATTGCCACCATCAACTTTTTTTTGCCCCAGGCATTATACCAGGCTGTCGTGTAATCTCACAAAAAAAAAATAGAATCTCATTTTTCTTTTTCTGTTGCAGCATGGGGAGGGGTATAAAAATTTTACTTCTTCTCATGCAATGTTTCTCAACCGGTGTTCCCCAAAACTCTACAGTTTAACAGCCAGTAGAGATTCTGCAAGAATCAGCAATAAATATTGCGATTTTTAACAATTCTTTTTATATTCGTAACTTTACTATATACACACACTATATTGTTTCAAAATCCTTGATTATTGCAATAAAGGTTTCAACCTTTTTATTTTCATTAAAATTATAACAATCATAAATTTATTTTTTTGTGGATGAAAATCTTTGGGTAAGGTCTCAAACGAGCATTGCCAATAAATTTGACAAAAAGGGAGTCTTTTTTTCTTACCCGTTATCTTGGGGGAAAAAAATCTTTCCCATAAGAGATATTAATAATGGGTAACAGTTGCTTCCATTATTTGTTGGAAATTCGTTCAAAACAACTTTAATAACTTTGTAATTTGTCAAGAGCTTCAGTGCCTTGCCAAGCATCAGTTAATATTAAACACCAATTGCCGAAATATAACTTTAACTGGTTGAAGACAGCACTGCAACAGAGACAATCTATCACAATCTCTAGATTCCAATTCATTTTTTCTCTATTATTTGGATATTGGATATCTGGTGCGATGAAGTTGATTGCTTGAAGCTTTAAATTTTTATTGACTCGCATGAACTTTGAACATTATTTGGAAGACAATTCTCAACATCTCGGAGGTTTAGATGAGAATGGGGTTCCTATCATTGTGGAAAGCTATCAAAGCAAATATCTTTGTAACCTGGTTTTATTTTTTAACTTGATGTTATTTTCTCTTTTTTTTTCTTTTTTTTTTAAACAATGTTTTTATCAAGATCTTCAAAATAATGAGATTTCTAAATATGAAACTCAGCTTTTTTTTAATACCTCTCCTCACACTAACAATGTATTGACAAGATGTCAAACTCTTTAAAAAAGAAAGGGCTTACCTATATGGCATTCTTCCACCCAACTCTTTTAATTATTAATTTAACAGAATACATATGCTTAAAATGGAACATGAAAATAAATTAAATGTCCAGATACAGCATGCGCTAATGGTGGTAATATAAAAAAAAACATTTTTTTTAAAGATATCACAAATTTTGTTAAAAATTTTAATAAGTTGTTTTGAACTAATTCCTAACTTAAATAATTCCAAATTAATTCTTCAATAATGTCAAAAGTAACCTTTACCAATAATTATGTACGATATATATATTTTTTTCAAAGGTAAAACGGTTGAGAAACGCTGTTCTAAATACTCGCCCACCAGTTTTCTAAGTTCGTTCTATAACATTTGGACCGATTAGGATTATCTTCACGAATGTTACCATACTGGAAATTTATTGGCAAGAAATATTTACAAAAACTAAATGATCTCAATTAGTTTTTTTTCTTTTTTTCATCTAATAGACTATATACTTTTAAAAGAAACTGACTAAGCAAGTCAACTAATAGCACTAGTATAAAACATTTTAAGAATAAATTGGATGAATTCAGAAATAATAATAATAAAAGAATGAATTTGCAAGGATATTTTTTTTGTGGGGGGGGGGGGGGTCTTTCTGAAATATTTAAGAAAATTTGTGTGTGTATATATGTATATATAAGTTGCAGAATATATGAAGAAAATATATATATATATATATATATAAAGTTATGAAAATATATTTATATATTTATGGCAGTTAAGCTACACAGAGGTTTCCACGTTTCATCCCTGGGAGGAATTGTCAGGCTAAAATTCCCCCCGGGGATGTAACACAGGAGCCTCTATGTAGCTTAATTGCCATAAATATATTTTCATAACTTACTATCTAGCTCTACTTACGTATCGAGCACTGTTAAAGTAAATACTGAAAATTGATACATAAAAAATTATATCTCTTTATAACATTTTATGTTGATACATGAAATAGTAATATATATATATATATGAGAAACAAGCAAAAATATTATTCAAAGATGAACATACTAATTTGTTTATTTTCTCTTGTATGTTCAACTGAGAGTTCTAATCCCTGAAATCCGGACATTTCTAAAATAATACTTTTCTATTTATTTATTTTGAATTCCTTCTATTCACAATATTGAGCATCAAATATCATATTTGAACTTTCTATGATATCCTTGGATACCATCCTTTAGGATATCCTTGAAAATATAATTCTAAATTTTGAATATATATATATATATATAATTCTTTTACGTTCAAATGAGATTATTGATTAAAATAAGAGATGCCCAATGAGACATAATAGATATATTTGTTTGTGTGTGTGGACCTTGTTAGCAAATAAGAGATTAAGCCTGAAAAATGATCTTGTCTGACTTTCGAACTGGGATCAAAGTATAGTATCTGTTCTGTCCTGGGGCAATTTTTTTTTTTTTTTTTTTTTAAAGCCAAAGTACCCCTTTTGAGGGAGCTGGATATCCTCCAAATTAAAAACTGACCTCGTTTAATATTGTTCTCATGGGGAGGTAAATACATAGGGATTAATTATTTTGTTTGCTTGAGCTTTCTCCTCCCTCGCTCCCCACCACCCATCTTACATTTTAATGGTCAATTATATGATACTGACTGACTCACATGATTCACTTCTTTTCTTGTCCTTGTTGCAGCTATCCACCTAGCTGCGTTGATCTGGCTCTCGTTAATTTGATAGGCTCTCGTATCACTGCATACTAGGCTTTAGCTTTCATGGACACAAGTGCGATCTACTCTTGATTTCATTGGTGGAGGCTATAGATGTTGGGGCCTGGCATGAGTTAAAGATCTCCTTTGACCATGGAAAGCTACGTCTTTAACTGACTGGATGGGTTTTTTTTTTGTTAAACAATCATTAGTCGACAATCCTGAACTTTTGTCTTTTCACGTTTTGTTTTTTTGATTTCTCAGAAATTTGGAGGAAAAAAAAAATGAAACTAAAGTAAATCAAAATAATTTTTTTATAATTGATTAGTTCTTCCATAACCCGACATCTTTCTTCGGCACACCCACATGCAATATCAGGGTTTAAAGTTTTTCAAATTTTAAAGATTATTTGTTTATTAATGAACAAACATGTTTTCTTTGGGTTTTTTTTTTTTAAATACAATAAGTCCTTTTCACATTTATAAAAAAAAAACATTGTTAAAGTTTAAAAAAAAAAAATTGCGATCGGAGAAAAGAATCGATTTTCTTCTTCTTTTAATGTGAGTATTCACCTGCTACCCTGTAAGAAAGATGCTGTTGGAGTTTTTTCTCAATATTGCTCCAGGGAATTTCTGTTTTTTTTTTGTTTTTTTTGTTCGTTGATATTTTCCACTTATCAAAAAATTGGTGAGAATAAGTATTTGTAAACATATAATCCTGCCAAATTTAGATTTTAAAAAAAAAATTTTAAATAAAAAAAAAATAAAAATTGCCAAACCCTAGTAGAAAATATTTTACTGAAAAACATGTTTTCTGGATACAAAACATAACGTGATATTAAATGAATTTCTCTGTGCTTCAGTCTGTTTGTGCGCCAGCGTGCGCATATACTTACACATGCAGTTCTTTTTGTTCCCCTCTGTAATAGTTTCGTTATAACTTTCTTTTTCTCTTCCATACAATTCTGAACATGTTTATTCACCAACAACAACAAAAAAAAAGCCAAACATCTGATAATTCTGTATTTTCTTCCCAATCGGTTTTGGTCCACATATTTTTACAAATGTGAACATAGAAAAAAAATCAAATCAAACACTTTCTCTGCAGAATAAATATTTTTTTATTGCTAACATAAAAATTGTTATAATAAAATTTAAAAAAAAAAAAAAAAAAAAAAATTTGATATCCACCAAAAAAAAAATAATTAAATAACCTTTTTATCAGTTTGGGAGAAAACACCCCACCCCTCATACTGAGATTACACTTTTTTTTTTTTTTTTTTTTTCTTTTTTTTTTTTTATACTTTCATTTGTGTAAACTTTTGGAATAGAATTATTTAATGACAACTTCAGTGTATAAACTGCAGGTACCAAAGAGATACCAATATATATTGGAAGAGAGTGAGAAGGGATGATATTAAGGAAGAAATGAGCACACCTTTCAAACAAGTGTCTAACTTTTAAAATGCATTGCGTACAACTTCATAGTGATAAGTCTGTTAACATTTGCAATCAAGTCTTTAAGCAGTCTTCTAAAATAATGCTCATTTTCCCCATGAACTAACCTCCTCCTCCTCCTCCTCCTCCCTCCATGCGTTAATCTTCAACAAGTAAAATTCACTTTTTAAATTTTATTAAGACTTAAGTTTTCTTAAAATACAAGATCTGGTGTTATTTGGTTTGGAAGAAGAAACCCAAGCGTCTGCCCCTTTTCAGTCAAATGTTGCCGAGTGCAATGTTTAGACAAACCAAAGAAACCAAAGTTTATCGATTAACAGAGCGGCAACAAAGTTATTTCCTTTCTATACAAAACATTTGTTCCAAATGCTGGTTGGTTGCTTTCAATATCGAGTGTGCTTGGTTAATATTTTTTTGTTTTCATATATAGAATTCCATTAGAATCGTTACTTGTCGGTTCAAAACTATTTATGGACATTTTAACATTTACCTATTTGAGGTTGGAGGGGGGGGCTGTTACTTCCTCAGCAATCAGAACAAATTTTTTAAACTATGGTGATAATCTGTGTAATCCATTAATTGCTAATCTATAATACGACTACAACTAATTTTGTTGTGTGAAACTGCGACTCTTCACTGTGATCACGAATAATCTTGTGATGTTAAGGTTTTTTTAAGGATACAATTGCAGAAATGGACTTTTTTTTTTATCAAAATAAGATAAATTTATTTTTGTGAAATTTAGTCGTACAAGAAATGTTTGTTTAATTCAAACGTTGGCCAATGAATGTTTAATTTTGTTTAGTTTTTAACAACAAAAATCTTTAAATCTGTCTTGTTTAAAGTTAAGTTTGGTTGTAGAATAGGGCACGTTAATAAATCTCGCCTATTTTGATTGGTTTTGAAACTTTTAATTAAAATTACGTTTAAAGATATTAAAAATTAAATTACAATTTTATTTAAGGATTAAAAATACAATCAATTTTTATCTAAAATGTGTTTAAAATCTGAGATTTTTTTAACAGTGCTCCTATTCTACAAGTGAACCGTAAAAGTTGTTTATTTCCCAACTTTATTCTTCGGAATTGTGAAATTTGTATTTCTGTCAAATGTTCGTTTCTTCTTTGGAAATTTTTTTTTTTTTCTCATTTCAGTTTTTTCATTACAAATTTAGCTTCAAGCGTTTATCGAAATATATCAGAGGAAAAAAAAGACAACTGTGATTTTCTTTTTTTTTTCTTTTTTTTTTTTTCTCTCTCTAACCAAAAATTAATGTTGCTGTATTTTAAGGACAATAAAGTTTTTTTATATATTTTAAGATTGCATGTTATTTTTTTGTGTTGCTTTCTTATTATTCATTAAGTTTTGTCCATTTATTATGAGTATCTAAAAATATGTTAGCTTTTATTTTAATTGGTTGGAAAAGTTTCAAAGGAGCTGAATCAAGGTCTATGTAAACTAAGGCCTGTTAACTGGAAAATTACATCATGCTGTATAGTTACAAAAAATTCATCAAAATTCAGGAAATCAACCAATTGTAATGAAATTTTCAGTATTTATTAACGATCACGGAATATAATTAACTCATTACTTTATTAGAAATCTTATTGAAAATGTATTATTTCATGTAATTTGCACAGGCTGGACAGCAAACATTAAATTAATACTTAATAATAAAATGGTGTTATAAATTTTTTAATTTTTAAAACATGAAAACTTTTCTTTGAAAAATAATTTGTCTGATTTAATACTCATTCTTTAAATAAGTTCATTCTTTCCAGTCTACATCGAAATACATGTATTGTCAGGGTAAACAAATAGAAAGAGATACACATGGGTGATGTATAAATGAATATGACTTTGTTGATGCTATCGGAACCTATGGCTTCTACCTGGGTTAGTGAAGAGTCTGCCAAGATTAGCAGCCTATTGAACCACATTCTATGGCTTGAGTTTCCAGGGAGAAACAATTGAAGCATGTCCAACTGGCTTTAAAGCACAGCCAGGAAAGAGAAAGAATATTCAGTTTTAAATTTGTGTATGGATAGAATTTAAATATATTTTTGGTTTTCAGAAGTAGAAAAATGAGTTCTCTCGTTGGCTAGTTATGTTTCAACGGAGATAACTTTGATCTGTTTCAAGGGAGATCACTCTAGTAACACTCGAGGTAAACAAAGGGTCAGATTGTAATCAAGGAATGGCGCATGCAGCAACAGTCGTGCACGGAGATAATTAAGAAAAAATAATTAAATGATTTCTAGAAAAAAAATACAACGGTTATTCAAGAAAATTAGGGTTAAAAGAGAATGTATTAGTGGCCATGTTTTTGATCCTCATGAAGAAATAAGCTTAAACTTGTGAAATGAAAATGTCACTAAAATAAGTCAAGTTTAACTTGTCACGATATGAAGTATTGTAATTTAATTAATGTTGAAGGCATCTATATTCCCACACAAATATAAAATTATTTGGTACTGTTATAGATGACGCGCCTGATTTCCGTGACTTCACGTGGGCATGTCGCGGAAGCGCCCGAGTGCTGATGGAATAATATTTTTTCTTTCTTTTATCTTATAAAAACATTGACAAATGTTACCCCCCTCCACCCCAAAAAACTAAACATTTTCACAAAAAAAAAAATGATTTTAATCGATGTATTTTTTCTTTGAATTTGTCTTATATTAGCGTCTTCCAGTTAGAGCTTGGCAGTTTTAATGCAGGGCTTGGCTATCGCTAAGAATGGGAGCCCTAACCCTAATCCCTAAACCTAACCCATTTTTCTTTTTTTCTTTGTTTGTTTTATGTTAGCAAAAAGAAAAACAGCGAAACAAATAAAGAAGAAAACATTGACAAATTCCCCCCCCCCCCCCAAAAAAAAAAGATTTATTTGATTGAAAATGGTTCATTCCTACAGTTTGTTCGGTTTTCATCTTTTTATCTATGTATTTTTTCTTTGAATTTATTCGTCTTATATTATCACCTGCAAGTCTTCCACTAACGCTTGATGTTTTCGTCTCGGCAACTCTTGGGCGCTTCCGTGACCTGCTCGATCGTTGCTGATGTGAAGTCACGGAAACCTGGCGTGTTATCTATAACAGCACCAATTATTTTTATGTGTAACTCAAATAAATATATCAATGCTTCTGTTGTGACTTTGAAGGGCTGATAATAAATAAGACAACAAGGTGGTATATTTACAAGAGGTGTATTTACGAAAGTACAGAATAGTATGTTACAGAAAGACTGCTCGGAGACGTCGTCGTAATCTCCTTTATACATAGTGTCTGGAAGAATCCATTTAGTCACGAATAGGGTAGATCACCATCGCACCATAACTAACTGTCATTGCAAATTCTGAATTGCCATTAAAGAAAGTTCATCTCGTATTTATCTGAAATTCTTTTCTCTACACTGAAATTGTTCTGGCCACATTATCATTATCAAACAGAAATTAATGTAAAAAATGTGTTTATATATATTTCTGTATTTTATTTCTTGTTCATTTACATATAGGAAAACAGAATGTTTTTTTAAAAACAGAATTTTCAGCCGCTACCTGTAACCGTCTTCAGTAAATTTATATCTTCTGTCTATTGAGGTTTTTCAGAAGTTTTGTTACCATTGGAATGCAGGTAGGAGTTGGTACTCGTGTGATTGCAAGAATTACGAGTGGATGGAGTAAGTTTAAGGAACTTCTGCTATTAGTAACCAGTAGCGTTACTAATATCGACCGACGGAAGAGTCTATCAGGCATGTGATGATGTGTGAAAGCTGGCAAGTGAGGGTTGAGGACATGCGTTGCATGGAGAGAAATAATGAAAATGATACGATGGGTGTGTAATGTGAGTCTTAAAGATAGGCTTAGATCTGATGACCTCAGAAGGTTAAATTTTGCCAGTATAGGGAGATGTGTGCAGAACAGAAGACATTGTTAGTATGGGTTGGTAAAACAATTTTTGTCTCGATCCTGGAGCTGTATTTTCCTCACATTATAAACCGACTTTGTGTCTAACTTTGCCCTTATGGGGAGGAGCAAGTGAATAGGGACTCACTTGGAGTCTCATCAGAAATATATTTAGGAGCTCACACCGATAACAACATAAAGGAGTTTTGTATCCCGCAATGAACAATGTCAGAAGTTAATAATAAACTTAAAGTTATTTCGTAATAATATGGCGTAATATATTGTTGCTTGCGACATGGAAGAAAGACTGGCTGCAAAAGATGATAGAAGAAGACAAGGGAGATAAAAATTGACATCTCTTGCATCGTAATAAATACCATATCTATATATATATATATATATATATATATATGAAGCAATCCAACAAAAGATATAAGCGTCAACTAATATCTTATAATTAGTGAAACATCCGGATAAAAAACTGAAGCTCAATATACTGGATAGAGCATTAATATTATAATATAAAATGAAGTAATAAAATAAGGTGTCAATCAAATTTTATTAGAATTCAAAGTTCATGCAAAGCATCCTTAAGTCCTTAGCTCATGAGTTTTCAAAGATAATTCTTCTCTTCAGAGGACCATTACCGCAGTTATACTACTACAGGCAATAAAATTACGCTTTGAAAATATATAAAATTATATACACAAATATATAAAAATACATAACATCAAACATATCAATCCAAAAAACATACTTTTGTTGAATCCATACAGTCCATCCAGGTCATACAAGTTGAGAAGCATAATCAGGAAGGACATTACTCCAAGATACAAACAGCAGTATGTTTGATGTTATGTATTTTTATATATTTGTGTATATAATTTTATATATTTTCAAAGCGTAATTTTATTGCCTGTAGTAGTATAACTGCGGTAATGGTCCTCTGAAGAGAAGAATTATCTTTGAAAACTCATGAGCTAAGGACTTAAGGATGTTTTGCATGAACTTTGAATTCTAATAAAATTTGATTGACACCTTATTTTATTACTTCATTTTATATTATAATATATATATATATATATATAAGTTAATCCAACAAAAGATATAAGAGACACATATGTTTAATTAGTGAAACATCCGGATAAAAACTGAAGCTCAATATACTGGATAGAGCATTAATAGCACTAGATAAAGTGAAAGAATAAAATAACGAGCGAATCAAATTTTATTAGCATTCAATGTTCACAAGATTTGGTTTTTTCTATCGTTTTATTAATTTGCATACACCTTGGATACACTTTTCACTGTCATATACTGCATCGATAGCAAACAAATTTCCCGCCTTGATAACTTTTTCGTTTTTGGAATACCATTCACCACCTGGATTGTTTTTTAATCAACCTCTTTGATATCTTTCTTGAAGCTGTTTTAAACTTTATGACTTGAATGAACTGTATAAGTTTAGCAAAAAAGTATGTTTTGGGTCGATATATTTGATGTTTTATATAATTTTATGTATTTTTGTGTAAAATCTTTTTATATATTTTCAAAGTTTAATTTTATTACCCGCAGTAATGTCATTGCGGTAATGGTCCTCTGAGGAGAAGATTTTCTTTGAAACTCATGAGTTAAGGAATTTAAAGGACTTTGCTTGAACATTGAATGCAAATAAAATTTGAGTCGTACCTTATTTTATTCTTTCACTTTATCTAGTGCTATATATATATATATATATATATATATATATATATAAACTTCGTAAATGATTCAAAGATTGTCTCAAAGACGATTTGAAGTGCTTTGGAATTGATGTTGGAGGATGGGAGGAGGTGGCTGTAGATAGGTCAAGGTGGAGGAAAGCACTTTTTGAAGGCAGCAAGCTTTTTGAAAAGAATAGAATGAAACACCATCAGCAGAAGAGAGCAGCGAAAAAGAGACGGAGCGTGACACCTTCAGCACATGGAGGAAATATGGAACATCTAAGATGCCAAGCGTGCAATTTGGTAACTATGTCACATGCAGGTTTGTTGAATAACTAATGAGTGCATGTTTTGAGAAATCAAGCACGGACACGAAGTGGTTTCATTTGTGGCATCCCCTTAGATCATCACAACACCTACCCCATCTGTGGTAAGGTCTGTAAAAGTCTGGTAGGCTTGAAGAGCCACATCTGTGCATCTCACCGGAAACCTTCACACTAATATCACATCGATACGCCAAAAGTGGTCATATTCGAAATCAAATACACAGCCACCATATATATGAGGATAAAATGCACGATATATCATAAAATAAAATGCTGTGGAGACAAAATGTATGAAAAGGAAAAACAAATTAAACACGGGTCTTCCTGTCAAAAACGAGAGATTTACCGGTTTCGTTCAGATCAACGAACTTCTTCAGAAAAAATGAAGATTTTCAATTTATTGAAAAACAGCAAAACATAGGAAAAAGAAGACATACAACAGGATGTTTTTGGCATGTGCGTAACTATTTGAAAAATTATGCATCGCATGCGCCAAAAACGTCAAAATTGGAAGGGGGGGAGAGAAAAAGAAAAAAAGAAGAAAAAAAAGGAGACATGGATTTTGCCTGCCTTTTCCTGAAATTTTTAGTGAACGGCCCCTTCAAATCCATCCTACCCCAAAACTCCCACTATTTTATATATATTTATGATAAACTCCTTATCTACCCACATCACATTAGTCTCCCTGACATAGTCGACAAACTCAATAAAATTGAACACACCATTTCCTTCACCCCAGAACTAAAAAATAATCACGTCCTTAAGTTCCTTGATATCACTCTGCACAACACCTCAATTAGCTTAGACTTCTCAGTCTATAGAAAACCAACAAATAAAAATGATCTTATACATTTCTACTCCCACCAAAACAACGGAATAAAAAGTCCGGAATTATCATAAGCTCGCTCCTCAGATCTCTTAGAATTTGCAGCTTGGTTTAAGTCTGCAACGAAGAAACCTATATCGAGAACAAAGCTTTAAAATATCCTCAATTTTTCATCCACAATGCGAAACGCAAGGCCTTTAATATTCACAACAAAACAGACTAACACTACAAAACTTTCCCCTCAAAACAACACAACCAGCACAAATAACACCGACAAGATCGACAAAAATAAATCTTACATAGTTCTCCTCAATAATCCTATTTCTATTTCCTTACAGAAAACAATTCAAATCTGACATAAAAATAGTGACATCAACTTCTCAAACAATTAAGGATTTACTCAACACCAAACCCTGTCCCCACCTACCTCGTAAGGACATTTCTTCCCTAGCTGCATTTACAAAATAAAATCTGCCTCATGTCCGATGAAATATGCTGCTCCGATGAATTGGCTACTCTGGTGCACCCTCGACGTAATTTCACTAGACCAACTCGACAATCAACTAAATCCCATCAATTCACTGTGCAGATCCCCAGATGCCGGAGAGCTTTCTACTCCAATAGCTTCTTTCCTCGTGCTGCTGGCCTCTGGAACTCCCTACCTGCCCCCTGTTTCACCGACAGTACTGACATGCAGAAATTTAAAATTAATGTAAACAGACATCTCGCTGCGCAGATCCCAGTTTAGGTTGACCCCTCCCCCAACCTTCTCCCCTTTTCTTTCTTCTCAGTAGCCCCTTACGTCTACAGTGGCGGCCTGCCTTGTTTGGGGTGAACTACGTTAAAAAAAAAAAAAAATTTTAAATATAAAATCCTCCATTTATGAACACAGGAACACTTTTAACCACAATTTTGATGTCACAAACTGCACCCTCCTCAAGACTGAATCCTCTCTCCCACGCCGCAAATGCATCAAAAGTGCTGTAATCCTTCTCTCATCACAATCTAACGTAAACCTTAGACTCGGATCTTATTCCTTAACAAAACATCTGGAAAAAATCACACTCAAACAATGCAATATACCTCGCCATTGCATAAAAAACTCTGATCCTGGTGAAAGTACCACTTTTTTTATTTATTTATTTTTTTTTTTTACTGCATTTCATGTATTTCTTTTCCTTTTCTTCTTTTTCTTTCTCCTCCCCTTTTCTCTATTTAACATTTTTGTCGCACACGCTGAATACTTTTCTAAATAGTTATGCACGTGCCGAAAAACCATCCTGTTGTGCGTCTTCCTTTTCCTATGTTTTGCCGTTTTTTAATAAATATAAAATCTTCACTTTTTCTGAACAAAACCGGTAAATATCTCGTTGTTGATGATTTCTTCCTGTGTTTAATTTGTTTTTCCTTTTTCTTTTCTTTTTCATATATATAATTTTATATAAATTCACACAGAAGTTTGGGTAATAGCTCAATAGTGTATACATTTCTAGAGCCCAAAATATAATAATAATTTAGTAAATTTTCCGAATTTGTTTAAAAAACAGTTTAATTCAAACAATTATTTCTGCCCATTTTGAAACATCCATTCTCTTGATAACAAAACTCAAGATGTTTTTATAAGGCTTCATTAATGATTTTTTACCATCAAATTTAAGCAAAAAATGAACCAAAAAAGAATCGTTAACATTCAAAATTGTTCTCTTCATTTAACTTATTTGTTCCTTTTTTCCCCTTTTTTCAAAGACCAATGAGAATTGTTCGCTTCCCTCTTCCCCCTTTTTTCAAAGACCAATGAGAATTGTTCTCTTCCATTTTCCCCCCTTTTTTCAAAGACCAATGAGAATTGTTCTCTTCCTTCTTCCCCCTTTTTTCAAAGACCAATGAGAATTGTTCCATCCTTTTTCCCCTTTTTTCAAAGACCAATGAGAATTGTTCTCTTCCTTCTTCCCCCTTTTTTCAAAGATTAATGAGAATTGTTCGCTTCCTTTTTTCCCCTTTTTCCCCTTTTTCCCTGACAGTACTGACATGCAGAAATTTAAAATTAATGTAAACAGACATCTCGCTGCGCAGATCCCAGTTTAGGTTGACCCCTCCCCCAACCTTCTCCCCTTTTCTTTCTTCTCAGTAGCCCCTTACGTCTACAGTGGCGGCCTGCCTTGTTTGGGGTGAACTACGTTAAAAAAAAAAAAATTTTTTAATATAAAATCCTCCATTTATGAACACAGGAACACTTTTAACCACAATTTTGATGTCACAAACTGCACCCTCCTCAAGACTGAATCCTCTCTCCCACGCCGCAAATGCATCAAAAGTGCTGTAATCCTTCTCTCATCACAATCTAACGTAAACCTTAGACTCGGATCTTATTCCTTAACAAAACATCTGGAAAAAATCACACTCAAACAATGCAATATACCTCGCCATTGCATAAAAAACTCTGATCCTGGTGAAAGTACCACTTTTTTATTTATTTATTTTTTTTTTTTTACTGCATTTCATGTATTTCTTTTCCTTTTCTTCTTTTTCTTTCTCCTCCCCTTTTCTCTATTTAACGTTTTTGTCGCACACGCTGCATACTTTTCTAAATAGTTACGCACGTGCCAAAAACCATCCTGTTGTGCGTCTTCCTTTTCCTATGTTTTGCCGTTTTTTAATAAATATAAAATCTTCACTTTTTCTGAAGACGTTCGTTGATCCGAACAAAACCGGTAAATATCTCGTTGTTGATGATTTCTTCCTGTGTTTAATTTGTTTTCCTTTTTCTTTTCTTTTTCATATATATAATTTTATATAAATTCACACAGAAGTTTGGGTAATAGCTCAATAGTGTATACATTTCTAGAGCCCAAAATATAATAATAATTTAGTAAATTTTCCGAATTTGTTTAAAAAACAGTTTAATTCAAACAATTGTTTCTGCCCATTTTGAAACATCCATTCTCTTGATAACAAAACTCAAGATGTTTTTATAAGGCTTCATCAATGATTTTTTACCATGAACCAAAAAAGAATCGTTCACATTCAAAATTGTTCTCTTCATTTAACTTATTTGTTCCTTTTTTCCCCTTTTTTTAAAGACCAATGAGAATTGTTCGCTTCCTTTCCCCCCCCCCCTTTTATCAAAGACCAATGAGAATTGTTCGCTTCCCTCTTCCCCCTTTTTTCAAAGACCAATGAGAATTGTTCGTTTTTTTTAATTATTAGTTATAAAATATTTACTTATTAGTTATAAAGTATTTAACTATTTTATTATTTGTAATTAAATATTTAATTATTTAATTATTAGTAATAAAATATTTTAAATTATTTAATTATTAGTAAAATAAATTTAGTTATTTTATTATTTAATTATTAAGAATAAAATATTTAATTACTTAATTATTAGTAATAAAATATTTAATTAGTTTATTATTAGTAATATAATATTTAATTATTAAATTATTAATAATGAAATATTTCATTATTTAATTCTAAGTAATAAAATATTTAGTTATTTTATTATTTAATTATTAATAATAAAATATTTAATTACTTAATTATTAGTAATAAAATATTTAATTATTTTATTATCAGTAATAAAATATTTAATTATTAAATTATTAATAATGAAATATTTAATTATTTAATAATTAGTAATAAAATATTTAGTTATTTTATTATTTAATTATTAGTAATAAAATATTTAATTACTTAATTACAAGTAATAAAATATTTAATTACTTTATTATTAGTAAAAAAATATAAAATTATTCAATTATTAATAATAAAATATTTAAGTATTTAATTATTAGTAATAAAATCTTTCATTATTTAATTATTAGTAATAAAATATTTCGTTATTTTATCATTCAATTATTAGTAATTAAATATTTAATTATAAGTAATAAAATGTTTAATTATTTAATTATGAAGAATAAAATATTTAATTATTTAATTATCAGTAATAAAGTATTTCATTATTTAATTATTAGTAATAAAATATTTGATTATTTAATTATTTAATTATTAGTAATAAAATATTTAATTATTTATATATTAGTAATAAAATATTTCTCTTATTTAATTATTAGTAATAAAATATTTAATTATTTAATTATTAGTAATAAGGTATTAAATTATTTCATTATTAGGAATAAAATATTTAATTATTTCATATAATTAATAAAATGATTTATTACTTTATTATTAGTTATTAAATATTTAATTATTTTATTATTAGTAATAAAATATTTTGTAATTTAATTATTAGTAATAAAATATTTAATTATTTAGTTATTAATAATAGTATACTTCCCTTATTTAATTATTAGTAATAAAATATTTTATTATTTAATTATCAGTAATAAAGTATTTCATTATTTAATTATTAGTAATAAAATATTTAGTTATTTAATTATATGTAATAGAATATTTGATTATTTAATTATTAGTTATAAAATATTTAATTATTTAATTATTAGTAATTAAATATTTTATTATTTAATCATTAGTAATAAAAGATGAATTATTAAATTATTACTAATAAAATATTTAATTATTTAATTATTGGTAATAAAATATTTTATTATTTCATTATTTAATTATTTAAAATAAAATATTTAATTATTTCATTAGTAGTAATAAAATATTTAATTATTAAATAATAAGTTATAAACTATTTAATTATTTAATTATTAGTAATAAAATATTCAATTATTGAATTATTAGTAATGAAATATTTCATTATTTAATTATTAGTTATAAAATATATTATTTGTTTACTATTAGTAATGAAATATTTCATTATTTAATTATTAGTCAAAAAATATTGACTAATTGATGACAAAATATTTAATTATTTTATTTTTAGTAATTAAATATTTAATTATTTAAATATCAGTAATAAAAGATTTAATATAGGTAATTATATATTTAATAATTAAATTATTAGTTATAAAATATTATATTATTAGTTATAAAGTAATCAATTATTTCATTGTTTGTAATAAAATATTTTAATTATTTAATTATTAAATTTTTAGTAATAAAATATTTTAAATTATTTTATTTTTAGTAAAAAAATATGTAATTATTTGATTATTAGTAATAAAATATTTAATGATTTAATAGTTAGTAAAAAAATATTTAATTATCTAAACATTAGTAATAAATTATTTTGTTATTTTAATATTGAATTATTAGTAATAAAATATTTAATTATTTTATTATTAGTAATAAAATATATAATACATTTCAATCATCAGTAATAAAATATTTCATTTAATTATGAGTGATAAAATATTTAATTATTTAATTATTTAATTATTAGTAATAAAATATTTCATTATTAAATTATTAAATGATCAGTAGTAACATATTAAATTGTATTTGTAAAATTTTATTATTTATTTATTAGTAATAAAATATTTAATTATTTAATTATTTAATTATCAGTAATAAAATATTTTATCATTTTATTATATCTCATAAAATATTTCATTATTTTATTCTTTAATTATTACTAATTAAATATTTTCTTATTTTATTATCAGTAAAAAAAATTAGATTATTTAATTATTAGTAATAAAATATTTCATTATTTTATTCTTTAATTATTACTAATTAAATATTTTCTTATTTTATTATCAGTAAAAAAATAATTTATTATTTAATTATTAGTAATAAAATATTTTATTATTCAATTATTAGTAATAAAATATTTAATTATTTACTTATTTAATTATCAGTAATGAAATATTTAATCATTTTATTACATGTAATAAAATATATCATTTATTTATTAGTAATAAAACATTTTTTTTTTTTAGTAATAAAATACGTTATTATTTTATCATCAGTAAAAAAATTTAATTATTTAATTATTAGTTATAAAATATTTCATTATTTTATTCTTTAATTGTTACTAATTTAATATTTTATTATTTTATTATCAGTAAAAAAAATCTATTATTTAATTATTAGTAATAAAATATTTTACTATTTTATGGTTTAAGTATTTGTAATAAAATATTTTATTATTTGATTATTAGTAAGAAAATATTTATTTATTTAATTATTAATAATAAAATTTTTAATTATTTAATTATTAGTAATAAAATATTTTATTATTTAAGTATTTGTAATAAAATATTTTATTATTTAAGTATTTGTAATAAAATATTTAACTTTTTTATTATTTAAGTATTTGTAATAAAATATTTAATCATGTAATTATTAGTAATGAAATATTTCATTATTTACTTATTTAATTATTAGTAATGGAATATTTTATCATTTTATTATATGTAATAAAATATTTCATGATTTAATTATTAGTAATAAAATATTTAATTATTTAATTATCAGTAATGAAATATTTAACTATTTTATACTTTTAAGTATTAGTAATAAAATATTTAATGATTTTATCATTAATAATTAACTATTTAATTATTTAATTATTAGTAAAAACTATCTTATTATTTAATTATTAGTGATAAAATATTTAATTATTAGTAATAAAAAATTCAATTATTTAATTATTAGTAATAAAATATTTTATTATTTTATAGGCAGTAATCAAATAGTTATTTATTTTTTATTAGTAATAAATTATTTTATCTTTTAGTTATTAGTGATTAAATATTTAATCATTTATTATTTAATTATTAGTAATAAAATATTAACTTATTTGATTATTTATAATTAAATATTTTATTATTTTGTTATTAGTATTAAAATATTTAATAATTTGATCATTAGTAATAAAATATTTAATTATCAGTAATAAAACATTCAATCATTTTATTATTCAAGTATTAGTAAAAAATATCTAATTATTTAATTATTAGTTATAAAATATGTAACTATTTTATCATTTAAGTATTTTTTAATAAAATATTTAATTATGTAATTATTATAAATAAAATGTTTTATTATTTGATTATTAGTGAGAAAATATTTAATTTTTTAATTATTAGTAATAGAATTTTTAATTATCAAATTATTAGTAATAAAATATTTTATTATTTAATTTTTAGTAATAAAGTATTTAATTATTTTATTATGAGTAATAAAATATTTCATTATGTAATTATTTAATTATCAGTAATGAAATATATTATCATTTCATTATTAGTAATAAAATATTTCATTAATACATCATTAGTAATGAAATATTTAATTATTTAATTATTAGTAATGAAATATTTAACTATTCAATTATTTAATTATTAGTAATAAAATATTTAACTATTTTATTATTTAAGTATTAGTAATAAAATATTTCATCATTTAATCACTAATAATAAACTATTTAATTATTTAATTATTAGTCATAAAATATCTTCTTATTTAATTATTAGTGATTAAATATTTAATTATTAGTAATAAAATATCACATTATTTCATGATTAGTAATGAAATATTTGATTATTTAAGTATTTGTAATAAAATATTTAATGATGTAATTATTAGTAATAAAATATTTTATTATTTTTTATTAGTAATAAAATATTTAATTATTTAATTATTAGTAATAAAATATTAAATTATTTAATTATCAGTAATAAAATATTTAATTATTTTATCATTTAATTAGTAACAATTAAATATTTGATTATTTTATTATTAGTAATAATATATGGATTTTTTTTTAATAAATTATTAAATTATTCAGTTATTAGTGATAAAATATTTTATTATTTTATTATTCAATTGTTAGTAATAAAATATTTACTTATTTGATTATTAGTAATTTATTTTTTAATTATTTTATTATTAGTATTACAATATTTAATAATTTGATCATTAGTAATAAAATATTAAATTATTTTATTATTTTATTATTTAATTATTAGTGTTACACCGGCCGTTCTTACACAGGAGAAACTACACCAGTTGTCACTATAAATAGTGCGAGTCACCAGAGACACAGAGAAGACAAAGCACAGTCTTGTAACTGTCTAGCCAACAGCTAGTCACTTTCTTACTTTGTTAATACACTTGTTAAACCAACCCTCGACTTGACTTCCTTTATTTATTATTTACTGTTGGACAACTTCACAACAGATTGGCGACGAGGAATCGAAACGATTTCACTGCAAAAAAAATCACCCAAAGTGATTCGCAAGATATTCACGGAAAAAAACCCATCTTCGTCAGATATTTGGATTTCGCAGTAGGGTACCTGGACGATGTGTTAATAAACAGCGCTAGCAAAAAACAACACAAGACTCATGTAAACCAAGTATTAAAAAAAGTCCAGGATTATGGGTTTAAAATCAAAGATGAGAAATGTATTTTTTTCATGGAAAAAATAAAATACTTAGGGCAAATCATCGATGAGCAAGGAAGAAGGCCAGACCCAGATAGGGCAATGGCGATAAGGAACATGCCTGCTCCAGAAAATACTGCATCCCTACAAAGCTTCTTAGGGTTGGCGAATTACTACAATGTGTTCGTACCAAACATGCATAAACTAAGATCACCCTTAAATGAACTGTTAAAGAAGGACCAAAAATGGGTCTGGACGCAAGAGTGTGAAGAAGCGTTTCAGAAAATTAAAGATATCTTAACGTCTGACTTGTTTCTGGCACATTATAATCCCAAGCGTGATATTGTAGTTGCAAGCGATGCCAGCAACTATGGTATAGGAGCATGCATATTGCACAAAATGGATGATGGAAAATTAAAACCCATAGCCCATGCATCCCGAACACTTCTACCAGCCGAAAAAAAATACTCTCAAATTGAGAAAGAGGCTCTAAGCATTATATTCGCGGTAAAGAAATTTCATCGTTTCCTGCACGGTAGACAATTTCTGTTACAAACAGACCACAAACCCTTATTAACGATTTTCGGATCGAAAAAGGGACTACCACAACACACTGCGAATAGACTCCAAAGATGGGGTACCATTCTTCTTAACTACAATTTTCAAATGGAGTATGTACCATCTAAGAAATTTGGTCATGCAGACGGGTTATCAAGCAGACGGGTTATCAAGCAGACAGAACCATTGGAGGATATGGTGATAGCAGCCATTCAAGCAGAAGCTGAAGTAAAAAATACGTTATGTGACACAATAAGAGAACTTCCAGTAACGCTTGATGAGATTAAGAGTAAGGCAGAGGTGGATGAATTTATCATAAGCACGAAAGAAAAAATCAACAATAGCCAACTAGATGATGGAATTTATTCAATTTGCGACAACGTCCTGTTATATAGCGACAGTGTTGTAATTCCTATGACATTACAGAAAAGAATGCTCAAGGAATTCCATGTAGGACATCCAGGCACATCGAGAATGAAAAGCCTTATGCGCTCTTTCGTTTACTGGCCAAACATGGATAAGCATATCGAAGAAAAAGTCAGGGAGTATAGAGGATGCGCCTTAGCTACGAAAGCTCCTCCAACTCAATTCGGATCGTGGACTAAACCGGACCGACCTTGGTCTAGAATTCACTTAGACTTTGCAGGACAACTGGATGGGTTCTACTATCTCATTGTTGTAAACAGCCTAGCTAAGTGGCCGGAAGTACTAAAATGCAAGTACCCCACATCCGAGGCAGCTATCAACTTCCTATACGAACTATTCGCTAGGTTTGGAGTAGTAGACTGCATTGTCACCGACAATGGTACTCAATTCACGTCTACTGAATTTAAACACCTTTGCGAGGATCATCTCATCGAGCATATAACAATCGCTCCATACCATCCAAGAAGCAATGGACAGGTGGAGAGATTCGTTGACACATTCAAGAGAGCTCTGAAAAAAGCTAGTGGATCACCGACGGATAAGTCAATCCAACAGTTTCTGCAGGTTTACAGAGTCACTCTGAATACAAACATTGAAACATCGAAGACACCTGCTGAGGTCATGTTCGGACGCAAGGTTAGATCGATTTTCCACAAGTTGTTACCAAACCAGGATAGGGCAAATATAAAAAGAACAGTAACAAAAAAACGGTATAAAGTTGGCGAAAAAGTTTTTTATAAGATCTACAGAAACAATAGGACTTTCTGGGAGTCCGGCACTGTGGATAAACAAATAGGCAACATGGTCTATATGATTAAGGGACCAGATTTCGTGCACAAACGTCACACTAACCAAATCCGGAAAAGATACTCGAACAGTGAGGTGACCAGATCGCCCGAGGAGGACATCATGGATGCAGTGTTTGATACTTTTCAGGTGCCCATACCAGAGACTGCTCCTGAGATTAGGAGATCAAAAAGAAAACGGAAATCGACTGAGTTGATGATGGTGATTCCCAAACAAAAACGTTATTAATCCCCAGAGGGGATATCTTCAAGGGGGGTGTTACACCGGCCGTTCTTACACAGGAGAAACAACACCGGTTGTCACTATAAATAGTGTGAGTAACCAGAGACACAGAGAAGACAAAGCACAGTCTTGTAACTGTCTAGCCAAGTGCTAGTCACTTTCTTACTTTGTTAATACACTTGTTAAACCAACCCTCGACTTGACTTCCTTTATTTATTATTTACTGTTGGACAACTTCACAACAATTAGTTATGAGATATTTGATAATTTTATTATTAGTAATAAAAGATTTCATTATTTAATCATTTATAATTAAATATTTTATTATTTTATTATATAATTATTAGTAATAAAATATTTAATTATTTCATAATTAGTGATAAAATATTTAATTATTTTATTATTAGTATTAAAATATAAAATAATTTCATCATTAGTAATAAAATATTTAATTATTTAATTGTTAGTAATAAAATCATTTATTGTTTTATTATTAGTAATAAAATATTTAATTATTTAATTATTAGTAATACAATATTTAATTATTTAATAAACAGTAATTAAATATTTCATAATTTAATTATTAGTAATAACATATTTCATTATTTTTTAATTTAATTATTAGTAATGAAATATTTGTTCTTTTTATTATAAGTAATTAAATATTTAATTATTTAATTACTAGTAATAAAATATTTAAATGTTTTATTTTTCAAGTATTATTAATAAAATATTTAATTATTTAATTATTAGTAATTAAACATTTACTTATTTAAGTATTAGAAATAAAATATTTAATTATTTAATTATTAGCAATAAAATATTTAATTGTTTAATTATGAGTAGTCAAATATTTTATTATTTCATTATTTAATCATTAGTAATTAAATAATTGTTAATTTTATTATTAGTAATTAAATATTTAATTATTAAATTATTAGTAATAAAATATTTCATTATTTAATTTTTAGTAATAAAGTATTTAATTATTTAATTATTTAATTATAAGTAATAAAATAAAAAAATTAATAATTTAATTATTAGTAATAAAATATTTAATTATTAAATTATTAGTAATAAAATATTTCATTATTGAATTATTAGTAGTAAAATATTTTACTTTTATTATTAAAATATTTTATTATTTTATTATAAGTGATAAAATATTTAATTATTTAATTATTTGTAATAAAATATTTAATTGTTAGTAATAAAATATTTAATTATTTAATTAATAGTAATAAAATATTTAATTATTTAAATATTAGTAATAAAATGGTTAATTATTTAATTATTTGTAATAAAATATTTAATTATTTAATTATTAGTAATAAAATATTTTGTTATTTTATCATTTATTTATTAGTAATGAAACTTTTAATTTTTTAATAGTAGTAATAAAATACGTTTTTATGTTATAAGTAAAAAAAAGTTTAATTATTTAATTATTAGAAATAAAATATTTCATTATTTTATTCTTTAATTATTACCAATTAAATATTTGATTATTTTATTGTCAGTAAAAAAAATATTTAATTATTTAGTTATTATTAATAAAATATTTAACTATTTTGTTGTTTAAGTATTTCTATTAAAATATTTAATCATGTAATTTTTAGTAATAAAATATTTCATTATTAAATTATTAGTAATAAAATATCCTATTATTTAATTATTAGTGATAAAATATTTAATTATTTAAACATTAGTAATAAAAGGGTTGATTATTTAATTATTAGTAATCAAATATTTAATTATTTAGTTATTAGTTATAAAATATTTAGTTATTTTATTATTTATTTATTAGTAATAAAATATTTGACTTTTTTATTATTGGTAATAAAATACGTTATTATTTTATTATCAGTAAAAAATATTTAATTATTTAATTAATAGTAAAAAAATATTTCATTATTTTATTATTTAATTATTACTTATGAAATATTTGATTATTTTATCATCAGTAAAAATATTTAATATTATAATTTTTAGTAATAAAATATTTAACTATTTTATTGTTTAAGTATTTGTAATAAAATATTTAATTATGTAATTATAAGTAATAAAATATTTAATTATTTCATAATTAGTAATAAGATATCTAATTATAAAATTATTAGTAATAGAATATTACATTCTATAATTATTAGTAATAAAATATCTTATTATTTAATTATTAGTGATAAAATATTTCATTATTTCATTATCAGAAATAAAATATTTCATTGTTTAATTATTTAATTATTTTTAATAAAATATTGCATTATTTTATTCATAGTAATACAATATTGGATTATTTAATTATTAGTAATAAAATATTTCATTATTTTATTATTTTATTATCAGTAATAAAATATTTAATTATCAGTAATACAATATTCAATTATTTAACAAACAGTAATATAATATTTCATTATTTTATTATTAGTAATAACATATTTCATTATTTAATCATTGAAACATTAGTAATTAAATAATTGTTTAATTTGTTATTAGTAATTAAATATTATATTATTCAATTAATAAATAATGTAACTGTTTTGTTTCTCAAGTATTAGTAATAAACTATTTTATTATTTAGTTATTAGTTATAAAATATTTAATTATTTACTTGTTATTGATAAAATATTTAATTATTTAATTTTTAGTAATAAAGTATTTAATTATTTAATTATTAGTAATAAAATATCTCATTATTTAATTATTAGTAAAAAAATATTTAATTATTATATTATTAGTAATTAAATATTAAATTATTTAATTATTAGTGATAACATATTTAATTATTTAATTATTAGTAGTAAAATATTTAATTGTGACTAATAAAATATTTCATTATTACATTATTAGTAATAAAATATTTAATTATTTAATTATTAGTGATAAAATATTTAATTATTTAATTATTAGTAATAAAATATTTAATTGTTAGTGATAAAATATTTAATTATTTAATTATTAGTAATAAAATATTTAATTATTTAAATATTAGTAATAAAATAGTTAATTATTTAATTATTTGCAGTCAAATATTTAATTATTTTATTATTTGTAATAACATGTTTTGTTATTACATCATTTATTTATTAGTAATAAAACATTTGATTTTTTTATTATTAGTAATAAAATACGTTTTTATTTTATTATCAGTAAAAAAAATTAATTATTTAATCAATAGTAATAAAATATTTCATTATTTTATTATTTGATTATTAATAATTAAATATTTGATTATTTTATAATCAGTAAAAAAATATCTAATTATTTCATTATTAATAATAAAATATTGAACTATTTAATTGTTTAAGTATTTGTAATAAAATATTTAATTATGTAATTATAAGTAATAAAATATTGATTTATTTTATAATTAATAATGAAATTTTATTATTTAATTATTAGTAATAAAATATTTCATTCTATAATTATTAGTAATAAAATATATTATTATTTAATTATTAGTGATTAAATATTTAATAATTTAAACATTAGTAATAAAAGGGTTGATTATTTAATTATTAGTAATCAAATATTTAATTATTTAGTTATTAGTTATAAAATATTTAGTTATTTTATTATTTATTCATAAGTAATAAAATATTTGACTTTTTTATTATTAGTAATACAATATTGCATTATTTTATTATTTAATTACTAGTAATGAAATATTTTATTTTTTTATCATTTAATGATTAGTTAGAAAATATTTAATTATTTAATTGTTACTTATAACATCCTTTATTATTTTATTATTAATAATAAAATATTTTATTATTTAATTATCAGTAATACAATATTTAATTATTTAATAAACAGTAATATATTACATTATTTTATTGTTAGTAATAAAATATTTCATTATTTCATTATTTAATTATTAGTAATGAAATAATTGTTTATTTTATCATTAGTAATAAAATATTTAATTATTTTATTATTTAATTATCAGTAATTAAATATTTTTATTATTTAAGTATAAGTAATAAAATATTTCATTATTTAATCATCAATAATAAACTTTTAAATTACTTAAATATAAATGATAAAATATTTAATTATTTAATTATTAGTAATAAAATATTCAATTATTTAATTATTAGTAATAAAATATTGAATTATTTTATTAGTAGTAATAAAATATTTAATTATAAGTAATAAAATATTTATTTATTTAATTATTAGTAATAAAATATTTAATTATTTAAATATAAGTAATAAAATGGTTTATTATTTAATCATTAGTAATAAAATATTCAATTATCTGATTACTAGTAATACATTTTTAGTATTTCTTTATTAGTAATAAAACATTGTATTTTTTATTATTAGTAATAAAATACGTTATTATTTAATCATCAGTAAAAAAATATATATTTAATTATTTAATGATTAGTAATAAAATATTTCATTTATTGTTTAATGATTACTAATTAAATATTTAATAATTTTCTCATCAGTAAAAAAAATATTTAATTTATAGTAATAAAATATTTTTCTATTTTTTTCTTTAAGTATTTGCAATAAAATATTTAATTATGTAATCATTAGTAATAAAATATTTAATTATTTTATTATTAGTAACAAAATATTGAGTTATTTAATTATTAGTAATAAAATATTTAATTATTTTATTATTTAATTATCAGTAATGAAATATTTTATAATTTAAGTATTAGTAATAAAATATTTCATTATTTAATTCTACAATAATAAACTTTTAAATTACTTAATTATTAATGATAAAATATTTAATCATTTAATTATTAGTAATAAAATATTCAATTATTTAATTATTAGTAATAAAATATTGAATTATTTTATTAGTAGTAATAAAATATTTAATTATTTAATTATTAGTAATAAAATATTTAATTATTTTATTATTAGTAATAAAATATTTAATTATAAGTAATAAAATATTTATTTATTTAATTATTAGTAATAAAATATTTCATTATTTAATTCACAATAATAAACTTTTAAATTACTTAATTATTAATGATAAAATATTTATTCATTTAATTATTAGTAATAAAATATTCAATTATTTAATTATTAGTAATAAAATATTGAATTATTTTATTAGTAGTAATAAAATATATAATTATATGTAATAAAATATTTATTTATTTAATTATTAGTAATAAAATATTTAATTATTTAAATATTAGTAATAAAATGGTTTATTATTTAATCATTAGTAAAAAAAAATATTCAATTATTTGATTATCAGTAATAAAATATTTATTTATTTTAGTATTTCTTTATTAGTAATAAAACATTGTATTTTTTATTATTAGTAATAAAATATGTTATTATTTAATCATCAGTAAAAAAAAAATTAATTATTTAATGATTAGTAATAAAATATTTCATTAATTTATTGTTTAATGATTACTAATTAAATATTTAATAATTTTCTCATATGTAAAAAAATATTTAATTATTAGTAATAAAATATTTGACTATTTTTTTCTTTAAGTATTTGCAATAAAATATTTAATTATGTAATCATTAGTAATAAAATATTTAATTATTTTATTATTAGTAACAAAATATTGAATTATTTAATTATTAGTAATAAAATATTTAATTATTTTATTATTAGTAATAAAATATTTAATTTTTTTATTATTAGTAACAAAATATTGAATTATTAGTAATAAAATATTCAATTATTTAATTATTAGTAATAAAATATTTAATTATTTTATTAGTAGTAATTAAATATTTAACTATTTAATTATTAGTGATAACATATTTAATTATGTAATTATTAGTAATATTTTATTATTTTATTATATTTTTTTATTTTATTATTAAATTATTAGTAATTAAATATTTGATTAATTTATTAGTAGTAATAAAATATTTATTTTTTAGTAGTAATAACATATTTTATTATTTAATTATTAGTAATAAATTATTTAATTATTTTTATATTAGTATTAAAATATTAAAATATTTAATTATCAGTGATAAAATATTTAGTTATTTAATTATTAGTAATAAAATATTTAATTATTTAGTTATTAGTAATAAAATATTTAATTATTTATTAGGTAGTAATAAAATCCTTTATTATTTTATTATTAGTAATAAAATATTTAATTATTAAATTATCAGTAATACAATATTTAATTATTTAATAAACAGTAATAAAATATTTCATTATTTAATTATTACTTATAAAAAATTTAATTATTTTATTATTTAATTATCAGTAATGCAATATATTTTTCTTTTATTATCAGTTATTAAATATTTAATTATTTAATTATTAGTAATAAAATATTAAACTGTTTTATTTCTCAAGTATTAGTAATAAAATACTTAATTATTTAATTATTAGTAATAAAATATTTAATTATTTAATTATTAGTAATAAAATATTTTATGTTTTACTCAGTAGTAATAATATATCAAATAATTTCATTATTAACCATAAAATATTTAATTGTTTTATAATTAGTAATAAAATATTTTATTATTTTATCATTGAATCATTGGTAATAACTATTTCATTATTTATTTATTAGTAATAAAATATTAAATTATTCAATTATTAGTAGTAAAATATTTCATTATTTAATTATTAGTAATAAAATATTTCATTATTTTATTATTTAATTATCAGTAATAAAATATTTTAATATTTTATTATAAGTAATAAAATATTTCATTATTTAATTAGTAGTAATAAAATATTTAACTATGTTATAATTTAAGTATTAGTAATAAAATATTTTATAATTTAATCATTAATAATAAACTATTTAATTATTAGTTATAAAATATTCAATTATTTAATGATAAGTAATAAAATATTTTATTATTTTATTATTAGTAATAAAATATTTAATTATTTAATCATCAGTAATAAAATATTTCATCATTTAATTATTAGTAACAAAATTTATTATATTATTATTAGTAATAAAATATTTACTTATTTAATTATTAGTAATAAAATATTTAATTATTTAATTATTAGTGCTTAAATTTATCATCATTTAACTATTTGTAATAAAATATTTAATCATTTAATTATTGATGATAAAATATTTTATTATTTTATTATCAGTAATTAAATATTTAATTATTTAAATATTAGTAAAAAAAATAGTTTAATATTAGTAATATAATATTTTATTATTTAATTATTAGTAATAAAATATTCATTTATTAGTAATAACATTTTTAATTTTTTAAATATTAGTAATAAAATATTTAATCATTAGTAATAAAAAATTTAATCATTTAATTATTAGTAATAAAATATTTAATTATTAGTAATAAAATATTTAATTTGTTAATTATTAAATTATTAGTTATAAAATACTTGATTATTAGTAATAAAATATTTAATTATTTCTAATAAAATTTTTAATTTTTTAATTATTAGTAATAAAATATTAAATTATCTAATTATTAGTAATAAAATATTTAATTATTTAATATATCATTAGTGATAAACTATTTTATTATTTAATTATTTAATTATCATATATAAAGTATTTTCTTGTGTAATTTTTAGTAAGAAAATATGTAATTATTAGTAATAAAGTATTTAATTATTTGAGTATTTGTAAAAAAAATATTTGATTATTTGATTATTTAATTATTAGTAATAAAATATTTAATCATGTAATTATTGGTAATTAAATATTTAATTATTTAAATATTAGTAATAAAATGGTTAATTATTTAATTATTTGTAATCAAATATTTAATTAATTAATTAATAGTAATAAAATATTTAATTATTTAATTATTAGTAATAAAATATTTAATTATTTAATAATTAGTAATAAAATATTAAATTATTTGATTATTAGTAATAAAATATTTAATAATTTATTTATTAGTAATTAAAAGAACAGGGACTTAATACGTAGCCATTGCAAATTTACAAAATTTTGTAAATGAAACAAAATATCGGAATTAAGTGAGCATGATTGTAAGCTTATTCTTTTTGCTGTATATAGTTTGTATTTTGTTTATCAACCTTATTCTTATTATATATTAGCTGAAATATATTAGCTCTACCTACACAGAATTACCTGATAGTGTATTTACTTGCAATTTCTTTTGCTTTGCTTTTTTTTAAAACTATGCCGTTATTTTATTTTTATTTTTTGGGGGGTCTACAATATTTTTTCCAGTCAAAGGGAAGTAACTCTGTCAATTTTTTTAGACGAGGCATATTAGAAAATAATTCCTACCCGGACAAATTATTTTCTGAAAGTATTAAATCGAATTACATTCTATTCTTCTTAACATACTGTACCGATGCAAAAGAAAAATTGACAACCGAAGATGAAATATTGATTTTGTAGGAAAAAAGCTATCGGTGACAAAGAAACAATAAAGAGATTGCCTTTACTTTATATATATATATATATATATATATATATAGTGTGTGTGTTAGAGTGAAATAAATTCCAGAAGGAAATCCGAGTATTAGAGATCAATGTAATAAACAGAGCACGAATAAAATAAGGTAACACGGAATCACATAATCACCGGTGCGGTAATTTATTTCGACCCTCCGGCCTTTTCAAGCACCTAAGTGAGGAGATTGCATATTTGGAAATAAAAAAAGAGAACTTCACACTCACTATTCAATACACATATAGAGACAGGGGAAAATTGTGCGATTTAGAACGGAAAGCATATAGTGAGGGGAAAGCGAGTGACAACATATTTAATACATATATAGAGAGAGGGGGAAATTGAACAATTTATAACGGAATGCGTATATTGAGGGGGAAAGAGGATGGCAACATAGTTAATATATTGAGAGAGGAGGAGATTGTACGATTTATAACAAAAGTCATATAGTGAGGGGGGAAAAGAGCAATATATATAAAGAGAGAGGGGGAAATTGAATATATCTATATGTGAGTGTGCGCGTGTGTGGTTAGGTGGCATTTATTCATTCAAGTTTATTATCAAAAATACTAACAAATTTACTCAAATCAGAATGTAAAAGGAAATAAATCTATCCCAAAGGTCATCTTATTGTCTTGAAATTTAATCTGAAAACACGCATGGAGATTCGAACTGAAGCGCCCATGAATCAGGATGATATACAAAGCTTTTGTCGACGGACTTAAACCGGATATTGAAATCGGAAAACAATTAGAATTTACTTTATATATCAAATAAACATTCTGTGTCTATTTGATCCGTTGAACATTATTCAAAAACTCTAACAAATTTACTTAAATCAGAATGTTAAGGAAATAAATCTATCCCAAAGGTCATCTTATTGTCTTGAAATTTTTTCATTTTTCCTTCATTTCTCGTGCATTCAATTAACTATCGTCATCTTCTGAAACAATTATAAAGTACAAGCAAATATGGAAAGCTCAAATAAAATAAGATTTATTTAATTTATCATTATTCAAAAATCATAACGAACTTACTGTAAGAAGTCAACTCGTAAAATAAATAAATGTTTTTTGCAAAAGTAAATCGTTGGTTTGAAATTTTTTTTTTTTCATTTATTTCTCTCGATAACCATAGTCATTTTCTTCAGAAATTGCATGCATATAGTCCGATCAAATACAGAAAGCACAGATAATATTTTTTACCATTGTACTTAAAAAAAAGAGTTTCAAGAATATTGCGTAAGATAATTCAGTTGAACTCCCAACTAGACCTGATCACTTAAGTATTGATCACGAATTGAAAAAAAGAACACGTGACTACTTTGATTTACTTTGTCGGAAATATGACGCATGCTTTTGCATGCAACACCAAAGCAAAACTGGCTCAAATGTTACACAGAAGCCAAAAATAAGATTCATTGTGAAAGATGAGCATTGATTTATTTCTTAAGAAAAGAAGTAGAAGAGAAACATTACGTGACCTGACTGATGAAGTGGTCACATGACGAGAGGGTGCAGTAAAAAGAAGACTTCTTGATGAAACGATGCTGCGCAAGTGATTTTGTCTTGGTGATAAAATAAATTGAAAAATACCATGGTTTGTTATCGGAAGGTTTCCGCTTCATAACATAGAAAGTAAACAAGGAAATAGCTGGTTGTTTTGTTTTGTTTTACGGCATATCAACCCTTTTCGGGTTATTTATTGTCGAATCCGGTCATTTTGGTAAAAAATTTATGCTTCAAGTTCTTTATATGTTCAAATATTTATTCATGGTGTTTGGTTTGGTTGTTTTGTAGAGGAAAAATGTTGTTTTTGTTTTTGGCTTTGCAGAACATGATTGGGTTTTGCAAAGGGAAAGGAAAAACAACAATAACATCAATGTTTGGTGCATTTTTAGTCAGGAAACCGGTATCTTCAGACAGCCTGATCTGGTAGCACCAGGAAACAAGAAAAAGTTGATCAAAAGGAGAACAAGGTATAAATTATAATTTAACAATAAGTAAACATCTTTTCTTTGATTACAGAAGTAAATGAGTTCATAGTTGATTATTCTTCTATTAGAGTTCGTAGGAAAATTTGAGGTAATTTGATTTTTGGATGAGATAAAAAATAAATAAATAAAGTAATCACCTAATTTTAGTAGGAATCACAATTTTTATAGTGACAGGAATAGAACAACAAAAGAGAGAAAGATATTGTATTTTTTAAATAAAATAAAATATTTCAGGGTGAGGGGATGTAGCGGTCATAAACAGAACTATTTTCTCCCTCCGAAAAATGTCTCCATTGAGTGAGCTGGTCACACACCGACCAATCAGCCTGCAGGGCGAATGGTTTCCTTCTGTCGGCTAAAGAACTACTTCAGCCCTTTTGGGAATCCCAGGCGGTCGACAGAGAGACCCCGGCAAGCAACGAGGAAACACTTCTTTCACTCTCTCTCTCTGTCCACTGGATGCTCACAGCAAATACCATCTTTGCCTGAAGATAGTTGCTGACAGACCTCAGGCAGCTCTAAGAACTCTTAATTTCCTTTTCCTCTCTCGGACACTGTCCAAGTTTCTTTCTACCTATACCAAACGGTATAGGTAACCTTTGTGAATAAACCCTTTTCGCTGTTGTTATAAAGAGGTTTTGTTATTTCATTTCGTGTCTGAAACCTAAGATAGGGAAAACGTCCCCATTCTTTACAGGTTCACTTTACTGTATAAATGTAATATAATATAAAATGATACCCAGAAAGTGTTATTGATCACTCAGGTTTTGACCACATAGCATAGTACAGAACGAGTAACCAGTTTTTTGTATTTCTAAAATGGACATAATTTAAAAGAAAACATTTAATTCTAAGAATTACTAGTATATTTTAGATTTTTTAATTTTTTGTGTGGTCGACTATTTTTCTATTAGAGTTCATAGGAAAATTTGAAATATTTTGATTTTGAGGTGATTACAAATAAAAAGAAAGTAGTCGTATAATTTGAGTAGGAATCACAATTTTTAGCGGCAGGAATAAAAGAATAAAAGAATGAAAGAATAAAAGAATGAAAGAATAAAAGAATAAAAGAATAAAAGAATGAAAAAAATTGGATTCTGTAAAGTAGACCTTGAGTGAAAAAGAAGATACAAATGTCAAGGAGGCAGACGGTAGCTAAAGTTCATCTGTGTCAGAGCAATTCATGTTGGCTTCTTGAATTTGACACTTGTTGAGCAGGAATGAAGGTATGCAGGGTTTTATTTACTCCTCCCCAGGAGTTAGGCACAAGGCCAGTTTTATCTTACTCCCACAAGTAAGATGTGACCCAAGATCGGGTCGGGAAAGTGGGGTTAGAAAAGCCAGCGCTCGAGAGGTGAGCATTCTGGCCATTTAAAAATTGCCTGGGCAGCCCCGTCGGCATTCCCCGGTAGGGGCGCCTCAGACAGTAAGCAATAAACTTACTCCTCCCCAAAGAGGGGAGGCAAAGCCTGGGAGGGTGGACCTCCTAGAACAGTCTATGGGTGCAGTATCCATCGGAACAGATACTACACTTGGAGGTATGCAAGGTGCTGTGACATATCATCGGCAGGCAAAAGTTCATTCACTGACTCAAGACTGGTGATAGGTTTTAAAGATAGTTTTCTTTCTTTTTTTACTCTTTGAGGAGATCCAAATGTTTGAAATTATTTCTTTCTTTTTTATTTTTTAGAGTGTAGGTGTATCATTATTGGATGATAAATGATTTACTTAGTTATGTACAGCAATAGATCACAGACTGGCAAATGAAGCTAGCTGTGGTCAAGTATACCACCATGTATTTTGGAAGGAAAAATCCAGCATCCACAACATTAATATCAAGAAGTCTTTTTGTGAACGTGATCTGAGCATTACTGTTAGCAGGAATTTGCGTTTTACAATAGAGACGGATGAAAACTCAGATGTGGAGAAAGTATATTTAGATGGCGAGGCTATTGGGATTGTTCAGAAGTTTTGTTACTTTGGAGCACAGAGAGAAGTTAGTTTTAGTGTGATTAGAAAAGTTAGGAATCGATGGAGTAAGTTTAGGGAACTTCTGCAAAGCATTACCACTGTCGACCAAGGGAAGGGTCTATCAGGCATGTGTACGCAGTGTGATGATGTATGGAAGTGAAACCTGACCAGTGAGGGTTGAGGACATGCGTTGCATGAAGAGAAATAATATGAGAATGATATAATGGATGTGTAATGTGAGTTTCAAAGATCACCTCAGAAGAAGATTAAATCTGGACAGTAAAGAAAGATGTGTGCAGAAAAGGAGACTTTGTTGAAAGAATGGATGAGAGTTCTTGGGTGATGTAAAACAATTGAGGGAGCATGGTCAGTCTGCAAGGGAAGGCCAATGAAAACAGGATATGTAGTCATATGAATGGACTTGAGAGAAAGGGAGATAAATAAAGAACTGGCCAGAGATAGGTTAGTTTGGAAGTCAATTTTTAAAAGCCGTCCAACACATGCCAACATGTAAAACAGACGTTAAACCGATGATGATGATGATGATGATGATGATGATGCTGATGATGATGATGATGATGACGACGATGACGATGACGACGACAAAGTACATATCTAAAAATGTTAAGGCCAAGGGTGTCTTGGCATTACTTAGCAAAACTTTTGTTAGTTGTTCTCCAGCCATCTTGACGTAATTTTGGGGGCCGTTATCAAAACTCGTCTTTGGGTAACAACAAATGGGGAAAAAAGGGTGGAAAGAACAAGGACATAAAAAGGAGCAAATAATAAATTAGACCCAGAAATGGAATTCAATACAGTTTTATTTATATTAAAAAATAAAAGCCGGTTGCTTTTGTTTCCCAAAGCTCGTTAACCAACGGTAACCAACGGTAACAATAAAAAAACATAAAGTTCAATAAAATAATCAGTTTGAACACAAAAGAAATACATTAAAAAAATGAACTAGTCTCGCTTTTCTATCAAAATAAAAGACAAGCTTACTTGAAAAAAGGCTGAAGAGAGAAGCGACATGCAATAAAATACAAGAAAAAGTGTCTCTTTTAAGACTAATTTTTCAGTCTTTCTCTCTCTCCGATATCTTTTAAAACAAAACTTTCAAAAGGTTAAAAGTTCTTGAGTTCTCTCACCCAATAGTTATATAAAAAACTCTGTTTTTTATATCTACTCCTTTAAAAGGGAATTCTTCTAGAAATGTTCTCTCAGGGACAGCTCTCTACTTTTCTTTTAAATCACTTCGTGTTTTAAACTTAGGGCTTTTCTTAACCCTAATAATTTTTGTTTAAAAACCTTTGGATTTTAACTCTTTTTCTTCTTTTAAGGACTCTATCGTTCTTGTTAATAAAAAACCTGTTGTTTTTCTTCATTTTTTTCCTTCAAAAGGAAAGTTTTTATATCGGTTACCTTCTTAACAGATGGAGACCGCTAAAACCATGACCTTTCCTCAAGTTGGAAAATTCGGATCTGCTGGAAAACAACACTAATATCTCAAAGTATGCAAGAATCTATTCAAAAACAACTATTCTTCAAAATGAAGACTGTAGCAGTTATATGATTATGATCTTTTTTCTTTAGCGCTAGGTTATCCTCACTCACGGAGTGATTAATACATTATTCAATCAGAACACTTTTGTGTAGGGAGAACTTCTGCCAACCTTTTTCATTCTACTTTTCCACACTTTTATTAGTCTGTGTTTAAACGCCAAGGTGACAAGGCGACATGTTCCTGTCTCGCCCCTAAGCCACGACTTCGGCTAGCGCGAGATGAATGACCTAGATTCAACCTATGTTTCGAGTACACGTGCATTTATACACTCAACATATATTCATATCTTTGTCTACATAACTCTTTCAAGCGACTGTTTTGTTGATGAAACTGTACGAATAAAATTGATTTAAATTGGAATGAAAAAGTTTATCCTTATAAGCAAACTACGGTGTCCCATTTTGCAACCTACTGAACAAGGCCTACAAGATCGATATCTATGCCACAACTCTTTTTTCTTGCAATTTACGACCCTCCTTCTTCATCTACAAGACCATCATTGTCCATGACCTTCTGCCAATGAGCTTTCGGAGTTGGTCAAAGTACCAATTCTTGACAGATTATTTCAACTTCATCGAAAGACTCAAAGCAGATTCGTTCAAACTGGAAATCCAGCTTAAGAAGAATTGGTCGATGGTACAGTCAAAGGTTGAAGCGTCAGAATCTATTTCCCGACCTCATCTGCAGCCCTTCGGCCAAGGGCTGTTGTAAACCGAGAGATGAATCACAGTTCTTCGCTTTGTTAAAATTTAAAGTGGGGGATCAGTTTTACATACAAATTCAACGTAAAATGACCCACTATTCCTGAGCCATTCAAGCGTTTTAGGACAGTTAACAATTTTTTCTTTGCTATGGGTGATAAATCCGGTGTGTTTATCTTTTTCTTCTTTTTTTTGGGGGGGGGGTCTAATTTTTTAGTCGATTACGCATAGTTTTATGACCTTGCCACTCGGACTTAGGGTTAGTGGTATTAAATTGATTAACTGACGTAAAAAGTTATAATAGCTCGGAAATAGGGGATCATTTTACGTTAAATGTATACACGAAACTGATCCCCACTCTAAATTCTAATAATTTTGCTTTTGGTCTTTTTTTACCCTTCTTTCCGACAAGTTTTTCACGTGTTCACACATAATCGCCTAAAAAAGTAGAATCTCACTTGTGAAGGGAGGGGGGGGGGGGGGTCGTCGAGTGTTAATCGGTGCTTATCCAGATTAAGGGAGACATTCAAGAAAAAACAATTTTTAAAAAACTGAGGAATATCTGTTTGATGTACGTACCTGTCACGGGCTGAATATATCCTATACCAAAAATCACGTAAATTAATCAAGTAGTTTTTATATAAAATAAAAATTAAATTTTACCGATAAACGAATGATGGGGAAAAAAACATATTCAAAGGAGGGAGAGATAACCCTAACTATTGCATACGGGGTTGATTTGGGCATCGTTTCTGGTGGTGTGGGTGGGGTGGCAACGGCATGGCTAGAGCGCGTACATACATTCTACGTACATCAAACAGATATTCCTAGGTTTGTTTGTGTTTGTTTTTCGAATGTCCCCCTTAATCTGGATAAGCACCTGTTAATCTACAGATTTACCGAAATAATTGTCCACTAACTTAAAAAATATAATAATAATAATAATAATAATAATAATAATAATAATAATAATAATAAAATTTTAAAAAGAAAAAAAAGGAAAAGTTCATTCATACTCACTTCACTTGTTGATGATGTCGTCAAGTATTGCATCGTGATTTCGTATTGATGGAGTTGAACAAAAATATTTACAAAATAATTATTTTCTTTATTTCTTTAAAAACAAATCCTGAAACTCTACAAAATATAAAAGTAATTTAATTTTTAGAATTTTTTGTAAATACGAAAACAAATGCTTAGCTTCGTTTGTTGACCTTGAAGTTGGCGCGATTTACAGAAATCAAAATCGCCGAAACTTTGATTTGATTTTCTTTGCAAAAATATTTTTTGAGGAAGTTTTTAAAAGTCTGTTTCTTATCAAATGTAAGTAAAATGTTTGAAAAACAATTTTCTTTTTTAACACACACAAGCTAACTGTTTGTTTTTTTCAAATTAATGTTCATTTTTGTTCACATGTTTTTGTTTATTTTCCTCATGAAATAATTTTTCAAAATCCTCGAAATGATTGAATTTTCTTTCTGTTATTAAAAATAATTTTATTAATTGAAAACAAAACTCAAATTTCAACTTTTGATTAATTCGAATGCTAAACCTAAGAATGAACAAAATCTCGACATTATTAATGAAAACAAATGGAAAGGAATACGTATTTTTTCTTTCTCTCATTTTTGTTTTGGAAAAAAAGTCGAACTTTGAAAGAAGTAAAAACGGTGCTTCTGTAGTTTCACAATGAGATTAAAATATTTAAAGAAATATATAAACTTTGTTATATAACTGAAAATAAGATTATACGGGGAAAAATATGCAAATTCATCCAGTATTTATTAAATTATAAGAAAAAGAAGAAAAAACTATCTTACGTATCGGTAGACATTTTGGTGCAATTTTAGTTAAAGGCCGATGCAGTTAATTATTTTCATGTAAAAGCATTATTTTGTACTTACTCAGTCATATTTTATCTCTCACGCCACGAAAAAGAATTTAAAAATATCAAGCAGAACTTTAATTAGAACGATTTTTCCATTTTAGCTTACTAAGTAGGTACGGGAGATAACTTTCGGATCAAGTCAAAATATTAATAAATGACGATATATAGATAAAATCGTTTTTTTTATTTTTAATTTAATAAATACTCGATGAATTTGCGTAATTTTTGGTGTACAGGCTTTTCAGCTACCACGTAATTACATAACAAAGTTTATACATTTCTTTTTTAAGAGATGCCTAACATGTCATTGTGAAACTGCAGAAGCACCGTAAAAACTTCTGAAAAGTGGAAATTACAAAAAAAACATTTTTTAACTAAGATAGAATTTTCTAGTTAAATTCAATTAAATTGTATCTTTTGTTGGTACTTCTTCAGATTAGGACCCGAGTCAATTCTGACCTTAACGACTTCAAGTCGATTTTAGCTCTTGGTCCTTATATTGGAGAAGCACCCTTTTGTTTGTTGTTAGATAAAAGTACAGAATAGTTAATCAACACGCCCACCTTGCCACCCCCATGTTAAGAATGGGTTTCTAAATTATAATGTTATTATTTCAGCCCGGCCCGTAAACTGCATAAGTACCAAAATGTCAAATTGTAAACAAAGTTGTAAGTTTTTGGTGAAATTGATTGAATTCTAACGATCCCGTTACGCCCACTTTTTGTTTTCGTATTGTTACCCGGACTTAGAGTTAGTGTTAAGATTAATGAAGGGTGTGTTTTTGTTTTTTTTTAACAATTACTAAATCGATTAGTTCCCAAATTCTATCGACTGGGTTTGTCTGATTTGCCAAGCGATTACAGGGCAAATTAATCCACTGTTTTAATTTGTCTGATTTTTTTGTAGATTTCATTTTTTTATTTCGCAAATACTGATTTGTTTCTGATTTTAACAAACGTTAATATTGGAGGCTGGTTAAGATTTTTCAAAAAGACGATTAAAAATTGGGTGCTTCTTTACTTTCATGGCGACATGTTAGGCCTCTCTCTAAAAAAATAGCTAAAGAAATGTATAAACTTTGTTATGTACTTACGTGGTAGCTGAAAAGAAGACTGTATACCAAAAATTACGCAAATCCATCCAGTATTTATCAAATTAAAAAAACAAACATGATTTATCTATTGGTCGCCACATTTTATCTATCGGTCTCAAGGGAGATGAGTCGCTATTTCTTTTCAGTATTATTTATAAAAGTTCTACTTCCCAAATTTGAGTTATCTCCCTTGTCAAAATTGTTTTTTAAAAAAGATTGCGTACAATAGATAAAATCGTGTTTTTCTTGATTTTAATTTAATAAATATTGGATGAACTTGCATGATATTTGGTACACAGTCTTTTCATCTACCACGTAAGTACATAATAAAGTTTATACATTTCTTTAGCTATTTTTTTTTTTTTAAGAGATGCCTAACATGTCGGAGCGAAACTAAAGAAGCACCGGTGAATGTTTTGGAGTTAAAATCTAGGCGCTTGTTCGTAATACTCCACCAACCGTTTTTTCTCAACTTTTTTACTGACCACAATTTTTTTCTTCTTTTTTCGGTGTACAATTACCTATCATGTCGCGAGAGAACTCTGTGTTTTTTTTTGGAAATTTTTTTCAAATATTTAAACATTTTATGAGGGGGGCAGTTTCCTATATAAATTCAACATAAACTGATCACCCACTGTTGCAAAAATCTAAAATATATTTTTTTTAATTTCTCCCCAAAAACGAAATTTTATTTAGTATTTTGCATGAAATTGGAAATAAAAATTTTTAAAAATAAGCTAATATGCTAGTAAGTAGTATACTACGTGGCGCCATATTTGATAGTACATCGGCTTATTTTCAATATGGCGTCCTAATTTTAAGTGTTTCAAGAGAAAGAGCAAATCTGCAATGAATAGCTTTTTATTATTATTATTAATGAGTCTTGAGTAAACATCAAGGCAAAAAGCCACTCGAGGATAGGGGTTAATGAGATTGATTGTCAGTGGAATGATTAAAAATATTATGAGAGGATTGAAAATGATGGATGGAACGAACACGGTTTGATTACTTATGAGGACAGTTTGACAAGTATTTGTTCAAAATGACCATGTTGTAGTCTGCAGTGAAGCAGTCCCATGGTAATGTGTTCCACAGATGGGAAGTTCTTGAAAGGAAACTCGGTTCATGAAAATTCCGCCTGTCGCGAGACACATGACGGAAGAAAGGTAAATTCATTTAAGTTGTGCTAGCAAGCAGATTGCGGAGTCCGAGGTTTAGGAAGGAGTTAAGAGTCGGATTTTTTATTTTGTGTTATTGTTGACCGTCTTAAGTTAATTCTTGGAGCAACACTGGATAGATGCAGCTAGTTTTAATATAAAAACAGCAAAATGTTGTTCCTGGTATTTAGATCATTTCATGTCTAATTCTGTTGCGGACGAGCCTGGAAATTGCGAGAGAAAGGAAAATGAAGCCGCTGAAAGACGAAGAAAAATTGTATTATTATTTTTATTAAAACTGTGTTCTGCGGCTACTGTAGTCAAATAACATCCCATAGCTGCAATCAGTCGTCCATGCTGGTCCCAGGCCATCTGGCCTTGTTATGCGCAAGTTATCGTAGGCAATGAAGTTGTTTCGCTGTACGTAGTGGTTCTAGTCCCGCCTGCTTGAGGTCAGCACGTAGTGTGCCCAGCAGATTTGTACAGTGCCGTCCTAGTTGTGGTTGGTAAGCTTGCGAGCCAGTAACGGCAAAGTCTAGTGCCCTCTGTGCGGGAGTGTCAGGGTCCATTCGTAGGACATGGCCTAACATAGACCATCTTTGTTCAGCGACCGTTGTGGAGAGGGGTTTTTTGTTGCACAGCTCATATAGTGCCTTGTTTCTGATAAGTATTTTCGGCCAGCAGTGACCTGTGATGGAAAATTGTATAAAACACGTTGAAACGATTAAAACAAATCGCCAGAAGTTGTTAGAACATTTTCAGTCGAATGACAATTAAAAAAAAAATGCTATCTCTAAAGAATCAACAGACAATTTGGAAAACTTCAAAATAAGGAATCGGTATTTTTGGAATCCATTCCTCATTTTTTTTTTTTAATCACCCAGCTTAATCCTTATTATGCCACAGAAATTAGTTTCAACAAAAACAAAAAAAATAATCAATTTTATAGCGTTTCTGTTTTGCAGACATGAGTTTTCTCCTTTTAATTTTCTATAAATAAATAATTAGCTTGGATGTACTGTTGGATTAATGGGACGCATTTGATCGATTTTGAAGAAAATTAATTTAAGTTGGGAATTAGTTCAAAACAACTTTTTACAACTTATTTTTTCTTAAACTAAAAATGCGTGAGGTGTTAAATTAAATCAGCAATGTTTTTACAATAATTCTATCATGTTCTGTTATTTCAACCAGGGCCTACAAAAATACGATGTCATGTTGTCTGTCGTATTTCTCTTTTTCATTTGAAAATTCAAAATGTTAATGATAAACAAACTGTAAACAAAGATTTCTTCCTACAAGTCAATTAAATGTTTTTATCATATATTTGTTCAATCTGTCCTCTTACTAATATAACATTTTTTGGTTATATTCAATTTTATTCAAATCGGAAAATCTTTTCAACCGTGTTTCCTTGTATATGGTGGCTTACTGTAGTAAAAACACAATACCGAACGGTTACGATTTAAAAAAAAAAAAAACCGATTCGGTATGGAGACGAAACCGAAAAACCGCGGTTTTTGGGTAAAACCGCCCATCTCTAGTACAAAGTAAATCGGCTCATTCATTTTTTTTTAAATTTAAAAAATAAAACTTCAATATGACGCGTGTTGAACATTTTTGAAAAATACATTTTCGCCGCCCAATTAGTAAGTAAATCAATCTTTTTACTTTTTTATGCATTAAAATTATAATTGTATATATGTGTTCTCTTTTGGTAGTAATAATATTTCATTACCCTATCCGGAAAAAAAAAAAGTTTTCTATTTATAGTTTGAAAAACTGACTGTAGTAGTAGTAGTAGTAGCAGTAATATTCAGCAGCAGGCGATTTTTATTTTCATTCTAGAACGAATTTAAAAAATTTGAAAATATGAATATAGAAAATGTTCTTACATTTTTCGTACCAACTAGTAAATAAATTAATCTTTTATCTTTTTTTATGCATTAAAATTATAATTGTATGTTGTTTTGTCTTTCTGTAGTAGTAATTTTAAATTACCTTATCTGAAAAAATATTGTCCTTTTTTTTGAACGAAAGTCAACAATGGCTGCTAGTATTGCTGATATAACATCAGCAGCAGCTAACTAGTCTTGTAAAGCTTTGTAAAAATAAAACAAAAATACTTTTTGTGCTTAAAAAAAGTTAATCCTATTTGGTTCTTTTATAAAAAATACTTCAAGAAATACTGGTTTTCACTCAACTTTCGAAATTCTAGTAGTAATGACTTTCTAGTCGCCAATTTAAAAAAAAAATTAAGATTCTACGTTTTTAGGCGATAACGTGTGAACACCCTTAAAGTCTTGGCGAAAAAAAAAAGAAAAAAAATTTGAATTTAGAGTGGGGATCAGTTTCGCATATAAATTTAATGTAAAATGATCTCCGATTTCCCGACCATTCTTGCCCTTTAGTGAAATTTATAGAATAAATAATTACTCTACCACTAACTCTAGGTACGACTAACAAGCCCACCTCCTAAAAATGCCTTCTTGAACATATCGTACCATTAACCTTAAATATGAGTGGCAAGCCACCCCCTAAAAACTTCCTTAACCCTAACATTAAGTCTGAATGGCAACCTCCATCCAAAACAAAACCCCTTCCTTAACCTTATCACTAACCCTAAGTCTGAGTGGCAAACCCTAATCCTACAAAAAGCCCATTAAAACCACACATAATCGTCTAAAAAAAAATAAAATAAAATTTAAAAAAAAACGCACAGGATTTATTTCACATAGAAAAAAATTGATTAATGCTCTAAAACGCTAAAATGGCCCCGAAATGGTGAATTATTCAACATTAAATATGTGAAACTAATCCCACACTCTAAATTCTAAATTAATTGTTTTTTTTTTCTTTCTGTTAAGTTTTCAGGGTTTTCACACTTAATTGCCCCTAACACTACCACTAACCTGAAGTTCAAGTGATAAGCCACCCTCCTCCCACAAAGACCCTCATAATCGTCTAAAAAAAATAAGAAAAAAAAAACAAGAAAAACGCACAGGATTTATCTCCCATAGAACAAATAATTAACTGTCCTAAAACGCTAGAATGGCCTTGAAATTGGGGATTATTTTATATTTAATTTATGTGAAACTGATCCCCACTCTAAATTCTAAAATAATTGTTTTTGTTTCTTTCTTTCTTTCTGCCAAGTTTTTCAGGGTGTTAACATGTAATTGCCTAAATAAAAAAACTAGAATCTCATATTTTGGGTAGGCAAGGGGGTGAGTTAATGGAAGGTGTTAATCTACAATAATGCCAAAGAAATCTTGCAATGTATTCATTTTTAAACAGTCCTAGTATTAGATTTTAGTTTCTTGTACATAAAATGTATTACAATTCAACTTTGAGTTTTCTAACTTCTTTCTTTTAATGGATACATGGTATTTTTAAAGTATTGCAGCATATTTATGTGCACTTAGTGCAGATTACTTGGAAACTATTAATTTCTGAAGGTTTTCAGTGGCACATTCTGATTCCTTGTGCAAAAATACACTTATATGGTAAATTTCATTGCTTAATCTTGTGTTTTAACAAAGATATAACATTTTTACTGAAAAATTTGTGTAAAAAATGTGACGAAACCCATATGGTCTTAAAGAGGGGAAAATATCCAATTGTGTGAGGCACAAAAATAGTCATAACTTCCTTATTTTTAGTCAGATTTAAAAAATTTAAAAAGATTCTTTCTTAGATCATGAAGCTCTTTCTATATATGCCATTATTGAGATAGTTTAAGCAATTTAAATTTTTTCATGTGTATTGCTAGTTATAGCTGACACAAGATACTATTTCTGAGTCTTTAAACCTAATATAATTTGTATAATTTTGATTATTCCGGCTACTGTTCTCAATCTTGAGTGTTATCACAACGTTTCAGCCGCTGTAACATCCGGCCTTCTTCAGCTGAATCTTTTCGAACTCGGGAATATTACTTAGGGAATGAGAGCATGCTACTTTTGTGAATAAAATAAAGGGTTCTGTTCGAAATTCCTTCCAGATTCCCGAGTTCGACAGAAATATTCCCGAGTTCAAAAAGATACACCTGAAGAAGGCTGAAGGTTACAGCGGCCGAAACGTTGTGATGACAACACTCAAGATGAGAACAGTAGTCTGAATAATCAAAACTATACAAATTATCAATCCTCATCTAAAAAATTCAGAAATCTAATCTAATTAGGGGTGGGACGTAATGGGTGAAAATTTCAGATTCATGCGAGTAGTATTTTTTTGTGTTCATTTATACATAAATAACACTAAACAATCAAACATTTTGAAAATTTTGCAAAATTCAGAAGGTGCAGGCCAAAAATAGCCGTCAGGACTCTACGGGACTCAAAATCCATCATTTTTCGGTGAAAAAGTGGTTTCAATCCTCCTAAAAATGAGATTTATTGACTAGTTCTACTGTTCTTGCACATCGCTGATATTCACCCATGCCCGGCGGATACAGCAAATGTAAGGACTTAGGAGCGTAGTCATTTCTGGGACCAAATTTGTGAATTGATCACTTATGGACCCTAATTTTAATGATGAATAATGATTAAATATTGTAACCCCAGAATATGATTTTATGTAAAAATGATTGGTAGAATGAACGTAGAACGCAAATGGTAAGTATATACTTACCATTTGTGTTCTACGTTCATTCTAATTGCCGACGGTGGATAGCGTAATAATTAAATTTCACTTTGAAAATCCTATTTGGTAAAAAAAACAACCAGCATAGTTTAAAAGAAAGAAAAGGAAACAAAAATGAATGTAAAAGGACTCCCGCGCAACGCTAGGTAGGTAGACCTAGTTTCTGATAAATTAATCTCATAGATCATCGACCGTGAATAAATTTTTTTTTTTGTTTTTTTAAGAAGAAAAGAAAATATTTGTGAGGAGTAGACCACTGCAACCCACACCTTTTTTTTTTTAATTAAATGAAGAAGAAAAATCTCTTTTGAATACTATCAATTACATACCAAATTTTCTGATTGTGAAACGAATATGTATTTAAGTTTATCTTTAAAAAAGCCACCCGAGATTCAAACCCAGGAGATGAGAAAATCCCTGCTAAAAGGGGTGTTCACACATTTCAAGGGCAAAACTTTCCATTAAGAATACCGAGTCGGATATCGGCCATCGTTTTACTTTTACATGGTGACTTGAACAACTTACCCTGTAAATGGAAAAAAAAGATGAAAAGTTCCAATTTGTTATTTAATCAATAATAAGAGATTTTTTTTTTTTAAGTTTTAAAAGTAGAAGTTGCACTGATTCACCTCTGCAAAATTTGTTGTCTATCAAAAATTGTAAAATGTTCATATTTGCTCTGGATTGATTTATGTAGACTTTTAATGTTAAAATAGCAAATCATGGTGTTTGCTGTATAGAAATACATTGTAGAATAAATGTGAAAATTCTATTTTTCACTAATTCGATTCGCCTCTACGATCGATGCTCAGCATTATCTTTTCAGTTTCCTTTTGTTTCCCCCTTTTTTATAAACATTTTTTTAATTATAAAAAATTAAAGTTAGACTTGTTTAGGAATACTCTTCTTTTTATTCTTTTAATGTAAAAGAAATTTACCGGCATTACGTATACAGTGACTGTATATGGAGCCACTTTGAAAGAAATATACCAAATTTACAGGAGTTACATTCTCTTTTCTTTTTTTTTTTTAAATGTTTTAAAGTTTGTTTTTGTTTATGTAGCATCAACATTTTTTTCTGCAGAAAAATCTTAAAGTAAAACTATTTTTATTTTTTTAAGTTATAAAAATAAATTTGAAAACTTTTTTCTTTGTTTTCCTCCCTTTTGTTATTCTAATATCTTTTTAAAATTTGTTCTTTTTTTAAATTGGCTGGATTTCCCCCCAAAACAAGACAACTGGCAGGGGGTCTTGAATCATTTAAAAAAAGATGTTAGCAATTCAGTTTGAAATAATGTCAGAAGAAAATAGGGTTTAATGATAGTCGTTGTATGGTAAAAAAAAAACCCCAAAGAAACCCTTTTTTCTGTGATTTAGGAGCAAAAAAGAACCATAATACTTGACTTTTGCCTATAAACATTATTTCTAGTCAGAAATTATTTAGACTGACAGTTTAAAGGCTTCAAAATCATTTTCAAATTTTGAACAGCCACAAGTATATCATTGTGACAACCATGATTTATCTAAAATAATGAGGGAGGGGAATGGCTGAAAACTGTTTATTTTGTAACCTCCAACATTCTAAAGTGATTTTAAAGCCTTTAAATTGACGGATAGAAATTAATTTCTGGCTAGAATTAAATTTTTAAAAAGTCGAGTATTGTGTTTCATATGATCTAAACCAAATCAAAAAAAAAAACAATTTTTGACGGCGCCACAATTGAATCTATGAACTGGAAAGAGGTTGAGACTATTTGTTTTTTATTTGGAAGGAAAACGTCTCTGAATGTTTTCTTTGTAACATTTGTGATATTTCTTTTTCAGTTAAGATGTCTGCCCAGGCGCAGCGAGAGCAAATAACCGAAGCTGAAGATGAAACATTTGGGCCCCTTCCAGTTGCAAAGCTTGAAGTAATTTTTCTTTTTCTGATTCACAAAATATTTTATATATATTTTTCAGTCAAAAAACTTTGATATTTTATCATTTTAAAAATCTAATAAAAACATTTTTAAATGTGCGTGTGTGTATATATTACCATTTAAAAAATCTAGTAAAAATGTATATATTTAATTACATCTATTTATAGGATTTTATTATTTTTCAGCCAAAATATATACTTTTACAGCAAAACTGACCTTCAAAATATTTATTAACCAATTACACACTTTAAAAAACACTATTAAACACTACATTTCATGTGATTTCTTAGAAAATGCAAAAAGATTTGGTGCTTCTGCTGTTTCACCATGCTGTTAAAATATTTAAAGAGATGCATAAACTTTATGTACTTATGTGTTAGCTGAAAATAAGATTGTACAGAAAAAAAAATATGCAAATTCATCCAGTATTTATTAAATTATAAGAAAAAGAAAAAAACGATTTTATGTATTGTTAGACATTTTGTAACTAAAAGTAATGAGATAACTAAAATTTTTTTATTACCAATTTAGCAGAAAACAAAAAAATCTGAGTTATCTCCCTTGGTGACCCAGGATAAAATCAGGCGATTGAAAGATACAAGATGGCGGCATATAGATAAAATCGTTTTTATTTTTAATTTAATAAATACTGGATGAATTTGCGTAATTTTTGGTGTACAGTCTTTTCAGCTACCACGTAAGTACATAACACAGTTTACACATTTCTTCAGTTAATTTTTTTTGTATACATGTCATGGTGAAACAGCAGAAGCATCAAAGATTTTGTGAAAAATGAAACACTTACGGCAGACAAACTATGCAACACAAAAAAACAAAAGTTTTCAACCAATCAGAATTACAGAAATAAACTAAATCAATGAGTTGATTTCAGAGCGAGAAAAAAAAGTATAAAAACCTGAAATTTATTTCTAAGACAGGAAGACAGAGATATGCTAAACTCACTCCTACTGATATCTTTCAGCCAAAACCTGACAACGACTATCCACCAAAACCTGACAACGACTATCCACCAAAGCCTGACAACGACTATCCACCAAAACCTGACAACGACTATCCACCAAAACCTGACAACGACTATCCACCAAAACCTGACAACGACTATCCACCAAAGACCGTGTTTCAGTGACACTAAAGCAGCGTAACAATGTCTTTCTTTCTAAAATGCTTCTAAATCATATGCATACAAATATTGACATGGACATTTTGTGTATAATTACATTTCTTTGTTTATAGAAACGCAAAAGAAATTTTTCCTTTTGAAAAATATATTTGAACAATAGAGAATGGTAGTTTGCTTGAAGCCTTGCTGGGAATTGTAGTTATGTTAAGAAGGCTGAGGGCTATGCAGAGTGCCGGGTAGGTTGTAAGCTGGAAAGAGCAAAAATAGTAAATTGAAGTAGGGGGACTTACTATTTATTTTTTCTTAAAATCTTACATAACAACAAGTGTGGTGTCGGCTGTTTGTATGTTGTCCGAATGATGATTAAGAATCATTTATTTAATATTTCGGGAAAATCTTCCCTTTGTCAAAAATAATAAACACCAAAGGATAAATCCGTCTGTGTAAAGAATTGACCAAAATGTTGAAGGCTGCAGATGAAACAGGCATTGAGATGATCACAGACTTGACAAATCAGATCATAAAAGAAGAGATTATCCCGAAAGACTGAGCACTTAGTAGAATTGTGAATTGTTACAAGGGTAAAGGGGAAGCACTCGATAGAGGTAATTACAGAGGCTTAAAGTTGACGGATCAGGTTGATGGATCAGGTCCTGAAAATGATTGAGATAATAATTGAGCAGCAAATAAGTAGTTAGATAAGCATAGATCAAATTCAGTTTGGTTTTATGTCCGAGGAAAAGTACCATTGGTGCTATATTTATCATAAGACAAATGCAAGAATGGTAAGAAGAAGAACCTGTATTTTTCTTTTGTCAATCTGGAGAAAGCTTTTGATAGTGCTAAGAGATGTTGTCTATTGGGCCTTGCATAAACTAGGGACAAATCAGTGGTTCATGAAGGTTGTTCAAGCAATGTACAGAGATGCTCAAAGTTGTGTTAGAATTAACAGCACATTTAGTTACAGCTTTAATGTTAAAGTAGGAGTGCATCAGGGTTCTGTACTGAGTCTGTTGCTTTTCATTTTTGTCTTAGAAACGTTGTCCAGGAAGTTTTCTATCGGTTGACCGGAAGAGTTGCTGTATGCCAATGATTTAGTACTTGCCTCTGAAACAATAGATGACTTAGTTGTTATGTTAAAGACTTGGAGAATGGTATGGAAAGTAAAGATTGGAGAGTGAATGTTACCAAGACCAAAGTGATGATCGGTAGTTGGAGTGTTGGAAAGCCTCCAGAAAGAGGATAGTTCCCCCCCTGCTCAGTTTGTGGAAAGGGAGTCAGGTGCAATTCAATTTTTTCAAATGTATTGCTTACACAAGAAATTCAGTGGAATTATTGTTAGGTTGAGAAAAGATAATCAGTTTATATGCAAGAAGTGTAAGACAATGGAGACGGATGAGAACTCAGATGTGGAGAAAGTATATTTGGATGGCAAAGCTATTGAGGTTATTGAGAAGTTTTGTTACCTTGGTGATGCTATTGGAGCACAGGGTGGAGAAGGTGCTAGTCTGATTGCATGAGTTAAGAGTGGATTGAGGATAGGCATTGCATGGAGAGAAATGATATGAGAATGATACAATGGATATGTAATGTGAGTCTTAAAGAGAGACTTAGATCTGATGACCTCAAAGAAAAATCTGGTCAGTATAGGGAAATGTGTGCAGAAGACTTCACTGGTATAATCACATTAAAAGAATGGATGAGAGTTCTTGGATTAGTAGATGTAGAACAGTTGAGGTAGCAGTTTCAGTTCAGAGGAAAGCTAAGGAAAACTTGGGAGGAAGTGATAAGAATTGACTTGAGAAACTGGTATAAATAAATACCTGGCCAGAGAAAGGTTAGTTTGGAAGTCAATATCTAAAAGCCATCCAACACATGCCAGCATGTAAAACAGACGTTAAACCGAATATGATGATGCTTAGATTTGTGTTTGTTTATTTATTGAATTCAAATTTGTATCCACTACACATGTAGGAGAATTGGTGTTTATCAATCGCAAATCAAATCGTCAAATTAAAAATCTGAAACAGGATCTTGTTTTTCATGCAATTTTCATTAAATTTATTTTATTCTTTTTTTTTTTCAAAACTTAACTGATTTTATTGTTAAAAATTTAGCATTAAATATGAACATAACATAGTTTTCTTAAAAATAATTTTTATAAGTACTTGTGATTATTTTTTTCCGTTTTAAGAAATGACAAAAAAAAAAAAATTATTAACTGACCAACTATTTTCTGAGAAAACCCTATTTTGAAATATCTTAAATTTTCTAAGAAAATAGCTAAGACGACAGTTATTATTAACTAAGAAAATAGCTAAGCAGACAGTTATTATTAACTAAGAAAATAGCTACGCAGACAGTTATTATTAACTAAGAAAATAGCTAAGCAGACAGTTATTATTAACTAAGAAAATAGCTACGCAGACAGTTATTATTAACTAAGAAAATAGCTAAGCAGACAGTTATTATTAACTAAGAAAATAGCTAAGCAGACAGTTATTATTAACTAAGAAAATAGCTAAGCAGACAGTTATTATTAACTAAGAAAATAGCTAAGCAGACAGTTATTATTAACTAAGAAAATAGCTAAGCAGACAGTTATTATTAACTAAGAAAATAGCTAAGCAGACAGTTGAGTAATTATTGCTAAAGTGGGCCTGGGAGGGTAGACGGATAGTGTCTTTGTAGATATTTGAAGTAAGTTCAACATAAAATACATGAAGGTTACAAATTTTGTGAGGAAATAAATAACGTCAATCTCTAAAAGCCGTTCAACACATGCCAGCATGTAAAGCCTACATTAAACCGAATATGATTATGATGATCTGGCTTTACATGTAAAATTTCGTTCTTAACAAAGTCACAAGCAAATATTGCTGCAAGTCGTAAGTCGCATTTTCTTTGGTAAATGTGCAAATTGAATTGACTTTTCTTATTATTTACATTCTTGTGTTTTGTTTTCCTTCAGAATCATGGAATCAGTGCGAATGATGTGAAGAAACTTGAAGAAGCCGGTTATTACACGGTTGAGGCTGTGGCTTTTGTCCCAAAGAAAAGTCTTTTAACAATCAAAGGAATCAGCGATGCAAAAGCAGATAAAATATTGGTGAGATTTTCTCCAATTCCGTTTTGATAATTTTAACGATTAATGATTAATGGCCTTCTTCACGGGATGCTGCCAGTTTCCACTTCATTTTAGAACCCGGCAATCTGGACAGGAGCGATGAAAGAGAATTGACGGCATTCCCCCTTCGAACTTATAACTTATAGCTTATTTTGTAAATATTTATCTTATCCATAAGAAATACGAATTAAGAATTTTTTAATCTTTAATTTGTTACTTTTCTGCTTTTTAACCGTAGATATGAGTCTTTGAAAAGGTGTTTACAGAGAGTAAGTAATTAGCATATAAAGCTTCCTTTGTATATACAGGGTGGGCCAAAATAAGGGTCCTATCTTTAACTTTGAATAACTTGAATTTGAATAACTTCCACAAAATAAAAGTTAAACTCACCAAACTTTATGTGTGTGTAGACTGACCCTTCCGAGATTTTTTGAAATAAACAAAACAAATTTTAGCCGAAAAACACTTCTTAAAACTTACAAAAACTAAAGTATTGTTTTTTACACTGTTTTGAGTTTTTTAAGCAAAAATAATGTTTTCTAAATGAGGGTACGTTCCTTAAGGCTAATACGGCTCATGCTTGCTTCGGAAGGGGTCCTTTACTTATTCTAAAAAAAAAAATTTTTTTAAATCAATAAATAAAAAAGTTATGAATTTTTTAAAATAAGACCCTTATTTTTGCCCACCCTGTATTTAAACCTACTATAAATTGAATAAAGTATTTTTTGATGAAAACATTTTTTTAAAAAACTTTTTCTACTTCTATTTGCCCCAAACAAGACACATTTCCACTGAGAAGTAAGGGGTTACTGTGATTAGTGCCCATATTTATAAGAGTTATTCTAAATGGGGAGTTGGGGAGTAGGGAGAGAATTCCAAAGGTAAGCAGTCTGAAGAAAATAATTATTAGAGTAGAAAGTTTTTTGGTATCTGGGGACTTCTACAGTGAAGAGGTGCGATTTTGCTGCTAGTCAGTTTTGTCGGGGGTATTTATGTTGAGGAGCCTGTGTAGGTTCACAAAGGAACAAGTCACTACGTAGCGGTTACACCAGACTAGCACATTTCTTTATACTTAAGTAAAATAAACATAGAATGGCACCCCCAAACCCCACTGTTCAACTACAGCCTGATAGAACATGCCCCCCCCCCTCGCCTGCATCTCTACCAGACAACACTTTTTTCAAATAAATGAAAAGATCTATTTGAAAACAACAGTATAGATGACATAACTGTAAACCTGATAATTACCGACTAACATTAACCCGTCGGCATTCAAAAGCCCCCCCCCCTTCACTACCAAAGTTATAAAATTCTTAAGGAAGCCTGTGTGTGTCAGAAACTAGGAAAACAAAGCCACCATTCGCCCATACATGGAGTATTGTTGCAACATGGAGCATCAACCACTAGTCTTTCATTATTAGACAGGATCCAAAAAAGAGTCTCCAATCTAACCAAACTCTAATCCCTGTCCCATCGCCACAATGTTGCATCCCTATTCTTTTTTTACAAGTACTTCAATGGAATGTGCTCCGATGAACTCGCGACACTGGTTCCCTCTCGACGTAAATACCCCGACTAACCCGACAAGAAGCAAAATCCCGCCCCTTAACTGTAGCGGTCTGCAGATGCGGGAAAGCTTTTACTCAAATAGTTTCTTTCCCTCGAACTGCTAGACTTTGGAATTCCCTCTCTGCTCTCCTGACTGTACTAACATGCAGAAATTTAAATATAATGTGAACAGACATCTCGCTGCTCAACTCCCTACTTAGGATGCCCCTTGTAGGTATGGCCCCTAATTCACAGTAGTCCCTTACATCTCAGTGGCAATGTTGCCATGTTTGGGGTGAATAAAAGCAAATAAACAAAAATGTCACCAGTCCCTTTTGTAAAAAGTATTTTCTTGAGATATCTCTTCTCCCTCGCTTTTTCTTTTTTTTAAATACGATTTTGAAAGTTAAATTTAATTATTACGGTATTGTTTGATCATTAAATTATTTAATGAACAAAATTGTTATAAAACTATAACTTATGTTAGTAGAAAGGGGTAGACATATTATAAACCATTGTTTCGTAAAAGTATTTTTTTTTTTTGTTGAGAAAACCATAATAATGTAAATAACATTTATTTTAATTTAAACTTTCGAAAATTAGAATTTTCCTTGTCAAAGCAAATTGCTTTTTCTTTTTTTTTTTTTTTCTTTTTTTTTTTTTTCTTTTTTTTTTTTCTTTTCTTTTTTTTTTTTTCATTTTCATCGTCTGATGTTATGTGGATTTCGAAAGCTTAGATTAAAATAAATGTTATTTATTTTAACACATACATTGTTATGGTTTACTAAAAAAAAATACTTTTACAAAACAATGGTTTGTAATATGTCTACCCCTTTTACTGATTCAAACTAGCGTAGTCGCGCTAACAGACATACCGGATTGTTCTTTCTGACCCAGAAGTCCACATAACATCGGATGAAATAGAAAAAAACGAAAAAAAAACAAAACAATTTGCTTTGACAAGAAAAATTTTAATATTCGAAAGCTTAGATTAAAATAAATGTTATTTATTTTAACACACACATTTTTATGATTTTCTCAACAAAACTTACTTTTATGCTTTATAACCATAGATATGAGTCTTTGAAAAGGTGTTTACAGGGAGTAAGTAATTAGAATATAAAGCTTTCTATGTACATATTTAAACCTACTATAAATTTAATAATGGGGCTACTATGATTAGGGGCCTGTATTTATAGGGGGTTTCCTAATTGGAGAATTGGGCAACAAATTTCTGCATGTTGGTACAGTCAGGGGAGCAGGGAGGGAATTCCAAAGGCGAGCGATCCGAAGAAAGAAACTATTAGAGTAGAAAGTTTTTTGACATCTGGGGACCTCTACAGTGAAGGGGTGGGATTTTGCTGCTAGTCAGGTTTGTCGGAGGTGTTTATGTTCAGGGGGGTACCTGTGCAGTAAGTTTGTCAGATCACATTCCGTTGAAGTATTTGTAAAATAAGCACAGGGATTCAACATTGCAGCGATGGGACAGGGGCTGGAGCTTGGTAGACAGTGCGAGACCTATTAGGCTAGAAATTCTTTTGTGTACCCTGTCCAAGAGGGAGAGACTAGTGGTTGGTACACCAGCCCAGATGTGGCAACAATACTGCATGCACAGGTGAATTTTCAATGAATTTAATGATGGAATTTTTTCAAACTTACTTTTACTGAAAAAAGAACTAACAAGATTTGGTTGGAAACAGTTTTAATCCATTAAGATGCAAACAATCTGTTATCTATTTTATCTTCTGATCTTAACGTAAAACGCACAACCTGTATACGGTAAACTGGCCACGATTTTGATTCTGAATGAACCAAATCCCAAAACCAAGTGCTGCATTGTAGAAAACTTAGACTTGCCAACGTAGCTATCACAAAATTATGATTTTTTAAAAATTACAGATTTTAAAAAAAATTTTGATTTAAATCAATGATTTAAAAAAAAAACAATAAATAAATAAAAAAAATTTGATTGAAATCCAACCACCCTGGCACAAAATTGCGACTCACCATAATCTTGAAAAGCAACAAAAGCTTTATCATCTTCTCAGTCTCGCTCTCTACTATCTACAAAAAAAACAAATGTCAAATGTTGCATATCGCTCGTTTGTTATGGTCTGGGGTTGACGTGTAGCCGCAGCTGGTACTCTCAATCACACATGGCAGAATAGCGACGACAAAAAATTAACTTCAACTATATTTTATTTGACTTAATTAATTGAATCCATTTCTCTAGCAGTTGTTTCTAATAATCTGCTAAGGGGTCTATCAATCTTCATGACATATTGTCTAACTCTATCTTAGTTCTGTCCGCAGTTGAATCTCTTCAAATTCTTTCAAATGTCTTCTATCTCATGTGACCCGATTGACCAATCTGGCACTTACACATGGGGCCCCTTGATCCACAGATTAGGCCCTGTCAACCTTTTAAAACCGTATTACTGGAAACCCAATGTTATATTGAACTACGAAGCAGACTAGACTCCAATGTGCAACTCAAAAATAAAAAAAAGGATTTTACCATTCTTGATTCTTATCCACATAAGAATAAAAGGGAATAATAAAGTTGACTCTTATTCCTGCAACCAAATCAACACAAGAAGTCTCGACAACTTCAAACTCTTGTATGCATATCTAGAATCCCAAATCAATAAATTTTACCATAAAAGATTCCAACAAGATGGACTAAAAACATTAACAACAAACTTGATGAAATCAGCTCCAGGAAAGTGAAAACACGGTTTCAGAAAATCCACAAAGGAACAAGTCACTACATAGTTAGGCATACAAGACTAGCACATTTCTTGATACTTAAACGAGATAAACGTAGCAGGGCACCCCCAAACCCCACTGTTAAACTACAGCCTGATAGAACATGCCCCCCCCCATCCCTGCATCTCTACCAGACAACACTTTTTTCAAACAAAAGAAAAGATCAATTTGAAAAAAAAAAGTATACCTGTAAACCTGATCATTACCGACTAACATTACCCCTTCGCCATTCAAAGAGCCTTCCCAAATATCTGAAAAGTTATATAATTTTTCAACCTCTTTGTATAAAATAACTCTGAATGGGTTGATATGCCATAAATAAATACAATAACATTTTTTCTCACCCTACATTCCAGATCGAAGCCACAAAATTGGTTCCTATGGGTTTTACTACGGCCACAGAATTCCACCAGAAAAGATCTGAAATTATCCAAGTGACAACAGGATCGAAAGAACTTGACAAACTTTTACAAGGTTTGTGGGTTTATTTTTGCTGTTTCAATTTTAATATTTGAATGAATGAGCCAAGGACAAAAAAATTTTTTTGTTTTTTTTAAACGATTAAATTTATGATGTAAAACAAACAAAAAAAATCATTTTATTTTTTTTTCAATATGTACTTATTTAACCCTTTCATTGCTTATTTATTATTGTTATAATTATATGGCCATTCCCATAATAATGTATATTATCTACCAAAAAATTAAAATTGATATTTTCTGTTTCTGCAATACTTTTTTTTAGATCTCTTGTCGGTAAAATTTTCATATCTACCACTAAAATTGCTTGACATGAAATATGTGAAAAAAAAATTTTAATTAGTGAAAAAAAAAATGTTTAAATAAATCTGCTTTTCGCAGTTTTTGCAGCAAAAGGGTAAAACAATTTTTTACTAAAAAAATTTCTAAAAAGAAAAAACAAATAACCAACCGTCTTTTATTTTAAATATGTGGCACTCTCCCATAAGATTTATTTTATTTGTTATCTCTTCATAAATTTGATATCTCAAAATATTTTAAACTGATTTACATTTGAAATTTCTTTTCAAGGTGGAATTGAAACGGGTTCAATCACAGAAATATTTGGGGAATTCCGAACAGGAAAAACACAATTATGTCACACATTGGCTGTAACCTGCCAAGTAAGCCACAACCAAATTTTTTTCTTAACATTTAGAAATTTGAATTTTGACTTTGTTAAAAAATCTTGAAAATGTTTTTTTTTGTAATTGAAGAAAGTAGGAAGGATATATTTTTTTCTAAGTACAAATTGAATAAAAAAAAATCCTGTAGGAATTAATTTGTAATTTCACAGAAATGTATACCATACCCCCCCCCCCCCCCCCCCCCTGCTTTGTCATGATGAGATCAATTGTGAATATGCATATACGAGAAAAACTGACATTGGTTAAATTGTTTGGATCAGGAAAAAGCAAGTTTGCAAAGCTAGTTAAATAAAAAAAAAAATTTTAATTTTTAAATCCTGAGATTCTTATCTGCTCTTGAGGAGAAATCGACTCTGAAACTTCTTGGTCTTTCTTTCTCATCAATTCTTTCTTGGAGTTCATACATTAGATCTATTGCTCTTTCTGCTTTTCGTAAAGTCGGTTCTCCTTATCGCTCCAAACACTTTCTCACACCTGAGGCTATTCTCTATCTCTACAAATCCACAATCAGACCATGTATGGAATACTGTTGTCATATTTGGGCTGGTGAATCTCTCTCCCATTTGAGGGTTCTTGATAAGGTGCAGAAACATATCTGTAATTTGATTGGCCCCACGCTTTCTTCTTATCTACACCCTCTTTCTCACAGACGCGATGCTGCTAGTCTCAGTCTTTTCTATAAATACTATTATGGCATGTGTTCTTCAGAATTATGTGATCTATTCCCTGCCTCTTTTGTTTCAGCTTGTTTGACTCGTTGGTCTCCATCAATTCGCTGTTTTGATACCTCATTGTAATACAGCTTCTTATTCCAGTAGCTTCTTTCCAAGAACTGCAAGCTTGTGGAAATCTCTTCCTGCTGACTGTTTTCCTCCTACCATAATCTTGGTCTTTTCAAGACTAAAGCCAATAGGCATCTTCTGTATTTGCGATAATCATATTTGTACTTGTTAGCTCCTTACATCAAGTGGCTTCATGCCTTGTCTGGAGCGATTTCCATAAAAAACGACGTCAACTAAAGTAAGTCCCTCTTTGTGGCCGCAGATTCGAATCTTGTAAGAGCCTATTTTTTTTTTTTATTTATTATTTTTATTATGCTCCCAGCCCCATACAATAAATAACAGTTTATTTAATAAACTACGCAAACATGAGTGGCAATCAAACAAACAGGATTATATACAACATTTTGTGGCTGTAGTAGTATAGTAAAACCTACGAGTCGCTATATTTCCAAAAGTTGCTGGAACGATTTCAATTAAAAAATTTTTTTTTTATAAATCCCAAATTGGCGTATTTCTACTTTCTCTATTGGTACTTTCCTCTCCAATAACAGGTTAAATAGCATTAATGCTTGTGGTGATATTCCCTAATGTTTATCAGGGACTATTGCGATCTTGTTTTATAGTTAGTTTCATTACCTGTGACTGTTAATAAACAGAAAAAGAGAGAATGGATAAACACAGTAGAAAATGAGAGCTGGGGGGGGGGGGGGTCAAACACCATTAAGCGAGAGAGTAAAAGAGAGAGTAAGGGACTAAAACTTGGTAAAAGATGGTGACTTGGTAAATAAATTGCAATGGATGTTTTAAACCCTAACTCAATCCCCAAACCAAGGTATATTTTAACGTGTATTTTATGTGATTAAACTAGAGAGGATTAAAAGGGAAACAAACGTTAATTCGGCTTTAGTATAATAATACATCTACACCTATGCGGTCATGATAGCAAATATAGTAAGTAAAGCATGCGTGGTCCCTGTGCAATCAGCACTACTTGAATAATATTAACAAGCATTCTCATGACTTCAGGTTGATTTTTGGATGTAATCCACTCCCGTGTGACGTCACCAAGGTTGGCCGTTCTTGTGTTCTGGTTGGTCACTTGGCACCCGTTCGCGTAAAGGCCGCTACTCCGTTGATAACCGTAGGTGTTGGAAGGGTCCTGGTCTGCTAATTACCACTCTCCCCACGTTGTATAAGATCAAGAGGGCAATTGTCCGACACTGGTCTCCAATGTTGGCACCTGTGACGAGCGAAGTCCACTTCAAACACAAAAAATAAAGGAACAAATTCGATTGATGTGTTTTTGTATAAAAATAATTATTCAAGACTATGTTGTACAAGATTTCGAAGTTCTATTTCGAAGTCATTTGGACTGGTACTATTATTAGGTTCTGGGCGATTTTGGTTTGGGGATAACAACCCTAAGTCTGGGGGTTCGTCTCTCAACGACGTGGAGTTTGGTGATGAGCAAAATGGAGTCTCCGAAGCCTGTTACACTTCGCCTTATATTGAGAATTAGACGGGCATAACTTTGCCTCTCTTTCAATAAAATACAATCAACAATTTTCAAAAATACATTATCGGTTTTAAGTTTTTAGTCATGTTTACAATTTTCAATCTGCATGGATCCACCTTTTGGACTCTGGAGTGGTCAACGGATTTCTATCCCGCCCTTCTTTCCATCTTCTTCATCTATTTTCCACCTCTCACTGTTACCTCAACAGGGGGAGGTCTTGCCTCCCCTTGAGACTTAACTCCATAATTATAATTGGATTTTCCTAAAATGCATTAACTGTAATAATTTGTTTATTTCATGTTATCAAAGTGTCTTCTGGGAGTCAATTAATCATTAACACCTCGCTCGGCCATCTCACCGTCAGTGATGAATGGCCCTTTTGTTTATCCGTCAACCAGTCCAGATGACCAGTTATCTTACATAAGTCACATTATCAACCCGACTTACTTCCTCGGGACTGTCATAATCTTAACTACCAAAGTCTTTGTTCAAGTGGTAATTAAACCTTAAATGACCTCAGCAATGAAGTCTGTCATATTTACGGTTCGTTTACAGAAACGTTTTTGTATTAAGATGTTGCTGTTCGTTCATCGCCGTTATCGACAAAAAGCCTTACTGTATTTACAACATCCGAAAGCCAGATGGCTCAGTGCTCATTCGTGGCCAGCCATCGGGCGGATTTGTTGACACAACAACTGACGTTGATGAATGTAATTGTTCTTATCTTTGGTATTAGGATTTCTTATCTCCCAAAATACTGAGGAAAAAAACCCCAACTCTTTCTTTCTTATCAGATTTCGTTTTTCTTTTGGTGCTAAATAATCTGAAAGTCTTAAGAAAAACCAGGGTCTGGGTTCGAATCAACCCTTTTCCGTCCGATAATATTGTCACATGGAAATAAAAACCCTAATGAATGGATGTTAAATATTTGTGAAAAATTTTTTAGCCTTATTATCAGCATCCTGGAGTACAAAGCAGAATTTTCCTTGGTTCATCAATGCATGATTCATGTAAATAATTGTTTATCTAAACTTTACGTAAATTTTCAGTAAAAAAATAATTAAGAGATTTTTTTTATATTTATAAAAATGTGGACATTTTATAAAAATTTGATTTTTTTAAAATTTTGTTTATAAATATAAAAATTTGATTTTTTTTATAAATATAAAAATTTGATTTTTTTTTTTTTTTATAAATATAAAAATTTGATTTTTTTTTTTTTATAAATATAAAAATTTGATTTTTTTTTTTTTTTATAAATATAAAAATTTGATTTTTTTTTTTTTTATAAATATAAAAATTTGATTTTTTTTTTTTTATAAATATAAAAATTTGATTTTTTTATAGATATAAAAAATAAAAAAATTTATATTTATAAAAAAAAGATTTTTTTCATGTTAGCTGTAGAATTATTAATGACAAATTTTTTTTTTGGGGGGGACAATTAATGTTATTGTAGATATTCGTGAAATGGTACGTGAATTTTCAGTAAAAAATAATGAAGAGATTTTTTTATATTTATAAAAATATTTTTTTATAGATATAAAAATTTGTTTTTTTTTATAGATATAAAAAAAATATATTTATAAAAAAAGGTTTTTTTCATATTAGCTGTAGAGTTATTAATGACAAATTTTTTTTTTGGGTGGAGGACAATTAATGTTTTTGTAGATATTCATGAAATGGTACATGAATTTTCAGTAAAAAATGAAAAGATTTTTATATTTATAAAAATATCTTTTTATAAATATAAAATTTTTATTTTTTTATAAATATAAAAAATTAAAAAAATTATATTAATAAAAATTTTTTTTTTTCGTGTTAGCTGTAGAATTATTATCACAATTTTTTTTTTTTTGGGGGGGGGGACAATTAATGTAATTGTAGATATTCGTGAAATGGTGGATTTTTTTATAAGTCCTAGAGAGCAAACAAGAGTTTTCTTGGGGTCACTGATACTTGATTCATTTTAACAATCATTAATTAACCCTAAATTCTGCTGGGTTAATTAATCTAATTAATCAAAATATCTAATTCAGGGATTTTAGATATTTGCCTTTTTCTTTTTACCCCAGTTTAGAGAATTTTGTTTCACTGGGAGAAAAGCCAGAGTTTTTTTCCAAAATTCCAGCTGAAGTAATAAATAATTCAAATAAATAATTTAAATAATTTAAAATGGTAATTTGATAATTAAAAAATAATTACAAAAATTTAAAAAGCTGATCATTGAAAATGCAATGGTTTTAGCTTATTTATTTGATTATAATTAATTATAATCTTATATCTAAAGGAGAGTGAGATTTTCCATTTACGCGTATAGCTTTCTAACCAAAACTTCCATACAAATCTGCTTCAACATCTATTTAGGCTAATTATTGGTATGTGTTTTCAGAAATTATAAATTTTGTTTCGTTTAATTTCATCAATTTTTCTTTTTAATATTTAGTCCTGCTCAGTAATTTTTCTTGATATGATCATGCATACAAGAAGTCATATTTTTCACTCTTATACTCAGATCTACTGCCGCCAACTCTACATTTTCAACCTAAACAAAGGACGTTTTCTCCATGTACACTTCTTTCCTCTCAGACACGTTTTGATTGGATGATCCAAATAATATTTTCTTTTACTTTTTCGCAATGCCTTATTTTGGTATTCCCGCTTACACAAATAAAAGATTAATAGGATTACATTTATTGAACACTACTTGCCTCTGCACGTTCCAAATTTGTTTCAAATGACAAAGTAACAAAAGTTCCTAATCTCTGACTTTTTTATAGCCACACTGAAATTTGTTTCATTTTTATTTTCTTTTCTTATGCTTGTGTTTTGATTGGATAATCCAAATAATAATTTCTTTGGTATCTGAACATTCTGGTATTCCCGTTTATTAGAAAAACGATTAACAAAGTTACTTTTATTGTTCCGATATTCCCATTTAACAGAATTACATTTAACGAACATTGTTTGCCTTTGTTCATTGCAATTTATCGTTCATTGTTCGTCTCTGGTCACTCAAAATTCCTTTCACATGACAAAGAGTCATGAAAGAACACACAGAATACCAGCTTTCAGTATATTCGCTTTGTTCTGGTGTATGATTATTTTCTTTCTTCTCTTCACCAACAAAAGATATGACGTTCGTTCTTAGGGGCTTCGGAATTAATTACAACCCGGAAGTAATTACAACTCGAAATTAATTACAACTTGAACTTAATTTATCAATTTTATTTGTTATTCAACTAATAAATCTCATTTTATTTCTTTCATTTGCAAAATTATATTGTACGAATTAAAAAAAACAAAAACGTTTTATTGCATTTTATCATCAAGAATTTATAAAGTCGTATATTAATCATATTTTTTAAAGAAATGTGTAAAGTCGTATATTAATCATATTTTTTAAAGAAATTTGTAGTATATTTTATCATTTAAAAAAATTTGTAAAGTATATACTTTACAAATTTTTTATCATATATTTTAAAGAAATTTGTAAAGTATATTTATCATATTTTTAAAAAAAATTTGTAAAGTATATTTATCATATTTTTAAAAGAAATTTGTAAAGTATATTTATCATATTTTTAAAAGAAATTTGTAAAGTATATTAATCATATTTTTTAAAGAAATGTGTAAAGTCGTATATTAATCATATTTTAAGAAATTTGTAGTATATTTTATCATTTAAAAAAAATTTGTAAAGTATATTTATATTTGTAATTAATTCCGTCACCCGTTCTTAGTAGCAGCAGTACTCGACCCAATTCAACTATGGGTGGTGCGAGCCCTCAAACAAATAGAGTGGCAACTCAAAAACCAAGTAATGTTGTCGACGACAGTTAAAACACATGCGAACAACGTTAACTGCGTGGCATCCAAAAAAAGATCTCTCTCTCGAGCAAAAATGTTGTTCCTTTTATTCATCTCTTTTGGACTGCTAGAAGTGCCTATTTTGAATAATCACAACCTTCGCTTCGAAATCACGCAGTTCCAGGTTCGCTCCCGTGCACACCCACTGTTTCTTTACAGCGGGTGCATGCTAGTCGTGGTCGTTTATCCCTTGGCCTCTCCGCACCATCAACACAGGTCACTAAATATTTTTTTATTTTTAAAACAAAAAATTCAAAACTGAATTTTAACAGCGACACATAAATATTTTTGTATCATTTTCTTTTAGTCATGCTCGTCTGGTAATGTAATTCTTTTACTGTTTAATATTTTAAAAATATAGAAAAAAAAGAGAATAGAAATAAATAAATAGAAAAAAAATAAATAGAAAATATAAATAAATAAATATAAATAATATAAATAAATAAATAAATATAAATAATATAAATAAATAAATAAATATAAAAAAATAAAAAAAAAGACCCATTGGGTCATCAAGTCGTGTCAGTTTAATTGATGGAATTAGGAAAAATATAACTTTTCTTACTAAATGTAATCAGAAAAAGAATTTCATAAACATTAAAATAATTTTTATAATTTTTATAATTTACTGAAATACAAATGAAATTTAAGTTTTCTTTAGTGAGTAAGAATAGCCTTTTATTCCTTAAATAAATCTAATTAGCCTTTTTTCTTCAAAGTAGTTAGTACATTGAAACTAGATTTTTCTGATGATGAAATAAAATGGATACAAGAAAGTTGTAGTAGTCATAGTGTAAAAATGCAGTCGGCTGCATTTTTTATTTTTAAGTGATGCATATGAATGGAAGACGCTGCAGATGTTAGATGCTCAACCGCAGAAAGGGGGGGGGGGGGCACAAAATAAGGTGAAAATATCTTTGGTTTCATTTGGGCCACTCCAGATGTTTGTTTCCCTTTGAGATGAATTAAGTATCTCATAAAAGACGGGACCCATGCTGGTATGTTCACAGATTGTCGCCATGATAATTCTCTGTCTGACAGTTGAGATCCCAAGTGTTTGGGTGACCCACCGATGACCAGTGAAAAAACCCGGTCAACAAGAAGAAGACGGGAGGGGCTAGAGATGGCCCACTGGGCATGACAGGAAGTTTGAGGTTTGCTGAGATAGCTTGAGAGCAGTTGAAGCTGGGGTGCCGGTCAGGCAGGGTGGCCCATCTGGATCTCTTAGCTAAAGAGTTGTGCTGGACTTATGTTCTATTTCGCCGGGATAGAGAGATCTCGTTTTGCAACTTTGCCATTCAACCAGGAAACGAGTTTCATTTGTAACCTCTAACAAATAAATTTGTTACTTGTTTATAAACTGGAATTCTGCTTGGCATGAGAGTCTTTGGTGCAGCACGGAGATGAGATCGCACAATGACTTCTGGACCGGCACAACGTGTGGAGACGATTACGGCCAGTGCAGTAAATGCACGAACAAACATGCATACTTACATGTTTACAATAGTACTAATATCATCTGGGGTAGATGAGGTAATGGAAAAAGAAGTTATCTTCGTCAGACTACATGGAGTCAGGCGAAGATGACGCTTGCAATGTAATCAATTTCTTATAAAAAAGGAAGCTGAAATGAATAATTATATGCATTATTCATGTTCAACTTTTTTGTACGTTTGACTGAAAACAAAATTATAAAAGTAGGTTAAAAACTTAGGTTTAACTACTTTACAAATGTGAAGAATGAAAAGTTAACTTAATTGAGATCTTGAAAATAATTAATGGATTTTTAAATATGGAACACAATTTTTTTTATATCTCTTTTTGCATTTGTAAATTATTGGTAAGAAAGATTTCAAAAACCAAATTCAGCAAACAATTAGATGTCTTTTTCTAATAGTTCACGAATAAATGAGCGTAAAAGGATTTACAGAGTCTGATGAAATATTCAAGCGAATGTCATCCGTTGTATGGTCAGTCTGCAAGTTATTATACAAGTTGAATAAATAAATGCTGGCAACGCATAAATTAGTTTGTGTCAATAAAACCCAAATTTGTCATTTTCTCTTGTTTCAGCTTCCTGTCGACATGGGCGGTGGAGAAGGAAAAGCGCTTTACATTGATACGGAAGGAACTTTCCGTCCGGAGAGACTTCTGGCCGTTGCTGAAAGGTGACAATTTTATTAAAATTTATCTTTACTCGAATTTAAATTCGAATGGAAATTCTTTTATTATTTTATTTTTTTCATAAAATGCATCATTAAGGTGCATCCTCGCATCATTAAAATGCATCCTCGCATCATTAAGGTGCATCCTTTCAATCTCTAAGAGGTTTTGTCTGTCCATCAGTCTGTCGTGTTTAATCAAGTTTTAAATTGGCATGTCTTAAAAATATCCATTCTTGTTGAATCTGAGAAGGATTTCATTTCTGCAACGACTTCAGCGTAATGAGGTGGATGTGTGACAGCAGACTACAGGAAAGAATTGGTTTATCAGAAGCGATGGGTATTGGTGCGATTTGAGATGCTTTACGCGCTTGGCGTCTCAGGTGGTTTGGCCAGATACAGCGTACCACCTCCTGCATCAACTAAATAACACGCATGGATACCCCAGGCATGAGGAAGACAAAGGAAAACCTGGCTTGAGTGCGTATGAAGTGACTTGACTGCTTGCAACAGGACTGGTATCAACTCTATGGATTGGATTGCATGGAGAGCAGGCATGAGATGTTGTCTTGTGTTGCTCACCCCCGGAATCTGGGACACTCGCAGCATCTTAAATACTAAAACTGGATGATGATGATGATAACAAAATATGAAAAAAAAACTAAAACAAAACTCTTGAAATGAGCGGAGGAGAAAGGATCGTTTAATGTCAGTTTTCTTTAAAAATTAAAAATAAAAACTCATGGAATGCAGTTTTGTTTTCTATCTGATCAAGGTACTACTGGTGCTATGTTTATTCTGAGACAAATACAAGACAAGTATCTTGGTAAGAAAACGAACCTGTATTTTACTTTTGTGAATTTTTGTCACCCTCTCATAGAGGACTAATCAAAGGCCTGTTCGAAATAAATCGGATGAAGACGAAGAATTTGAAGTAAACTTTTGATAGAATGTCAAAAGTCGTGGTCTCGTGGGCTTTATGTAAATTAGGAACAAACAAGTGAAGATTGTTCAAACAATGTACAGAAATGCTCACAGTCGTGTTAGAATTAACAGCACATTTAGTTACAGCTTTAACTTATTAAAGTGGGGGTACGTCAGGGTTCTGTACTGAGTCCGTTGCTTTTCATTTGTGTCTTAGAAGCATTGTTCGTTAGAGATGCTGTATGTTGATGATTTAGAACTTGTCTTTGAAACCAATGAAGACCTACTCGTTAAGTTAAAGACTTGGAGGAATGTTATGGAAAGTAAAAGTCTGAGAGTGAATGTTACCAATACCAAAGTAATGCTCAGTGTTGGAAAAAAACCAGAAAGAAGAAAGTTTCCCTGCTAAGTTTGTGGAAAGGGAATTAAGAGCAACTCAATTTTTTGTGGTGTGCAAGAATTGTAAGCCAATGGAGACGGATAAGAACTCAGATATGGAGAAAGTATATTTGGTCGGCACAGTTAACCAGCAGAGCGTTACCATCAGACATGTGTGATGATGTATGGAAGTGAAACCTTGCCAGTTGAGGACATGCTTTGCGTGAAGAGAAATGATAGGAAAATGATACGAAGGCTGTGTAATGTGAGTCTTAAAGACAGGCTTAGTTCTGATGAGCTCAGAGGAAGATTAAATCTGGACCCTATAGGGAGATGTGAAGAACAGGAGACTTTGATGATATGGCCACATTGAAAGAATGGATGCGAGTTCTTGGGTTAGTAGATGTAGTAGTAGTAGTTGAGGTAGCGGATTCAGTTGACAGGGGAAGGTCAAGCGAAACATGGGAGGAAGTGATAAGAATGGACTTGAGAGAAAGAGGGATAAATAAAGACCTGGTCAGAGATAGGTTAGTTTGGAAGTCAATTTTTAAAAGCCGTCCGATGCATGCCAGCATGTAAAATGGATGTTGAACAAGTACTTTAATGGAATGTGCTCCGATGAACTTGATGCTCTAGTGCCCTCCTCGACGTAAATACACTAGACGAACCCGACAATCAGCTAAATCCCATCCATACACTGTGGAGGTCCCCAGATGCCGAAGAGCCTTCTACTCCAATAGCTTCTTTCCTCGTGCTGCCAGCCCCTGGAACTCCCTCCCTGTTCTCTGTTTCCCCGACTGTACTGACATGCAGAAATTTAAAACTTATTTAAACAGACATCTTGCTGCACTACAGATGACCCCCCCCCCTTACGTCTACAGTGGTGATCTGCATTGTTTGGAATGAACTATGATAAAATGTAAAAAAAGAATCTAGCATTTCACATTTATTTTATCTCGAGATATTCGATAACTAATTATATCAAAGTTAATTTTTCGATCACTTTACATCAAAAAGTTTATCAAAATCATTTTCACTGATAAAAACAAGTTTAAACTATCAACATGAGATTGTAAAACTTTTTAACACAAAATTTTTTGCGACTTCACAGATTCACCTATCGTTGCTAAAATTACAACGCTCACTACAAAATCATCTTTAGAAAATTATTTTAACCCCCTACTGATATAATTTTGACTGATGTAGATTTAAAAAACGTGCTGTATATTTTTTTTTTTTATTCACTAGTTTTTAAATTATCCTAATTGAAAAACAGAAATATTAAAAACAAAAAAAAAAAACAGAATGTAAGTATGAATGTGTAAAATTATAAAAAAAACAAAGGAGATTATCTTATTTATTTTTTTATTTGTTTTACTTGAATATCTGGTGCTTGATTGATTGTACTTTTAAGGGTTGTACAAGAGTTTGATTTTTTTTTGACGAAGATGAACAAGTGAAAGATGCATTTAGTTATTGCATCTGGTTCTGCTGGTCAGGATTTGCGTAATAGAACATCTTCTGTTTCATGGTCGGATTGTCGTTATTATATCATCAAACATATGAAGACATTTTTACCAAAAATAGTTTTTATTACATTCCAAATGATGCTAAGACAAAGCTCCTTTCCTTCAAGAAACCTCTTCAACCACCGATTGCCATGACAAATAACACCCTACCTGAGAGTTCAACATTAAAAACTCATCGGCCTAACATTGGCTAACATGAATGGGAACAAATATATATCATATACAATCAGCTAAATGCCATTCATTCACTGTGGAGGTCCCCAATAACTTCTTTCTTTATGCTGCCAACCTTTGGAACTCTCTCCCTGTTTCCCCGACTGTACCGACATGCAGAAATTTAAAACTAATGTGAACAAACATCTCGCTGCACATCTCCCAACTTAGGATGACTTTCACCCTAATTCTCAGTAGCCCCTTACGTCTACAGTGGCAACTTGTCTTGTTTGTGGTGAACTAAGTTAGAAAAAAAAAAAAAATTTCTCCTTTGAATGTTGGGCACTAATTGCGGCGTTTTCATCGTCTTTAAGACCTAAACATTATTAACACCCAGTTTTGACTTAGATATTGACAATTTCAGACTACACATTCCAATTTTATGAAAACTGTTCATTTTTTAAGTTCCCAAAGATCTCACTTTTGAACTGCGATTCAGGTAACAGTCACCTCCAACCGAAGCCGTCACATCACAAGTAAGTTGCAACCGAGTTTGGTTACAAAAATAAATTTTGTTTGGATAAATACGAATTGATATAATAAATGAATGCAAAACTTAAGCGAGTAGACCGTCGTCCGTATCTGTGCATAACAGACCATACTTCTGATAACTTAGTTGACATTTGAATTACCTCCCTTGAAAGTTAACTTTAAATGGGACAAAATCGATACTGCTAAAACTTGTGTTTGTCTCCATGCACACTGGATGATGTCATCCACTTAAACAAATAGAAGATACCCGGGAAAACCCTTAGGAGAGTAGAAAGTGAACTTTCCGTCTATTTTCGGCGGCCTCATAACTCCTTCCCTTATTTTGTCCTTTAGTCTTCACATTCCATGAGCGATGTTTCTGGCAAAGGGGGAAGAATTGCTGTTTTCTGGGTCGGAATCTATCCATTTAACACTTATCGTTGTCTAGTTTATGACCTTGAAGTAGTATTTTTTAAATTTTATTTTAGAGGTCCTTACATCAAGTGGCTTCATGCCTTGTCTAGAGCCGTTTCCATAAAAAACAAAAATAAACATCACAAAAAGATGACATCATTTACTATGGGTCACGGATCGTCTAGTGACATCATTATATATATATATATATTAGACAAACCGTCTGGACTCGGAAATTGTAGTATTTAATAAATCTTAGCTATTTATCTTTCTTTCCTTACACGAAACTATTGTTCTGTATAAACAAAATCATGCAATAAAATAAAAAACAAATAATATTCATTTATTAAAAAAGGTTTTAAAAATAAGTCTACGCTTGTTGAAAGTGGAAAAAAAAAAAATCAAAGATATAAAGGGGAAAGATACTCGACAGATATCCATAAAGTTGATATTTGCAGAATCCTCCAGCTTTCGGGCGCATGACATCGGAAAAAAACCCATTGATTTCTTCATAAAAAAGCACCCATCGTGTGTGACGGGGATCCCTAAATTTAGTCACCGCTTTGCAGATAGTACGATCTGCGCCTGCATGTCAAAAATGCATGCCAGCTTCAGACTTTGGTATATTCAACCTTGCCAACAAGTTATCAAAGGATTACATATATACATATATATAAAATTATTTCAACAATCAAACAACGTTGCAGCCTAGAAGCCCTAGACGAGTTTCACCCTCCTTTGTGTTCATCAGTAGGACACATCCAAACTCAGTATTCCAAACCCGAGTCACTTGCATGCGAGGCGAGAACTCTGCTACCTCGTCACATGCAAGAAAGTCTTATTAACTAACAAAGATTAAGCAAACCGTGACAAAGGCCGACTATGGAATGTATCTACTTTTCTCAACAAAAGGTGGAGTCATCCAACTACTAAGAACCCAGGACATATCTATCATATACATATATATAATATATATCCCTGACTTTTTGCATTGCCAAGATGTTATGTAACATTTCAATCTATAATGCAATACAAATCCGATTTTTAAATCTAAAAACATTTGTCTGCTACTCATTTTTTTTTCCTTAAAAACAAACACCAAAAATTCTTTATGACAAATTTGAAAATCAATAAAAATTTCCATCGTGACTCGGATCTGCACAAGTGAAATTACGTCTCCTTCATTTATTTCAGTTGAACATTTTCTGTTCAGAGTTCTATTAAATTAAACAATCCATTCTCTTCTTTTTGCAGATACGGTTTGTCGGGCAGTGATGTACTTGATAACGTTGCTTACGCTCGAGCTTATAACAGCGATCACCAAACTCAACTGTTAATGCAAGCAGCGGCTATGATGGCTGAATCGAGGTAAGGACCGAAAGACACAACAAGTTGGATGTTAGTAAAAGAATGGAATGAAAGGCATCTTAGAATATTGAAATACTTAGCAATGCAATAACTAAATTGTTTAAGAAATTAATCGGATTGGAAGAGATTTGATATTTTTGGAAGAGAGCAATTGCAATATCATTACATAAAAAAGGTTTAATAGATTTCAAAATTAATTATAGACCAATTTTTCTAACACGTAAGTTAGTTTGGAAGTTTCTAACTTTTTAAAAGACAAACCGAATTTTTTTTTTTTTAATGGAAATCGCTCCAGACAAGGCATGAAGCCACTTGATGTTGTAAGGAGCTAGCAAGAACAAAAGATGATTATTGCAAAGACAGGAGATGCCTATTGGTCTTAGTTTTGAAAAGACCAAGGCTATAGGTAGGAGGAAAACAGTCAGCAGGAAGAGAGTTACACAAGCCTGCAGTTCTTGGAAAGAAGCTACTGGAATAGGAAGCTGTATTACAATAAGGTATGAAAACAGCGAATTGATGGAGACCAACAGGTTGAACCCTCAAATGGGACAGATTTACCAGCTCAAATATGACAACAGTACTCCATACATCTCAGGAAGAAAAGGGATATGCCTACAATTGACAGACACAAGCCGAGTCTTAACAGGATTAAACGAAACAAGCCATTTTGTATCCTAATCCACAACTTAACCCAGGTCAACTTCTAGATAAGCTGCATATTTTGACTGATCCGAGGGAGCTGGACGAGAAGCAACACCAGAATAGAGAGTGGTATCGTCAGCATAGATGTTAATTTTAGATCATTTATATAGAGAAAAAACAATGTTGGGCCTAGAATGGCTCAACCCTCTTATGAATTATACATAAACCTACTGATCACTCAATTACAACAGTTAAAAGATCAGCAGTTGAACAAAAACCACGAAAAGCCATACTGAACATCACTAAAGAGGCCAGGCTTTCCAGAAAATAAACAAGTTTGCTGTTGACCAACCTTTCAAAAATATGTTAAACTAGAATGACTTTTTTTTTTTTATTATTAAACCTTATAATATACTCGCATATATAACAATAAATACTCAAAAGTAACCAATAACAACACTTGACTGCAGTTTCACAGTAAGTCCGATCGTCAGAAGTGTATTTCTATCCTACAAGTCTGTATACATCTGAATGCTAGCTCAAACTAGCAAGAATTCGAATTTGAACGTTAAAATCTGAACCCTTACTTTACAAAATACTTTCACATAAAAAAAAAAATTAAAATCGCCACACAAAATAATGTTTAGTTACGGTTAAGTAATGTTGTGTCTTTTTTATTTTCTTTATTCTATTTATTTTTTTAGTATACCTTATAATGTACTTGCATATATTTAACAATAATAAATATTTAAAAGGAACTTATCACAACACATCATTGCAGCTTCACAATAATATTTTTGACGGATTTTGAATTCACCAAAATTATTTTTAAATCTGGTATTTTGTTTTTTCTTTGGAAAAAAAAAATCTAAAGTAACTCTCCAACTGATTGGGATTGGTTGATCCATTCCAATTGTCCAAATTTGTCCTTTCTCTCAACGTGTTACTTATTAAAAGTTTTTTTTTTATTCTTTGATTCGTCTGTTGGTGAAACGAATGCTGGATGAAAGTTTTAGTCAAGAACGTAGCACAAATCGGGTTCCTGTTTTAAAAAGCATTATCATTATTGGTAATTTGAATATTATTAAAAATAAGCCGATATAGAACACCTTTTTTTTTCCAATTTAATTTTCGAAGCCATAGTTCATCAGAATATGATGATGTACTTTGTGCAGTTTTTGAAAAAAAATTAGAAACTACATATATATAACCTCTGCCGTTCCTCCTCAGGGTTCAGTATTGGGATCTTTGTTTTTGATATAAATTCAGAAATAAAACTATTTTCTGATAGACCATTCATGGATCTAAATAATAGTTTAACAAAGTTGTCATTTTTGGAAAATACTTGGAAATTAAAATTTTAACTTAGAAAAATGTAAACTACTACATGTTTGATCTCGGAATCTTAAAATTGGATATTAAATTGGTCGGGGTTATCCGGCATTGCCTGGTGTCCTGGGGGGAAAAAAATACAATAATTAAAAAGAAAATGTCAATAATATCTTACTTTTAAAACTTCCCTCTCTCTGTCATCTTACTTTTTGAACACGCCGTTCTCTATGCGGAAACTTTTGCAACTGCTTCAATATAATGGTGGGGGGAGTAATCAGCAGCCGATTGTTTGAGCAAGTGTCAGTGTTGTTTTTCGAACATATAACAGTATACCCCCCTTAATTTGCTTCACGATCACTTCCAAGCGAGTGAATATTAGTTGTTTTTTTTGTTTGTTTTTTTTAAAACTCTAGCTTGAAGATTAAATGAAGACCCCTATATCCTCGTATTCCCATCCCATAATATCAGATTTTTTTTTTTATTCTTTCGATTGAAACCGAAGGATATAATCAGCATGTAAATAAAGTGATATTTATTGTGCACTTGGCGTTTCCCCAGAAATTAAAAGGAACTCGTGTGTAATTCTGCTCCAAGCCCTGAACCTAATTATTTTAATTTTTTTTTTTTTTTTATAATTTTAAAGTTATAAATCAAATGAAATTAAAAATTTGTCTCCCAATTTTATGAATATCAGACACGAATAATATTGTACCCCTTTTTATAATGAAACATACTTATTCAAATGGCTAATATACATGGTTATTGTGACCTAGTTCCTTTTTCTGGATGTTTGGAGTGAATACAAACCCCACAATATTGTTGTACTCCATCGAGCATTACCTCTTCCTTTCTTAGGAGAGGATGGTTTTATTGTTTGTGTTATGCGACTCCCTCATTTGTGAGGGAGTGCCGATGAGTTTTTACATAATCATTCACTTTGCTCCCTTTTGTCCACATTAAAAACTGATTGTATGCGAATAAATAAGGCCACTTTATTCCCCTCCCCCATACAATATAACTATTCCGTTCTCTCTTATTCATGTGCACACTTGCAAAAACATGACAATTCAGATTATTTTCGATGTCGTAAATTATGTAATTGTAGCAAAACAAATTTTTCATTTTAATAAAAACTAAATTATACACTTAAATTTTTTTTTTTTTAATCTATTTGGACAAATTAAATCAAATTTGTAAATAAAAAAGGAAAAAAAAAAGTTTCTTTGTTTAGCATGTCTAAATGTATGACAAGATTGGATAAATCTTATAATAAAATGATTTAACTTTTTTTTTTATTATTACTAGACTATATAAATACTAGTGTTACTCATCCAGCATCGCCCGGGAGTTGAGATATATTGCTGGTCAGAAAAAATTTCAAATATAATCATGTTTACAATTTGTCTGGAAAGAATTTGGAGTATGAGGTCAAGTAATAATTTAAAAAAAACTTGTATTATTCTGTAAATGGCTTTAAATCAAGACAAATTTGTTATTAATTTTTTTTCAAATACCAATAAAAATTATTATTTTCACCGAGATATTCTTTGTTTAATTTTATTTGTTTTGTGAAATGAAGAAACTTTTTTTTAATGAACTTCGTTTAGTTATTTTATAGACTTGACCAATAATTGTCCCTAGTGACCGCAGATCAAATTTAATGAAAATTTCAATGATGTCTTTAGATTTCAACTTATTTGAATGTTCTGTTAACAAATCAATTTCTATAATACAAACATTAACTTGTGTGTATAATATATATACACACAAAGATATTTAGTGTTACTAAATTTTGCCAGTTTAAGTCTGCCTTCAAATTGAGGACATATTTAACTAAATCAATCTTTTTCGATAGAGTAAAAGATTTTTGCACAAGAATAATAAAATAGAATTCAAAAATTTTTTTCAATTGAGAGAGCATTTTTGAGAACTATCAGATGAAATATTCAACAATTTTAATTGTACATTTTAGTTTTTTTTTTACCGGTTGAATCGAGAAGATAGTTAAAGAAATGATCCACCATTGTTTTTTTTTTTTTGTGTAGATATGCCTTGCTGATTGTTGATAGTGCAACGGCACTTTATCGCACAGATTACAGTGGACGGGGTGAACTCTCGGCCAGACAAATGCACCTGGCCAGGTTTTTGAGAACTCTTCTCAGACTTGCTGATGAGGTATATTTTTCTTTTTATCTAACCACTCTTTTAAACCTGCTAAGAAAAAAAAAAGGGGGGGGGGATCCAAACTGATTGCTTTGAGCGACCCCCTCCCCAAACGACAGCAGTATTGCATCTTATGCAGGTATCGGATTGCATGGATTTTAAATTTTGGTTGAATTTACTGGAGTTTCAGTTGCTTCGAAGCATGCAGATTAAATGGACTTTAATTTGTTATTTTTTTTTTTTAGTTTGGTGTCTCCGTGGTGATTACGAATCAAGTTGTGGCACAAGTTGACGGAGCTGCCATGTTTTCTGCTGACCCCAAAAAACCAATTGGTGGAAATATTATTGCCCATGCGTCAACTACAAGGTGCGTATCAACCATGAAACTATTTTTTGGGGAAGGTGATGACAGTTTTGTTACCATCCTGTGCTGTAATTAGGAACGGACAAAGTACGGTCGGGGAATTTCTGAGATTACTAACCAGCAGAGAATTACCACTGTCGACGAAGGGAAAAGTATATCAGGCATGTGTACGCATTGTGATTCTGTATGGAAGTGAAACCTGGTCAGTAACAGTTGAGGACATGAGTTGTATGAAGAGAGATGATATGAGAATGATACAATGACGTAGATCTGATAGCATCAGAGGAAGATTAAATTTGGACAGTATAGGGAGATGTGTGCAGAAGAGGAGACGTGGATGGTACGGCCACGTTGAAAGAATGGTTGAGAGTTCTTGGGTTAGTAGATGTAGAACAGTTAAGGGTGTTTCTGCAGTTTCACAACGACATTAAACTATTTAAAGAAATGTATAAACTTTGTCATGTACTTGCGTGTTAGCTGAAAATAAGATTGTACAAGAAAAAATTATGCAGATTCATCCAGTGTTTATGAGAAAGAGGGATAAATAAAGACCTGGCCAGAGATAGGTTAGTTTGGAAATCAATTTCTTAAAGCCATCAACGAATGAAACCGAATATGGAGATTTCAGTCGACGGAAAAATAAATTAACTTTTCTCTTTCGTTTCAGATTGTCTTTACGTAAAGGTCGAGGCGAGACACGAATCTGTAAGATTTATGATTCACCCTGTTTGCCAGAAGCTGAAGCGATGTTCGCCATCAATGCCGACGGCATCGGAGATGCTAAAGACTGACCCCCTCCTCCTCCCCCTCTTTTTGTATATAAAACCTTTTTTTGTTCCAATTTTCTTGTTATTATTCAAAAACTTCAAAAAATGAATTTAAAAAATTTTTTTAAATTTTATTAAAATAGAAAGGCATCTTTTTTTTTTTTTTTTAACTTTTAAATTCTAATAACTTGAGCCGCAATATTATGCATGATCGAGCCCTCTGGGGTTGGAGGTATTTGCATATTGACATTGAGACGAGCATAAGTTCCACCAGATTCTCCTTTGGTTAACGTCCCAGGATTCACGCAGCAGCAACCGTCCACATCCTACGAAAAAAAAAAGGTGAAGAGATGAAAAGTGACAATTTTCAAAAAAAAAAAAAAAACCCTGAAAATATTTTGTATTGATATTTGACAGAATAGACGGCCGTGGTGGGTTCTGAGCTTCAAATTTTACATAAATTTCAATTGGAAAACAAATTTGTTTGCACAAACTAAAAACGATTATATTGGAACTATAAAATAAAAACTTAAGATTCAAAAGAAAATATGGAAAGGATGCCACTTTAGTTCGTACTACACGTTTGACGTAAACGAAATTAGCTGAAGTTTTTTTTTGTTTTTTTTTTTATATCTCCCATATGCTAAACACTTACATCCCTAAAAGTGACTCAGAAAATTTGGTTGTCAAATGAAAACTTTAAAATAAATTTTGCAAGAGAAATTGGAATTTTTAAAGAGGCTTACCATAATAAAATATCGGAGTTGTGATGGCACGATGAGGATGTGTGGTTTGATTGGAAGTTGAAAGATGTGAGCATGGTTATAACTAACCAGGGTTTCTTCAGGCGGAGGATAAAGTGGGTAAAAACTGAAAAAAAAAGAAGTGAATTAAGTTAATAATTTCAAAACATGGAAATTCGGTGTCGATTGACAAATACGGAGAAAAAAAAAAAATGCAATTTTCTTACCTGTGTTGTGTAAACAAATGACGGATGACTCTCTTGAAACGATTCGTATGTGTCGTGCTGAAGAGAAAAATAAAAATTGTTTTTAGCTGCACGGTTCTGAAGATGTTTTGAAGTAAAAATGTTTTTTAAAAAAAATCAAGCTTTAAATGATAAAAACTTGCTGTCTACCTCGCATGAACTTCTGCATTGCTTAAGTGGAAAACAACGTCTGTGGAGGTGATTCCGAAAACAACTCCATTGATTTGCAATAAACATGGATTTGAAACGAGATGCATGAACTGGAAAAAGAAAATTAAAAAAAAATTTTTAATGTGATTAATTGCTGAGAATATGTCATTAATTTTCAAATTAAAAAAAATGCCCAGTGCTTGTTTCACAATGACATGTTAAGCCTTTCTTAAAAAAGAAATTGGCTAAAGAAATGCATAAACTTTGTTATGTACTTACGTGGTAGCTAAGAAGACGGTACATCAAAAATTACGCAAATTCATCCAGTATTTATTAAATTAAAAATAAAAAACGATTTTATCTATCATCGCCAGTTTTGTTAAATTTTGAGTTTTTCAGAGAGAAAAAAAAAAATTGAGTTATCTTGCCTAATCAGTAAGCTGAACTGGATAAAATGTCTACCGATACGTAATATTTTTTTCTTTTTCTTATAATTTAATAAATACTGGATGAATTTGCATAATTTTTTCGCTACAATCTTATTTTCAGCTAACAAAGTTTATACATTTAAAAAAATATTTTAATGTCATTGTGAAACATGAAAGAAGCACCAAATGCCTTCAAATTTCAAAACTGAATTTATTTAATAAACTCAGGAAAAAAAACAACTTAATCTGAAGTAAATTTTTTATTTCATTTGGAGAAAAAAAAAAAAAAAAAAATATTCTAAAAATCACGAATCAAGTTAATGTATTTGACCAGCTGGATTCTGTTAGCATTTCCCTTTTTTTTTTTAAGAATCAGGTACTGATGGGAAGGACTACTCAATAGTTACCAAGTTGTGGATTTGACAGAACGCAGCATGAAGAGTCGTTAGTCTGCACTGATATTCACTTTACCACCTCAACCTCCTCATTTTGGCAAACTTTAATTTTATTTAAAAAAAAACAAACAAAAAACTATTAAACCCAACTAAGTTTTGTTATCAAATATAAATCACTGTTTCCAAAGTTGGAAGACTTGATCCGACATTTGGACAGATGCGGTCATTAATTACGGATCATTTTCACCAAAACCAATTCTATGATTGAAATGTTACCTTTTTGGCAAAGAAGGTTTCAGTGGCATAATTGACAAGATTCAAATTTTGGTGTCGGCAGATTGTTCAAAACTCAAATTGACACCCTTTTTTTTTTGGTGCCTCCATAATCTGGGTACGAAAGAAAAGCGGTTTGCATTTATTGGCAAGTTGAGGATAGAAACTAAAGACCTCCGCTGATTTCTGGATTAAGTAAAAGTCACTATAAAAAAAAAAAAAAAAAAAAAAAAAAAAAAAACCATGTTCACCTTGCTTTCAGGTTCTCCTGGTAACGGTGGGTGGGGTAACGCAGAAAAGCCGTTAACATCTCGCTGGGACGAAACCAAAATCATGTGACACTGAAGCCTGAAAGAAAGAAAACCATTTGAGGTTTTTGTCATCTAAAATTAAGAAAATAAAAACTGCTGATGGGAATGACCCCCAACCCTCATTCTTCCAATGATAACACGAAAAGTGGATTTGTTTTCTTCAACAGAAAAAAAAAAAAATGCTAATTCGTTATCCTGAAGAAATTATAAATTCCAGAATCACTTTAAAAAAAAAATAATAATAATGATTGATCTTAACCTAATATTGAATTTCGAGCGATCTTTAAAAGACTAATAATAAATGTCTCTCCTCCATCGACGCCTCCAAAAATTCATCACAGGTCAAAATGGGGATACTACTTCCTCGCCTTGTATAAATGCAAATTGATAACATTTTCAATAATTCAATTTGATGTTAAAACAAGACTTATAAAGACGGTAAGTGAAATTCAATGCAAATCTGAAATATTTGAATGGTGGAAGAAGGGGCTATGAAGGATTTAGGGTGAGTAGGTGTACTAGTGTATATTTTGGGGAACTGTATTGAGGAAACCAGAAGTTATCGATTCACACAAGTTAGAAAGGAGCCGAGAAATATAATACATAGTTGTCACTGTGACCTGAGTATGACACGAGCGTCAAAAATATTTGTTCAGAGTGACTAGCACATAATGAAAACCAAACCGAGGCTAGAGGCAGCCAATCGCGACACATTGGTTAAGATGTTTTTCTCAGTCCGAGTCGAAATTTGTTTCATGCCACTGTCCACAAAGATTGAATTAATGACTTACACCCAACATCCATGAAGAAAACTCAAGTCTGTAAATACAAGATTTTTATGCTTTCACTTGTATTTATTTTATACTAGCAAAACCTCCAGGCAGCAATTTAGGGAATTACGTGTTAACACCATGGAAAATGGAAAGAAAGAAAAACAAATATTTTAGCGGAGGATGTTAATCTACAATCATACCAAAATATGAATCTATTTTTTGGAGGTAATCTGCTACTAAACATTTGTTTTCATTTGTCAATTAGGATAGTCACAAAGGTCTTCGTAAACATTAAAAAATAAGTTTGTTGTTAAAATTTATAAATTAGGCATCAACTTAATACAAAAAAGTTATTTATTTTTCACAGTAAATGTAAAAACGGCGAGAGAACGGGGGCAGAGCGAGCGAGACAACCACTTTCCCCTCGCACTTTCTCTTCTGCCTCGCTCATAGTAAGCCACAACCTTCGGTAAGGTCATCAGCGAGCGCATAGAGTTAAAACTTAAGGTGTTTTAGCTATATTTCAATTTATTTATTAAATAACTTTAATTAATTATAAATATATTGCATATAGATAGCAAACATAAGCTAATGCAATTCCAAAATAATAATAAACATTAATTAATTATGAATTGTTTAAAAAATAGTTATGCTAATTAGGCAGTCAAAAGGTTATCGCTTAATCTTTTATCTCCACTATATATATATAGAATAGCAAGAATTTATGTTGTGTTATTGATCGGCCTTTGTTCCGATGGATACTACACCCCATAAACTGGCATCGTCTTGGCCTTCGGGGCTTGATTTATGCCGGTCTATGGGTCTGCCCTCAGAGTGCTCACCTTCTCTGGCGCTGGCTCTTCAAGTCCCACTTTTCCGACCCGACCTTGGGTCACATCTTAACCTTGTGGCATTAAGATAAAACTGGCCTTGTGCCTAACCTCCTGGAGAGGAGGTAAATAAAATGTATTATTGAGTCAAATAACAGTAACCCGTTTTGATTATAACGTAGGAGTGATAAATGAATAAAAACTTTTGCATTTATTCATTTAGATAAATGGTAATTCTCCAGGTTAACCACTATATGGAATATTGCTTTTTAACAGAAAATAGCGCAAAAACTTTATTATGTACTTACCTGTTAGGGGAAAATAAGACCGTACACCAAAATTTATGGAAATTCATCCAGTATTTTTGTTTAAAAAAAAAAACAAACAAAAAAAACAATTCAATTTTTATCAGTAAACGCTTTCTAGCCGGCATTACTTAAGTCTGAATTATCTCCCTTGACCTTAATAATGCCGAAATGGCGTCCGGAAAGCATTTACCAATAAAACTTGAATTTATTTTTTAAAAACAAAAATACTGGATGAATTTCCATAATCTTTTGTGTACTGTCTTTTTTATCGTAACAGGTAAGTACAATGAATGGATTTGGGGGCCAAGCCTAATGAATAGATTTTGGGGGCCAGTCCTAATGAATCAATCGTTAGATATTTGAAATGTTTCTGCACTTACTGTTCAGCAAGAGCATCGATGCCGTTTCTCAGCCGTACAAACATTTGCTTGTAAGTTTCAGTTGACAATTTCTAAAAATAAACAAAAAAAATTAATAAATATTAGAAAAAAAAATCATCAGATATGCAGAAAAGTAAGGGAGGGGGAGGAGGTAATTTACTTACAGCAATCCCTTCGTGTTCTTCGTCGATGAACGGTCCAAGCTGGAAAATATAAAATGACAAAAGAACGATTTCAATATTGTCACAAAAAAACTTGAATTTTAGATTCTTTGCAGTTTGATATGTGCATCGAAATGCAGATTCTGCAATGAATTGCCAGGAATTGATCGAGTAGCACGTCATGAAATAAGAATACACAACAAAACTTGAGCCGTCATCGGTTTATTCTCTTATATCAGGGATTCCAAACAAGAGTCCATATGAAAAAAGAGTTGTTTTTTTTTGTTTTGTTTAAAAGAGGCATCAACATCTATTCTGCGTATCCATCGTTTTCATGAGTTGTTTTGTTCGTTGGCTTTAACGTTATCTAAGGTATTTTATTATTTTGCTCTGTAGTTTGGCGGTATATATATATATATATATATATATATATATATATAATGCAATATATATAATAATGCAATGTTTAATGGCAATATTAACAGACATCAATTTAAACGAACAATAGACTTGGTTTTAGATTTTTTAAATAATAAAAAAATATTTAGATTTGGGAGAGAAATTAATTGAAAGAATGAGAAGGGAAAAAAAATAATAAATAAAGTGAACAAAAAATTAAAAAATAAATAAATAAAATACAAATATATATATTTAAAAAAAAATCTGATTTCAAATTTCACCAGTATTTGCTGCGGGACTACATCCTCACTGCTTCCTTCATATGCACATTTGAACTTTAGTTGAACACAGATCTGAAGAAGGGAAGAGTCCTCAAAATATTATAACATCGTACAGAGTTTCCACCAGACCATTTTGATGCAGGTATTACATAACATTGTGTAAATAGACATATGTGTGTATGCAAAAAAATAAATAAAAAAAGAACACATACATATATATATATATATATATATATATATATGTGTGTGTATGTATACATTGTATTAAGGGTGAAACTATTTAACCCGTTCCACCATTATATGTCTTATTTTGTTCCAACTTGTGTCTATCCTCTGCATTGAATTGCCTTTTAAGTATCACATTTCTCTCTCACATATATATATATATATATATATATATATATGAGTGAAATAAATTCCAGAAGGTATGAGAGCTCAATGTCATAAACAGAGCAAGAATAAAATAAAGTAACACAGAATCACAATCACCGGTGCAATAATTTATTTCGACCCTACGGCCTTATCCAAGCGAGACAATTACATTTTTTTTAAATTTGGAAACAAAATGACCGGGAGCGTGTGTGCAAAAGCTATTGTTCGCCTGTCTAATAGCTGATGCACATCATAGAAATCTGCACGTCTTCCGCAGAGAGCAATCTTTATATAAACATTAGTCCTTTCTTCTATACGCGCAAAAATCTAGTCTACGGGTGGCTTCAGTTGGACAACACATTTAGTCTGGGTCATTCACTCAGTGACCAGCTATAAATTACAATCAGGTCACATCAAGCTTAGTGGGCAAGACCCATCAAGCTGTTAAGCAAGATGACGCCAGCTGATATCGCTACAGAAATCTTGAAATGTAACTGGCTGTTTCGAGAGAAGGATAATTTTAATTGATCAGCGGGACCCGGGGAAATTCCACAGGTGTATCCATCTGTTGCATGTTGCTACCGTGTGTAAAATCCCTCAAAAGTTGCGATCGATGTTTAAAGTTTCTATAATTCACATTGTAGTCCATGCTTAAAATTTTTTCCATTCTATGGACGTCTGGCGCAAACGCAGACCCAATGATATTATTAAAACTGAAACATAATTATCTCAGTAATCTGGTTGATGTAGTTTCATAATATATCTTGTTTTGAGGGTCTATCTCCAAAACCCTTGTGGGAGTTTGTGACATATTTCCATCTATGGACGTCCAGCGCGAATGCAGATCCCCCCCCCCCCACACACACACACACACAAAATTATTGTAGCCTTTGGGGACAGAACAGATACTACACTTTGCAGGGATGTGAGTGGTCAATGGCAAATAAATCTGAAATTGACATTTCCAAAGAAAGGAAATGAGAAAAAGAAACAAAATCGACTCAAGGCAGAAATCAGACTTCCTTATTAAAAAAATAAAAAAAAATAAAAGCTGATTTCCACTTTTTTTTTAAATTATAAAAAAGCAAAATTCCACTAAAAAGCAGAGGTCTCGCATTCCTGACTTTAAAAGTGTATTTTAATTTGAGTTTTAGGTTCGACACAACAGGGACATCAAATTAATTTTTTTTTAAATTACTTATTTTGTATTAAATTTTCAGCGATTGGGCGATCCCATCTTTAAAAAAAAAAAAAAGTGGAGGGTGATAATGTACGTACAAACCTGAAATTACACGAGCGTATGATTATTTTAATTGATATTAGGATAAATATATAAACTAGTTGTTACAATACAAAATGAGGAGAAAGTTATAGCAGATACAACAAAAGAATGCGTGGCACTGAAGTTAAGCAACATTGAGCGTAGCCAGTACCAGATGGGTGACCATTTGGGAATACCAGGTAATGTATGTTGGAGGATGGCGAAACCTCTCCGCAAAAAAAAAAAAAAATAATTTTTTTAAATTAAAAAAAAAATTAATTACTGCCCTGATGATGTCTTTAGCAAGTACCTCAGTATAATCTGCTTATATGCACATGTTGACAGAAAACCGGCCCACCCACGGGCAGAAGTTCTGTCCTCAATCATGTGGCGAAGTTCTCCGGAGAGAGAAAGTATCTCATCGTTTTTTTTTTCTTTCAAGATACGTAATGATGTTAATTGATTTCTAACCTACGGTTGGAGGAAGGAGTGAAAAAATTGGCAGAAGAAAGTAAGACTAGAGATTTGGTAGCTTAAACGCTAGACATTTATTGTGCCGAACCTCAATTTATCTTTTTATAAACATAAAATATTTATAAAATTTTTCCAGTAAAATTACGAAGACGTTTTAGAAATCTTAAAGAAATTCTTACCAGAATGCAAACGTGTGGTTTTTCTTTTTGACAAATGTTTAGCAATTCTGTGAGTGATTCAAACATAAGACTGTCTGTCGTCAGGAACGGACCGCAAGCCGTCATCACATTCATCGAGGGAACTTCAATGAAAAGAACAAAAACAGAGATTCTTAAAATGTGTCCTTTCAATTTGCATTTTTAACGATGAAAATCAGTTTTGAATTGAAGTTTTAAATCGACCAAGGAATTTATTTTTCTAAACTTAAAAACTCAATCCAATCCAACCAGACCAACTATCATTCTTTTTCTTTCTTTGCTCGTCTTTGAAGCATGTGGTCATACGACAGTGGGAAATAAATTATCATAAAGCTTGACCATAGGTTTTTTCTTCTTTTAAATATTAAGATTTTTAAAAATGAAAGCTTTTATTTATAGTTTAAAAAAAAAAAAAAAAAAAATTAAAAAAACCGTAAATAGAAATTAAGTTTGAAAACTAGATCTTCATTTCTTTTTTTTTTTTTTTTTAAATTTAATTTTCATTTTCGTTTTTTTGGAGAAATGGAATTATTGTAAGTCAAGTGGATTGTTAAAATAAATCGCTGCCCTCAGGTTTGCAGCTGTTGGCGAAATAGAATTGTGCGTCAGATGTCTTTGAGTGGATCCGGGAGAACAAAAAAAAGGTAATCCGTGTTCCCAAGATCAGAGAGTTAAAGAAATCACTTAAACCAGAAAATGGATAATAACGAAATTGACTCCAGGTCGGCCACTTCAAATTAAATGTCATTAAAAAAATGCCTGGTCAGCTGGTGAATGAAGTCACCACTTAGGGGATCAACCACTTGGATTCAAAGAGACCATTCTCACCGAAGTCATGAATGGGGATTGTTAAACTGGTCAAACTTGAGAACAATGGGATGGAAGAGAAATTAGTCATGAGACATGCTGATACACTACTTGACCGAGCGGAGCGACTATCTTCGAGAATTAAACACTTGTAGACAATATGAGCAAAAATAGAACGAGATATTTTAGATAATTGGATTAACACGCTTGACGGCTGACCAGAGGCAAACCCAGATAATTAAGAGCACTTGATTTTGATTCTGTTTTGAGTAAAAGGAGATAAAAGAAAAATCTCTAATTTAAATTTTGCTTTACCGAGATCCGAGGGGAGGAGGTACCGAGGCCACAACGGCATTGATGGGCAGAAAATGGAGGCTGGATCAGAACCAAGATGCCATAGATGGGCGGGGTTAACAGGCCCTCAGAAAGTGAACGGCAGATTGGAGCGTGAGTCGAAGACACCGTCTGAAATTGAACGTCAGACCAAAGCCCACACCTGCTGTTGCCAAGTGTTTCCAACGTGTCTATTGAGCCCAGACTTTATACTTACTACCCCAAGCCACACTAACCAGTTCTTGATCAGTGTCACACACACAAACAGCAGCGGGAACGGTTTGAACTGTATTTCTCCCCGATTTTTATTATACATAAAAATTGTTTTCTCTTCCTCTTTAAACTCAAGTCGATTCTTATTCTGTCGCCTTCAATGTTTTCTTCATTAGCCCTATGGTTCCAGCATGCGATCAGACCTTGCCCGAGAATAATAACACAACGTGGGTGGACAAGTGATCGATCACAGACTACGCCGGACCATTCGTGGACCTCAACGCTGAGACACTCCCAGGACAAAGAGACTGCAACGGTGGGGCGCAACGTCATAACTGGCGTCATGCCCAGGATTCGAGCGTCATATCTCAATGTCTACAGAAATTGAATTTAGAAAGCATGTAGCTCGACCAAGTAAAACCGTTTATTGTTGTCAAAATTTTAATACAAAGTTCAAAGATGAAAAAAGAGTCTCCAATCTAATAGGACCCGCACTGTCAACCAAGCTCCAGTCCTTATCCCATCGCTGAAATGTTACATCCCGTTTGTTTTACAAGTATTTCAATGACCTCACAGCACTGGCGCCCCCTTAACATATATACACCTGATCAACCCGACAAGCAGCAAAATCCCACCCCTTCACTGTGTAGAACCATGTTGCCCCACTCGACGACCATCAACCCCAACGTTGTGTGTCCGTGGCATTCTTGTCTCCATCGTCTAACCGAGTCGTCTATCCACTGACGAATCGTCGAGGGCACAGCACTGGTCCACAAGTTAAATAAAAGAAACACAACTCTCGAGAAAGAACACAAACACATATACGTTGTGTATAATTTAGTTGGAACTATGAGTGTATGTGCGACATCATCGCAGACTGTCGAGACCCCCATTGTCGTTGCTCATATCATAGTTTTCCGGTCCGATCCGCTCTCTGTGGAGGTTCGATCCCTAACTGCCCGGCTACTCTCCGAAACCCAAACTCGTTAACTTTTTGCCATAAACCTTACTGTCGTCAAACTAACTTACCTTACTGTCGTAAAACGTTGTCACTCCTAAATGTCATGTCCGGTATTGTTTTCTGAGTCACCTGTCCTGAACAATGGAAACTGACCACTCCCGCATTGTCTTTTGTCTCTGTCGATGAGTCACTTCCTATCCTCGCGGCCTTCATTGTATCACAACTGTAGAGGTTCCCAGATACCGGAAAGCTTTCTATTCTAATACCTTCTTCCCTCGAACTGCTATTCTTTGGAATTCCCTCCCTGCTTCCCTGATGCTGAAATTTAAATGTAATGTGAACAGACATCTCACTGCTGAACTCCCTACTTAGGATGTCCGTGTAGGTATGGCCCTTAATTCACAGTAGCCCCTTACATCTCAATGGCAATGTGCCTTGTTCGGGGTCAAATAAAGTTTTAATAATATATAATATATATATATATATATATATATATAGAATCAAATATAAACTAAAAGTAAACTTTTAGTAGATAGAACTTATCTATCTGTATATCTCCTCTGATGATAAGATTTCGATCTTTGAAAAGCCTTGGCTTAAGGAAAGAACAATAAACATTAGTTTATTAAAGAATATACCTTGCATTGAACAATCTAAGTTTGAAATAAATCTGGACATTCGTACATGTTTATCACTCTTATTTCTTTTATATATACAGGGTGGGCCAAAATAAGGGTCCTATCTTTAAATTTGAATAACTTGAATTTGAATAACTTCCACAAAATAAAAGTTAAACTCACCAAACTTTATGTGTGTGTAGACTGACCCTTCCGAGATTTTTTGAAATAAACAAAACAAATTTTAGCCGAAAAACACTTCTTAAAACTTACAAAAACTAAAGTATTGTTTTTTACACTGTTTTGAGTTTTTTAAGCAAAAATAATGTTTTCTAAATGAGGGTACGGTCTTTAGGGCTAATACGGCTCATGCTCGCTTCGGAAGGGGTCCTTTACTTATTCTAAAAATAAAAATTTAAAAAATCAATAAATAAAAAAGTTATGAATTTTTAAAAATAGGACCCTAATTTTTGCCCACCCTGTATATATATATAATAGACAATTTCTTCATTAAAATATAAACATGTTTGAATTAACACGTCTCTTAAAATAAAAAAATTATCTTGATTAAACAAGTGTTTCACCCCCCTCCAATAAAACTTCTGATAAAAATAAAAATTCATTAATTATTTTTTTTTTGTAAAATGAAATAATCAAAGAAAATTCCGGTGATAAATTTCATAAATCTACTAAAAAATTTTCTTATTAAAATGAAGAAATTTCCGTTTTATGGTATTTTACCGATAATTAAAATTAGTCTTTTTTTCTATTAACAAAAAATAAAAATCACGAATTCCGAATTTTGTCAATTACCGTTTTTTTTTTTTTTTTTTAAACATTGTTCAGCATATTTATTTACATAAATAAAAATAGATTTTTTTTAAACAAAATAAAAAAAACAAATATATTACACTGATCCATCCGGTGAAAAATTAAACTATAAGATTAATAATTCAATAAATAATTAATAAATCCCTTATTCATCACTTTAACATTGTTTAGTTCAATATCAAGAAATCCAGATTCCTTATATATAATCGTATCACAGTCAATAGTTTTCTTCGAATGTCCGGCTGTCTTGGCAGGCCGCGAGCAGACTCAAGGCGTTTCCACGAATAATGGCGATAGAGAGGTGTTCGTAAAACCAAGACAATTCACGATTGTCTCGTGTTGTATGTCATTAATAGACCAAAGATGTCGAGGAAGTCTCGCGTGGCAGGGCCAATCACTCCACTCGTTCCCACAGCGATCGGTTGAAATACAAATCTTTCGAGAAGTTTGGCATATTTTGACTGCTTGCGTTTCTCTGCTGACGCTGTTGCATGTCCAGGGTTTGTTGCCGATTCTATCACTGACAAGGACGCAAAAGTGTCGACACAAGTTAATTAATTAGTTTTCCTAGTTCGTTTATATTTACAATTCTTATGTCATTATATAAATTTGGGAAGTAATCTCCCAGAATGCCTTTCAATAGTGCTCAATAATAGAATTGTGATTCGACCGACTACCCCTAACAATTTAAACTGCATTTTGCTTTTCATCATAATTTTTATAATCCTTATTTATTTTCAATTTATTGAGAACAATAAAAATAAAAGATGTCAATTGAATTTATTAAATGATAGCGCACCCGGTGAGAATAATTAAGTTCAATTCAGTAATTATTACCTGTTAAAAACAAGATTGCCATGCAAGCGAGTCATTTTTGTAAAATCATTTTTTTTTTTCAAAATATTTTCTTAGATTTTAATTTTATTGAAATTTGTGTACTTTATCAAATTTTATTTTTGGAGAGGTGTGTCCTGGTTTGACAAAATGTGAAAAGCCGCCTGAGGTCAGTGTTAAATACTTTAGCAGTGCACAGACAAAGAAAAAAATTGTTTCAAGAGAAAATAAAATATTATAAAGTTTCTCCCTTTCATAATTTTCATGCACAAATAGGAACATTTAAAATTTATTCTTGAATAAAAACAACTTTATTTCAATAGAAATAAAAAAAAAATTTTAATTTATTCCTGAATAACAATTTTATTTTAATAGAAATAAAAGTTTTTTTTTGTTTTTTTTTTAATTTATTCCTGAATAATTTTTTTTTATTTTAATAGAAATATCATTTTTTTTTTTACAAGAGGGAATTCCAAAAGCTAGTAATCTGATGAAAATAATCTATTAAAGTACAAAATCTTCCAGCATCTAGAGACCTCTACAGTGAAGGGGTGGGATTTTGTTGCTAGTTACATTGAGGGAGGAGGGGGGGATTACAAATGCAGAAAGTTTCTTTCAATCATTTAAAAATTAAAAAAAAATTTAAAAAAAAAAAAAGAAAAAGTTAGATTTATTTCGACTTATAGCAAATTGAAAACAAGGAAGTATAAAAAAAATTACCTTCAGATGAGATTTCAGGTTCCAAACGAGGAAGGGGCAACTCTATACCCTGCAAAATAAAGAAAAGGCATTTTTTTTTTTACTATGCAACAAACACAAAATGATGGCAGATATTTTTCATTGCTTTCCGTTTTCATTTTCCCAAGTCAATGTGGGGGGGGGGGTCGAGTTGTTTACAATCAATACTGATGCTTCAAGTTAGCTGCTGCTGATGTTTGATAAACATAGATATATATAGCAGCATAAACATTACTGGTCACCTTAGACTTTCTTACCAGAGAATGTTGGAGAGTCCAATCAGGGCAAATTCTGCACCCATCCAGAGTGACCCCTATTTGGGAGAGCTGAATTCTCCACTATAAACTGATGCTATCAGACCCAAATAGCATTTAAACTGACAAATCGAACTGTGCTTCTGACTAGCCAATTTTCATTTGTTATTGCTGTACCATGTTATTGGCAATATAATAACATACTTCGGCACAATTTATTCTAAAGTTTACCTAGTCCGACCCAGATCACTAATATAAAACATTTAATAACCTAAGAATAAAAATCAGTAAGGGAGAATAACTCATATTTTAGATTGAAGAATATAATAGGAGTTATATGCAAATAAAAATTAAAAACTAAAATAATTTCACTTCACCGGATAGGTACAGCTGGTTACTTATATCATGAAGTCTAGATCACAATTTTCTAATACAAGGGCAGCGAACTCTGAGCATACTGGTCTGATTCAGCAGAAATGTATATGACCTGTATTTTAGAGTGTTAAACCTGTATACTAGATATTAATAAAATCTACCAAGCCTCACATGATAAAAAAAAAAAAAGAATCAAAAAGAATTAATTCAACTCACCGTGTACATTTTTTTAACTAAAAACTTTTTACCAGTATAATTGACTCCATCCACAAGCACAACCTAATAAAAGAAAAAAAAAATTTAAAAAAGAAAAAGAAAAAATAAAGAAAAAAAAGTATATTTCTTTCACAGAAAAGAAAATCTTTTTTTTAGAAGCACATCAAAAAGATAATCATTTTTAACATTGAATTCTCAAAACATTAATTTTTCATTTTCTTAAAAGGCAGATTTATGGTAGCCAATAACTATTGCATCAGTTCCGCTTATCCACTATCGCATCGCTTCCTGGTTCTTGTCCGTGCTGCTGCTGATGAGACATGTCATTTGCAATCCTAACAATCCAATTGACGCAGAATGATAGTTTGTGAAGACATTCACTCGTTTTTGATAGAATTCTTTTTCTTTTCAGCGACCTTTCCACGCTTAAAGGTCTACTATCACGTCTCTCCAATCAATTCTCTCTTCAGACATTCATGCTGTTCTGAACCACCACAACCGTTTTTTAAGTTTTCCTCCAAGGGTTGCGGAATCAGAAGGTATACGGTCCGAATACCTGCTAGAATTCCAAAATATCTGACCGATTCCTTACACCTTATTTTAAGTCTTCCAATATTCGGACTGCTGATTCTTCAGGGATCAAGAAATCATGCTCCGATTTCTAGCATTCTTCTTATGAGTTCAAGTGAAATTCCAAAATCTCCAAATCTTTCCGACTCTGCAACTCTGCTTCCGTCTAGTTGACTTACCAAGGCTTTAGAGTCTAGTTCAACCCCATAGCTGAGGGGACAGATGTATTTATACCTTTCCTAAGGGCACGGAGTAACCTCGAACACAAACTCTGTCAAAGAAGTGGATTCTAACTTTGTAATCAATTGTACGAAATAAGAAATAAGATTGGGTTGAACATGAACAATCATTCCAAAGAAATATTTACAATTCAGGATAAAAGCAAATCCAATGTTCACACAATTCACTAAATCATTGATTTTCCATACAATAAAAAAACAAGATAGAATAACTCAGCAGAATAACTCAGCAGAATAACTCAGCAGAATAACTCAGCAGAATAACTCAGCAGAATAACTCAGCAGAATAACTCAGCAGAATAACTCAGCAGAATAACTCAGCAGAATAACTCAGCAGAATAACCCAGCAGAATAACCCAGCAGAATAACCCAGCAGAATACAAAATTTATGACATAATATTTTGTAATCATGTTACAAAAATCAGCACTCATCAATATTTCTCAATATGTACACGTGTTTCAGAAAAGATATAACTCAGTAAAATACAAAATTTATGACAATATTTTGTAATCTTGCTACAATATTTTGTAATCTTGCTACAATATTTTGTAATCTTGCTACAATATTTTGTAATCTTGCTACAATATTTTGTAATCTTGCTACAAAAATTCAAATAATATTTGTTGGTGTTAAATTTTTTGTAGCATGATTACAAAATATTGTTATAAATTTTGTATTCTACCGAGTTATGCTATAATCTGTTGGACTTGTGAAGATTGTCAAGAATTCTACTCACGTCATAAACAAAATAACTGAAAGTGTAAGTTGTCCTAGGTGTCATCAAATATGCAAATTAGTTGATAACGATAATTCTTTAAAATTAAATAAGATTTTAAAAAAGATTCTAAAAATACTGAATAACTTCAGAAGTGAGAGTGAAAAAATTCCAGTGATGTTTAAAATAAAATAAGTAAACTTACCTGTCCTGGGAACAAGGAATAATCTGTGAGTTCACTAAGGTCAAGAGGGATGCGTTTCCCAGCAGATGTCTCCCTGGAACCTTCCAGAAGAACAGTATGTGCATTGGCTCGGCCCTCATGATCACAACAAATTCGTCCAGCAACACTAACAACTTCCTAATGAAAAAATATTTCATAGGTAGAATTATTTACAAAAAAAAAAAATTAATTAATGCATTTTTAGTGTAGAAAAAAAAAAGTTGTGAATGTGCTTTTCAATTTAAAATATTTTCGAAAGCAAGAAATATATTTTTTTACAAAATGAATTTAAACTGGTTATGTGTTTACCTGAATTGGGTTGGTGACGTGAAAAAGAGACTCGATTTTATGCAGTTGCTTCAATTTATCAGATATTTCTTCTATTTCTTCATTAAAAGCTACAAAGAAAAAAAAAATGCTTAAAAACATAAAAATAAAACAATCCATTTAAATATTACAACAAAGTCCATCACTCCAATCTCGGAAACAACACGACCAGATATCTCTGATTTCTGGGTAAAGTCCGTTTTAGGGTGATCTGAACCCAGCTAAAACTGTCAACCCCCTCAGAATATGTCCCGAATTTAACAACGGTTAAAACGTTGTATGCTGACTTTAAACGCGTTTGTACAGATACAAAGGCTGAATGTTCAGGTCACCCAAATTCGACAGTTGTCACAGAAAAGATCAAAAATGTCCAAACTTGTAAATTGAAGTTGTGTGAGATAGCAGAGGAGTTGAAGATATCAAAAGGTGAAGGTGTATTCACGATTTTGTATGAACATGAGAAAGCTGTGTTCAAAGTGATTGTCGCATTTGTTCACACGCGATCAAAAAACACTGTTGACGATTCAAAGTGTTGTTTGCAACTGTTTCAATGCAACAAAAGAGTTTTTGCGTCAATATGTGACAATGGATGAAACATAGATTCACCACTTCACTTGCAGTCAGCTGAGTGGACAGCAGCAGGTGAAAGCCATCCAAAGTGACCAAAGACGCAAACATCAGCAGACAAGGTTTTGACTTCCGTATTTTGGGATACGCAAAATATTTTGTTCATTGATTACTTTGAGAAAGGAAGAACCATCAATAACAAATACTATATATCGCATTATTAGTGTGTTTGAAGGAAGAAATTAATTTTTTTTTTTTTTAAATGGCCACAAAGACAATATACAGTGTCACAAATCGATCGCAAAACTACATAAATTGCATTTCAAATTGCTTCTGTCCCCACCCTATTGTCTAGATCTGGCTCTCAGCGACTACTGGCTGTTTGCAGACCACAAAAGAATTCTCCAGGGAAAGAGATTTGGTTTCAATGAAGAAGTGATATCAGAAATTGAGGCATATTTTGAGGCCAAAGACAAATCATTCTACAGAAAAAAAAATCATTGGATTGTTAGAAAAGCGTTGGAATCCTAGAAGGAAGGGACTATGTTGATGAATAAAATCTAATTTTGCCTAAAAGTTGTTTTATTAGTTAGGTCTGGGACTTATTAAGTGATGTGTTAAATATTAGTTTTTGGGTACTAAATCTGAAACTAGCAGCGACTCAAAACTGTACTCGATGCGAGCATACTGGTCGAGTATCCCTGTCTCAACCAAGGGGTGATTGACCCCCCCCCCCCTCCCCAATATATTCCTAACAGAAGTTTGACTTCGCGGTTGGTGGCAGAACACAGAACCAGTGAATCATTCTACCTATTTATAGAAATTAAAAAAAAAATTAAAATAAAAAATTCTCAGTAGCCCCTTACGTCTACAGTGGCGACCTGTCTTGTTTGTGGTGAACTATGTAAAAAAAAAAAATAAATAAATAAATAAAAAAATAAAAAATTTTACACAATAAAGAGTGAATGTTTATAAAAAAAAATTTTTTAAAAAAACTCACTTTCGGCATGTCTGTATTTCTTTTCAAACATATACTCATACTGACTACTTAGTGAACATGTAGGATGCAGAAGTTCCATTGAATAATTACGCTTCAATTCCGACCAAGTAGCAGAAGCGACATTTCCAAAATCCAAAACAGATTCACCAGCATTTTTACGGTTTTTGAATATACGGGGTGGAGTGGCACTGAAGAAAAGAAAAAAAAAATAAATATGCAAATGAGAGGTTGAGAGGATGACATCATGATAAACGAACTACATACACTGAAACACCCCCCCCATCCCCACCCCAAGAAGGGTTAATGCCTGGGAGGATGATATTATGACAACAGAATAGATAGTACAGTAATTCCCCCCCACCAAAAAAGATATTTTTTCAGTCTGCAATTTTCCAACAGAATCTTGAACAAAACTTTGTTAGAAAAAGAGTTTTAATTGATTGTGAAAATCTAAATGCATAAAACATGACGTCTGTATGCTCGTATATACACCCAGGGGTAAATGGGGATCCTCAGCCAGGTCTACAGAAAACGGTGATGCAAAACTTGCGTCAAAAGTGATTACAGGTCATCTTGCCTTTGCATGTTACCGGGAAGCTCAGAGAATGGTACTTGTACTGTTCAAGCATTTGTCACCCTAATGATGTACAGATAATGATCTACAATCTCATCTGTCAGTCAATAATAATAATAATAAAAAAACATGAAATTTTTGGTTTAAAATCTCTCAGACAAAATCAGGAATGAAGAAAGGGTGAGAGTAGAGAATCGTGATTCGACGGCACTCATCATAGAAACCCATAATTAAGCACTTGCAGAGTCGAAATTCTGTCTACAAATAAACCTCGATGTAGCACACAAAGTGATATAGGTGGCGATGTTGGCAGTGACCAGGCTGCAGCTGGGACCACCAGAAAATGTTAAGTTAGGAAATAACTGATGAAGAAGTGAGCAACAATAAAGACTGGCAAATTCATTAAACTCCCCAGACAAAATAGTGCCCTGACAATTAGTTGTTAGATTCTAGATGGCCAGATAGTAATAAGCTGAGTGACTAAGAAAAAGACTGGACATTTATGATTTGTGGTCAAGAACAAATATATTTGGAGGACTGGCTGTCGAGGGGTTAGTTCAGTTAGGGGAGATCGTCGAGAGAGTCCAGAAGTCAAAGAGAGAAGGATCTCGGCGTCAGACAACAATCAACAGACAGTGTTTGGGTCCCTAGCCACGATGGTATCACACATGCACTCAGAACACAACTAAGTTCATACCTACAACTCGTCTTGTTGTTTCGTTCTTAGAGATGATCATCAGGCTAAACTCTGACCAGTTCTATCCAAGTCACTTGGACCAACTTTAGAGAATTCAAAATCACACAATGTTGGTGTTTGTAATCGATTTCATTTTGTATGATCATTATCATCCTCATATTCAGTTTAATATCCGTTTTACATGCTGGACAGCTTCAAGAAATTGACTTTTAAACTAACCTATCTCTGACCAGGTCTTTATCCTTCTTTCTCTAAAGTCCATTTTTATCACTTCCTCCCATGTTTTCTTCGGCCTTCCCCCGTGAACTTGACGTTAACTGTTCTAAATTCATCCATTCTTTTAACATGACTATACCATCAAAGTCTCCTATTCTGCACACATCTCCCTATACTGTACAGATTGAATCTTTTTCTCGGGTCATCATACCTAAATCTATTTTTAAGACTCACATTACACATCGATAATATCCTTTCCATGCAACACATATCCTCAATCTCAGTAATATTTAACAAAGAGAAGAGAGACCACACAGGAAATTGGAAATATGTCTGATCTGAAGTTTGACCACCCAGAATTCCATTTGTCCAATTGAGAAAATAATATATGAGGTTCCCGGCTGTGGTTATGATTTATCCAGAGTCTTCTAAATTTAATGACTCCAGATACAGCAGTTTATTTTAGAAAGCAGTTTATTTTATGTTCATGAATTGATTGGCAGTAGATGCTGGCTCGCCATTATCTCATGTGATCCTTCTAGGGTGATCCTGGTGATATCTACATATGTTTCAACAGATGAGCAGCGGAGGTAATTCAAAGTTTGCGTTCTGGGGTCTGAGAGTCAGTGGGGTTTGTGCGCTTCTTCCAGTAAGATGTGTCCTTGGACTTGTTTTGATTTGGTCAAGCTAAGATTTCTCATTTGTAAATCTATTATTCAAAAGAAAATGAGTACCATTTTAACCTCCCAAAAAAAAAATAAATAAATAAATAAACCCCTGATACTTGTTTGAAACTGGAGTCGTGGTTTTTTTTTGAAAGGAGAATTCTTGTTACAGCACTGACTGGGACCACACGGTCGACACTGCGACCAGTGTCAGAATCGAACAAGGATTTTGAACCTGCACAACGAGCGGACGATCACAGCCTGTACAGTTAACGCACACAAAAGCACGTTCGTACCTGTGCTGGTTTTAGAAGTACTTCCATGGAATGTGCTCCGACAAACTTAATACACTTATACCCCCTGAACCTAAATATCCTCAACACACCAGACTAGCAGCAACATCCCACCCCTTCACTGTAGAGGTGTCGAGATGCCAGATTTCGTGTGGCGGAAGTGATGGTCCTGAGCCAGAATCGAGCAGTGGAAGTGGCCCCCCGACTTGCTTCGTCCCCGCCATTGCCTGGCGAAGTAAAGAAATTTCGAATTCATAGGTTACGAGTGAGAATTGAACTCATGACCTAGGAGGAACAAAACAACTGGTTATTGCACTGCAATAAGCAAATTCACCTTAATAACAAACATAGTGAACCAACAAATTCTTCATTTTCATTGGTTAAACAGAATCTACTGAAATTGAAAATCTGCTGATAAAAAGGAAGGAAGAAAAAAAAAAAGACAGAAGGGAGAAGTGAGAATCAGTCAGATTATTTTGTAAGCCAAATTATTTTATCTTATTGGAGCTCGAAGAGAGATTGGTGGTTTTATAAATTTTTTAAGTGTTTGGAGTCCAAGTGATAGACTTTCAAATCCTCTCTTTCATTTTGATAGCTTCTTTCCTCAAATCATTCACCATCGGAATTCCATCCCTGCTCCCGGTTTCCCTGATTGCACCAACATGCAGAAATTCAAATGTAATGTGAACAAGCATCTTGCACCTTTATTAATCTGACCGCTATCACAGTAGCCCCTTATGCTTCAGTTGTAGTATGCTTTGTTTGGGGAGCTAACAAAAGTAAACAAATTTTTATTTTTATTCTATACAACTGACAATCTGATAAGTTATTGCGAGTGATAGTTTATGTAATAAGCATTTATCAAAATACATGACATCGTCGTAAATGATATAAGATGTGATAGTCATGTGCAGATAGGAAATTTGCATTGGTAATTAAGATGACATGTTCAGAGGAATCTTGAGTGAGATGTGCCAAGTAAGCTAGTCAAATCTTTCTCTTGGCTATTATCTGAAAACCACGACAGACGTTTTTTTCCAGAGATCCTTTTCCACTCTTCAATAAGCTGCTTAGTGTTGGGAATGACTACCAATTTCTGAATCCATTTCTAAATATGTGCTTCAAGTTTAAACAAGCGAATTTAAAAATTAAACTGTGCAAGTTAGTGTTTATTTCTTTCTTTTTTTTTTTAATATATTTACTTGACATGTTGCAACCACATTGTAGAAATGTCTTAAGTAAGAAAACAGAAGCGAGTTTGCAGCCTGGGCAACGCCGGGCACCTCGACTAGTTTTGAAAAGAATTACACATAAACATGAAAAAGAAATTGAGCTTGTCTTTGAAATTCCCTCCCTGCTCCCTGTTTCCCCAACTGTAACAACATGCCCCTATAAATATGGCCCCTAATTCACAGTAGCCCTTTACGTCTCAGTGGCAGTGTGCCATTTTGGGGGTGAATAGAAATTTAAAAAAGAAAAAAAAAGGGGGTTCAATTGCAGAGGAGTATTCATAATTCTTGATTCTTACCTTTTCGGTGAATAGAGTTCAGCTCGAAGAGATGAGGACATACTCGTACTCAAAGATTTTTGGGAAACACCATTTCTTTCTGGAGTTGCGGATGTTTTTGTCTTGCTTGGCGCCTGAAAAATCATGTCACACAATATTTAAAGCAAAAAAATTCTAACATATAAAGTTATCTTGTCGGATTTTCAAGGTCAGACCTAAATAGCATTTAAGCTGACAATATAATTATGTATTTAGCTACAATTTATTTTAAAAATTACTAAGTTTAGCTCAGACAACTGGTAATATAAAATATTTTTAAATAATCACCTAAAAATAAGTAAGGGAGACAACTCTTTTTTAAATTGGAGTTGTCTACCTTAAGTTTAAAAATGTACAAACAAATTAAATCAAGAATTTCATATCATCATCATAATAGCAGCAGCAGGCTTGCTCCTATGTTAGTAGAATGGTTATCACCTGTCACCCATTATTTGGAATCATGGACTCACACAGATAAAAAATAATGTCTGAGATTGCGAGGTTCTTTCTTTTAAGGAGTCGTTTTAAAAACATTTTTTTTTAATTGTAACATTACAACATGAAGTACACTAAATATACCCCGGAAAAATTTGAAATATTAAGGGAAAAGTGTCTCATTTCCCCTCTGTAAAATATAGTTACAGCCATGACAGGGAAATCACCATTGTATTCGGTTTAACGGCTGCTTTACATGCTGGCATGTGGTGGATGGCTTTAACAGCTTTAATATTAAAGTGAAAGTACATCAGGGTTCTGCACGAAGTCGTTTTTCATTTGTGTCTAAGAAGCATTGTCCAGGGAGTTTTGTACGGGTTCTCCAGAAGAGATGCTGTATGCTAATGATTTAGTACTTGCCTTTGAAACAATGTTAGGTCTATTTGTTAAGTTAAAGACTTGGAGGAATGCTACAGAAAGTAAAGGTTTGAGAGTGAATGTTACTAAGACAGAAATGATGATCAGTGGTTGTAGCGTTGGAAAGCCCCCCAAAAGAGGAAAGTTCCCCGGCTCAGTTTGTGGAAAGCGAGTCAGGTGCAATTCAATTTACGGTACTCTTATAGCTGACACACCATGTTTCTGTGACTTTGCGTCATCAACGTTCGGACAGGTTACGGAAGCACCCGAGAGTTGACAAAGTGAAAACTGCCGAATGCTAAATTGAAGACTGGCAGACGATAAATTACGACAAAGAAAATCAAACTAAAATACATATATACAAATAAAGAACGAACAAACCATAATTAAACGAATGTTAGTAATTAGATGTTTATTTGTGTTTGTCAAAGGAACCATTGTTAAATGTTTTTTGTTTGTGCACCAGAAAGTTTCAAAAGATGATTTTGTTTGATCTGTTAAGCAAATGTTATTGTTTTTTTTTTTTCAATGTTTTTTTTTTCTTTTTACATTTTTTGTCAATTTTTTTCTTGTTAACATAAACACGGCAACAACTGTTTTTAAGCAATTTTGTTTTGTTTTCTTATTTTAACGAAAACAAACTGTTTAAAAGCAAATGTTTCTTGGTTAATAGTTTCGTCAACTCTCGGACGCTTCAGAGACCTGCCTGAACGTTGACGACGCAGAGTCACTGGAAACATGATGCATCAGCTATAAGAGTACCCAATTCTTTGTGGTACTTGTAAGCATCGGGTACACAAGAAGTGAAATTACAGGTAGGTTGAGAGATGATAAGCCGTTTGTGTGCAAGAAGCATAAGACAATGGAGACGGATGAGAAGTCAGATGTGGAGAAAGTATATTTAGAAGGTTAGGCTATTGAGGTTGTTGAGAAGTTTTGTTACCTTGGTGATGCTATTGGAGCACAGGGTGGAGCAGGTGCTAATGTCATTGGAGCACAGGGTGGAGCAGGTGCTAATGTCATTGGAGCACAGGGTGGAGCAGGTGCTAATGTCATTGGAGCACAGGGTGGAGCAGGTGCTAATGTCATTGGAGCACAGGGTGGAGCAGGTGCTAATGTCATTGGAGCACAGGGTGGAGCAGGTGCTAATGTCATTGGAGCACAGGGTGGAGCAGGTGCTAATGTCATTGGAGCACAGGGTGGAGCAGGTGCTAATGTCATTGGAGCACAGGGTGGAGCAGGTGCTAATGTCATTGGAGCACAGGGTGGAGCAGGTACTAATGTCATTGGAGCACAGGGTGGAGCAGGTGCTAATGTCATTGGAGCACAGGGTGGAGCAGGTGCTAATGTCATTGGAGCACAGGGTGGAGCAGGTGCTAATGTCATTGGAGCACAGGGTGGAGCAGGTGCTAATGTCATTGGAGCATAGGGTGGAGCAGGTGCTAGTATGATTACAAGAGTTATGAGTAGATGAACGTAAGGAAACTGCTGCAATTTTTAATAAGCAGAGTGTTTCCACTGTTAACCAAGGGAAGAGTCTATTAGGCATGTGTATGAAGTGTGATGATGTATGATGAAGTGAAACCTGGTCAGTGAGGATTGAGGATATGTGTTGCATGAAGAGAAATGATAAAATGTAAGGACGGATGTGTAATGTGAGTCTTAAAGACAAGCTTAGATCTGATGAGCTCAGAGGAAGATTCAATCTGGACAGTATAGATAAGAGTTTCTGGGTTAGTGGATGTAGAACAGTTGAGGTAGCAGGGTCAGTTGGCAGAGTAAAGCTAAGGAAAACATGAAAGAAAGTGATAAGAATGGACTTGAGAGAAAGATGGATAAATAAAGACCTGGACCGAGATAAGGTAGGTTGGAAGTCAATTTCAAAAATATATTTATTCATTTTTTAATAAATATTTATTGAAATACATGAAACTGTAGCTGTGCTAGTTATGTAGCAGGGTGCCATCAGCATAACGATGGGAATTTAAGTTCTATTTATGCGAAAGGCCGGTATATCTAGAAAGACTGACTTAGAGATTCTACGAACGTTGTCAGAATATACCTTATAGCTACGTGTCAGTCTATTTTCAACTTCCCCAAACAGGGCTCAACTTTAATCTCATTAAAAGGGCTTATAACAATATTAATTTTAAATAAATAATATTAAATTATTTTTACCTACATACACTAGCATTTCAAGCTTTCACTCTCATCAGTGCAGGGATAATATTATATATATATATATATATATATGATATAGATTATATATATATATATATATATATATGATATAGATTATATATATATATATATATATATATATATGATATAGATTATATATATATATATATATATGATATAGATTATATATATATATATATATGATATGATATAGATTATATATATATATATATATATATGATATAGATTATATATATATATATATATGATATAGATTATATATATATATATATATGATATAGATTATATATATATATATATATGATATAGATTATATATATATATATGATATATATATATATATGATATAGATTATATATATATATATATATATGATATAGATTATATATATATATGATATAGATTATATATATATATATATATGATATAGATTATATATATATATATATATGATATAGATTATATATATATATATATATGATATAGATTATATATATATATATATGATATAGATTATATATATATATATATATGATATAGATTATATATATATATATATGATATAGATTATATATATATATATATATGATATAGATTATATATATATATATATATGATATAGATTATATATATATATATATATATATGATATAGATTATATATATATATATATATATATGATATAGATTATATATATATATATATATGATATAGATTATATATATATATATATATATATATGATATAGATTATATATATATATATATATGATATAGATTATATATATATATATATATATATATGATATAGATTATATATATATATATATATATATGATATAGATTATATATATATATATATATATATGATATAGATTATATATATATATATATATATATGATATAGATTATATATATATATGATATAGATTATATATATATATATATGATATAGATTATATATATATATATATGATATAGATTATATATATATATATGATATAGATTATATATATATATATATGATATAGATTATATATATATATATGATATAGATTATATATATATATATATATGATATAGATTATATATATATATGATATAGATTATATATATATATATGATATAGATTATATATATATGATATAGATTATATATATATATATATGATATAGATTATATATATATATATATATATGATATAGATTATATATATATATATATGATATAGATTATATATATATATGATATAGATTATATATATATATGATATAGATTATATATATATATATATATATGATATAGATTATATATATATATATATGATATAGATTATATATATATATGATATAGATTATATATATATATATATATATGATATAGATTATATATATATATATATATATGATATAGATTATATATATATATATGATATAGATTATATATATATATATATATATGATATAGATTATATATATATATATATGATATAGATTATATATATATATATATATGATATAGATTATATATATATATATATATATGATATAGATTATATATATATATGATATAGATTATATATATATATATATATGATATAGATTATATATATATATATATATGATATAGATTATATATATATATATATATGATATAGATTATATATATATATATATGATATAGATTATATATATATATATATATATGATATAGATTATATATATATATATATATATGATATAGATTATATATATATATATATATATATGATATGGATTATATATATATTTATATATATGATATAGATTATATATATATATATATATATGATATAGATTATATATATATATATGATATAGATTATATATATATATATATATATGATATAGATTATATATATATATATGATATAGATTATATATATATATATATATATGATATAGATTATATATATATATATATATATGATATAGATTATATATATATATATATATATATGATATAGATTATATATATATATATATATATGATATAGATTATATATATATATATATATGATATAGATTATATATATATATATATATATATATATATGATATAGATTATATATATATATATATGATATAGATTATATATATATATGATATAGATTATATATATATATATATGATATAGATTATATATATATATATGATATAGATTATATATATATATATATATGATATAGATTATATATATATATGATATAGATTATATATATATATATATATATATATGATATAGATTATATATATATATGATATAGATTATATATATATATATGATATAGATTATATATATATATATGATATAGATTATATATATATATATATATATGATATAGATTATATATATATATATGATATAGATTATATATATATATATGATATAGATTATATATGATATAGATTATATATGATATAGATTATATATATATGATATAGATTATATATATATATATGATATAGATTATATATATATATATATGATATAGATTATATATATATATGATATAGATTATATATATATATATGATATAGATTATATATATATATATGATATAGATTATATATATATATATGATATAGATTATATATATATATATATATATGATATAGATTATATATATATATGATATAGATTATATATATATGATATAGATTATATATATATGATATAGATTATATATATATATATATATGATATAGATTATATATATATGATATAGATTATATATATATATATGATATAGATTATATATATATGATATAGATTATATATATATATATGATATAGATTATATATATATATATATATGATATAGATTATATATATGATATAGATTATATATATATGATATAGATTATATATATATGATATAGATTATATATATATGATATAGATTATATATATATATATATATGATATAGATTATATATATATGATATAGATTATATATATATGATATAGATTATATATATATGATATAGATTATATATATATGATATAGATTATATATATATGATATAGATTATATATATATATATGTATTTTCCCTGTTAAGTAATGCTAACCACACAAATGAGGTTCAAAGAAATGAATTAATCCGCGCCTGTTTTTTTTATCGTTTATTTACACTTTTACCCAGAAATAAATAAGAATTCTGACGAAATTTATTACTTACTGAATTTGGAGTTTTCACCTTATAAATACTCATAATATCTTCTCTGTAATTCTGTTAAGGAAGAAGTCAATCATTATCGTTGCATTCACGAATTAAAAACAAAACTAAGATGCAAGTTAAAATCTTAAATGTATTAATATTATGGATTTCATTGTTCGGACCGACTTCCTCATCTTGGCTGCCATGCTCACAACGTTTCGGCCGTTCTGCCCTCCGACCTTCATCAGGTGTCTTGTATTGAACTCGGGAACCATTTGTCCGGATTGTCGAACCCAATCCCTTTGTCACGGGGGTACCACGCTCGGATTTCATTTTTTTTGGCTCTGGGACACACTCGATTGATAGCTTCCTTTCTTCGGACCGCTCGCTTTTGGAATACCCTTCCTGCTTCCCCGACAGTACCAACATGCAGAGATTACAAATCTAATGCGAACAAGAATCTTGCTGCCAGATTCTACACCCATGTTGCCACCTTATAAATCTGGCTCATATCACAGTAGCCTTTACACTCAAGTGGCAATACTGCCTTGTTTGAGAGGTCTAATAAAAAGAAAGAAATGTAAATATCTTGATACAAAAAAGAGAGAGAAAGCGAGAGAGAAAAAAAAAAGAGAGAGAAAAAAAAAAGAAAGAGAGAAAAAAAAAGAAAAAAAGAGAGAGAAAAAAAGAGAGAGAAAAAGAGAGAGAGAAAAAGAGAGAGAGAAAAAGAGAGAGAGAAAAAGAGAGAGAGAGAGAAAAAGAGAGAGAGAGAGAAAAAGAGAGAGAGAGAGAAAAAGAGAGAGAGAGAGAAAAAGAGAGAGAGAGAGAAAAAGAAAAGAGAGAGAAAAAAAAGAGAGAGAGAAAAAAAAGAGAGAGAAAAAAAAGAGAGAGAGAAAAAAAAGAGAGAGAGAAAAAAAAGAGAGAGAAAAAAAGAGAGAAAAAAAGAGAGAGAAAAAAAGAGAGAGAAAAAAAGAGAGAGAGAAAAAAAAAAGAGAGAGAAAAAAAAAAGAGAGAGAGAAAAAAAAGAGAGAGAGAAAAAAAAAGAGAGAGAGAGCAAGGCTGGCTTAACAGTAATCGCTTTTTAAAAAAGAAAACAACTTTACCTTCTATTTACTTATAGCTTTCAGTCTTTTTTCAGCTCAAGCCGAACCCTAATATTTTGCTTTATATAAATAAATAGATCCATTTGTTGACTCGAGCTTATTAACAATGAAATCATGTTTGGAATGTTGTGGTAAGGAATCTATTGATGTGAATACGATGCATCACTGCGTTGTCTGCCTTCTACTGCCCAACCGATGCAACTTGAAAGATCTTGCAAATAATAATGCAAAGGACTGCGTAAAACGTGGGAAACTATTGTATGACGATATGCTTCAAAGGCACACAAAGAAGAAGAATAAAATGCCACTCAACCAATTTCAAATTTCTCTTATCGAAAAGATCGCTTTGACACCATTAGATTCTAACCTTCCACTTTAAACAAACAACTATGGAATTGGCACATAAGAATCTTAAGATATTCCATTCAGTTTTAACGTGATTATGAATTTGATTATTTTCAATTTTTTTTAGAGAAAGAGATTTTGAAAATGTAACCAATAAAGAAAATAGAGGGACATGTTTGGTTAGAAAAGGATACAATCCAGATGGATCACTCATAAATACTGAAGCAGGATCATCTTTGACTTGACTTTTAACTGGAGCAGATGATTTCTTTGCCAAAACCTAGAAAAAAAAAAAAAAAAAAAAAAAAAAAAAAGGTTCATAAATATGAAGATATTTTCATCTCACCATTTTATAAATAAATTTTCATTCCTACGGCAAAAATAAAAAGCAAAACATTTCTTCCTTTGTTTAAAAACTGAAAAACATTTTTTTTTTTTTCAATACAGCTTCAATATTGTCAGCTTCAACCAAAAAAAAAATAAATAAATAAAAAAATAAAAAAATCTCTAACTCATCTTTTTCTTATGAAATGAATTTCAAAACTCAAAACGACAATAAAAATATGAGATGAAAAGAATTTTTGACAGAATTATTGGACGAGAAAGAGAGTAAATGGAGTGCGAGTTGAATTTTATAACAAATTGGGCACAAGGCTCGTTGGTTTGGGAATGGAGGGGCCGTGTTGGTCCGCGATATACTCTTAAACTATGCACTTGCATCACAATACCACATTTGCTCTATGGGTTTAACTATTTATAATATCAGCAGCGTTTTCGTGAATTTTATTTACAAAAAAATATACAAATGTGAAAATGATGGAAGTGGGACGACTAAAACACCCAAAAAGCAAATAAAACGTGCTACAGTGTGGGTTAGTAAGGCCCTTTCAACCCTTGCTAATCGTAGACTTCTTACTGTTTTCCGGTTTGTCTAAGCGAGAAACAAGCAGGTCGATCCCTAAATGGGAAGGAAAAGAAAAAGCGGATTGTAATTGGGGAGTAGATGGTGTCCTTCCAAGATAAAATCATTAGCACAAAATTAAAATTTATAATTAGACACAATAACTTGTTAGCCATGAAAACTACTGTGGACCGAGAGTTGTTTTGATAAACAATGTCATGTACACGCGAACTGGATACGACACAGGAAACAAAGACAAAATAATATAAGTTAGTAGACAGAGAATGGAGAAGGCAGAAATGCTAAAATTGCGATAGACTGGAACACCAGCTGGCAGATTAATTCTTCCTCCTCAGGCGGTCAAAGAATGTGTCGTCCAAATCAGCAAAGTCTTCTTTCCAGAAGAGTGTTCATGATGACGATGCTGTTGCATCTAAAGCCAACTTGCCCACAAATGCAGAAGAAAACTGGGTGCATGTTCAGTGCTTCGGCCACATGAAAAAATTATTTATTTATGAAAACAATATTATGTACTTACTCAGTGGTATTTTATTGTTCAATATTGAAAAAAGTAGGAAAAATTATCCGCTAGAACTTTAATTACAAGTATTTTCCCATTTTACGTATTATAGCAATCGCTTCGATGAGTATGCCTCCATCTTGTTTCGTTGGACACAATTCAAGGGCATTCGCGTTATTATCTGCCCTTGCAAGTTATCTTCCCTTGATTTGTGTCCAACGAAACAAGATGGACGCATACTCATCGAAGCGATTGTTATAATATGTAAAATGGGAAAATACTTGTAATTAAAGTTCTAGCGGATAATTTTTCCTACTTTTTTCAACATTGAACAATAAAATACCACCGAATAAGTAAATAATATTGTTTTCATAAATAAATAATTTGTTTTCATAAAAAATTAAGTTTTCCGTATGGCCGAAGCACTGAACATGCACCGAAAAGTGTTTTTGCGGACAAGACTCAAATCTCAAAACCCTTCCCACATTCAAAAAAGAAATGCACATAGAGTACACTTCAAAATTCGATTGCTTTCACCTGCTGCAAAGATTCTACAGCAGGTTCAAGGATGTTAGAAACCCAAGGACTGTCTTCACTGGCAATCGGCAGCTCCTGGTTACCCTTTCCTCTGCATCTGAATAATTTGTGGCATGAATGAGTATCTAACCCGCCTCTGGGTTACCAACCGTGACCGATGAATACAGAGGAGAACTGCTTTCGCAATAACTTGTATATCTTATGACACTTCAAATGATTGAACATACCTCACCCTTTAATGATCGATAAACGGGCAGTTTAATTACTGGGATCAAATTTAGTTTGCACTCAGGAAAGGAGTAGTGCCTTCCTCTGCTTTGAAAAAGAGAACCTTCAGTTTGACCTCAACTGCATTTTTTTTTTTAAACAAAAAAAACAAAAAAATTTAATTCCTGAATGAACTTACCTCTCTTTGCATGTTGAGCAACATTTCAACTGTGGGTTCCTCAGTCAAATCACGATTCTTTGTCATGAGAAAAGCGAGCCAGTTGTCGTGTAAATCGCCGGCATCAAGATTGTATTTGATGGATAACTCTTGTACTGGAAATATATATTAAAAAAAAGTGAGAAAAGTTCCCAATTATCATTTAGCATCCACCTGGTCTAGATGAACCAGACAGTGCTATTGTTGGACTCAAGATTAACTAAAAATAGTTAAAATGTAATTTTTTTTTTTTTTTTTTTTTTTTTCTGTTTAACTTTTTAAAAAATATCTTTGATTATATTGCTATCGATGAGGCATCCTAAATCAAGAGTAAAGAATAAACAAGCTATTTTAATTTCACGAGACAGGCACATTCAGTTCAAAACATTCGTTAAAATGAAAGTAAAATGTTAATTTTATGGGTAGCTTTTTTGAGAAAAAAAATGCATTTCCACCAAAAATATTTCAATTTTTTTTTTTTTTTTTAACAAATTTGTTTCAAATTTGCTAATTTAATAGATTTTCTTTAAAAAAAAAAAAAAAAGTTAAAGAAATAATTTCTGAAGCAGCCATTTTTCTCTGCTTTTTTGCTGAAAGAAATATCAATTATGCCAATCTGACATTCATTGAAATATCCTATCCAGAAAAACAAGTCCATTAAACCTAACAAAGTCAAATGAAAAATTTGATTTTAAAATTTTTAATCAAATATTTAGAAAACTAATCCAAAATTTTCTGACAAATTAACATCACAGCATAACTCTCCTCTTCCCCCTCCCTCATCCTACTACCTTCCTCTCTGCCCCCCCCCCTCCCCTTCTTGAGCTGTGCTTAAAAAGATTATTTTAAATATGTCCATTAGCCTTTGTTAGTTTGCTGCCGGAATTAGTGATGGACATTCAATTTCATGACAGTTCAGTCTCATAATTTAGTTTTAATTCAAAGCTAGTTCATCCGGTTTCACAATTAATATTTAATGTAGTGGCGTATAATAAATATAGATATGGAATTATTGAGGTGTGCAGAATGCATCTAATGAAATATACATATTTAATAATCGACTTTCAAGCTTAAGTGACTGAGGGGTCGAGTATGTTATTTAAATGTATTAAACAAATCTAAAAATATCCCATGTCGAAATGTGTTTACCAAAATATCCTAGATTCCATTTCAGGAAAAATTTGCATAAGCAAATTCTTTTTTATGGAAAAAAAAAAAAATTAAAAATCTAAAAAGGGAAGGTGAAGTGCTCTTTAGCAATCACCTAGAGATGGTGTCTCGATAAAAATGCTGGTCCCCATCACCCGACAAGGTTGAGGTCAGGAAGGACATCAGGCCTATAAAATTGTTGCCTTAATAAATGAATGAAATGTTTTTTCTAAGTAAATTTTTCAAACATCAGGCTCTGCAGTTTGAATGTTGGAAGCTAGCAAGCAAGGTCAGAAGAGATTGAGTTTCTTGAGAGAAGGCGTATTGACCTGTGTTGTGTCAAAAAACATGGAGAGGTAAAGCTGTTAGAATGATTGTGGGGGGGGGGAGATGCAAGATATAACTTGTTTTGGATTGCAAATGAAAAGGAAACAGGTAGTGTTGGTATTTTTACTGCAGAGAAATGGGTAGTTTGTGCGACCGAATCATACTGTTGAACCTCCTTTACAAATTCAAATACATCCTATTTTTATGAAATGCATAAAATTTTCCGGGGAAGACAATAGCAGTGGTCCCAAATCTCTATGTTACCCTCTATGTGCTAAATCTCTAAGTGACCCATGGGGACAGAACCCCCCTTAAAAGTTAAAATATTTTCATGAAATTTAAACCAGATGTATAAGACACTAATTGAGAATTTTCCAACATTTCAGCTTCTTTCGACTATTAAGGGGCGAACCAGGAGAAGGGGGTCAATAAAAACAAAGTAAGTAATATGGTGTCATGAGCATAGTTAAAAAGTACATCGCAGTGATCCCGAACAACGTCAGGTCTTCCTGCTAGTTTTGACTAATAAAACAAGAGTTACAATTCTGGTTCTTTTTTAAAATATAACAACAAGATTTTCCCTGAAGAAAATTTATTCAATAAAACAGCAGTTATCCTTTTGATTCTTTCCCAAAATATAACTTTCAATTTTTGTTGCCGAATTTAATACTTTTAAATAATTGTCATCAAATATAATACATTATTCTTATTCTATAAAACTCAAGTTGGCAAAATCGGTATACTATCCATTGGCTTTCTGAAGTATTTATAAAGGAAAATTATAGAGATTTATACATTTTACACACATCTCATCTAGATAAGTAGAAGTCTTTAATGCTGCACGACAATAAAATATTCGACACAATAAGTCGAAAAACACATCTTTATTTTTTTACGCGAAAACACAGAACAAATAAGTCTTTAATTACATGATTTTTTTTTTTTTATTAATAGATTTTATTACAAGCAGTGAATTTCTAATCTGACTAAACCAAAGAATGCAAGGATCCAAATGAAAAACTAATAATCTATGAAGGTTCATAGAATTGTAACAATAATAAAAAAAGAATGAAGAAATTTTGTAATCAAATATATTACCATCCGAGAGAAATATTTCTGAAATGGCAATCCAAAGATTCATTTAAATAAAAAATATTTTTAAAAGAAGATTCATTAAATAATTTTTTAACAATTCTGAAATTATATCAGTAAAAAAAAAAAAAAAATTAATTAGGAATTAGAATTTTTTTTTCTTTTTTAAATTTACTTTAAAACAAATATCAAGTCCTTACTCAGGAAATCGGTTCCAACTTCATAATTATTTAAGTAATAATGCTGGGTTCTGAGTCATCCGTCTCGCCCAACTGCAGCGCAATGAGAGATTTATGATCAGATGAATCTGCAACATGAAATCTGACCATACCCAACACATCAGAGGATTTGCTAAAAGAACTACACTTGTCTAGTATGGAGGTTATTTTAAAGATGAATAGATTACGTTGGTATGGTCATGTGGAACATTCATCCTAATGAATAAACCGTTGCAGAAGCATGGATGTCCTAAATCGCATGATGGTTGGCCGACCAAGGAAAAACTTGAAGCAAGTAATTAGACAAGACCGCACAGAGTGGAATTTGGAGACTGCTGACCTGCTGAACCTTGAAGTAGAGAGTGAGCTTGCGTAATATCAGAAAATGTCTGACCCCTCAACAAGGGTAAAGTGACGTCAAATGAATAGTAGAAGAATAATGTTCAGTTTGAGTATCACATGAATAACTCATCTGATATTTACTTTGATGGAAACTTGAAATATTTCCATCAAAAAGTCGATTCTTAGTAATTTTCCACCAATACTTACTGTAACGGCTGCCGATGGCTCCTGCAATATGACATGGACGTTTAGCAAAATGGTATATGATTCTGAAAGTGGGAATTCAGAAGTCTATGACTAGACTCCAAACGTTAACCAAAAAAAAAAAAAACTCAGTTCGGTTCAATTCCTGTAGAAGCACAAAAACCCTCGGTGTAACTTTGAGCTTCAATGAACGAAAAATAATTCGGCTCACCGCAGAATCTCACTCGACACTCACTTCACCTTCTCCTGATTTTCTTCTCTTTTTATTAGCAGATTTTCCCCCAGTTGATTCCGCTTAACCAATCAGAAAAAACATAATCCACTGGCTGACTATTTGTTGTCAAGGCTAATCCACGTATTATTGTGCAGCAACCAATAGATTTGTTATTTCGAGGTTGCGAGTTCAATCCTCACTAGAAAACTAGTAAGCCAAAACTTATTTCCCTTTCCATCTGCAAGCCAGGCAAAGGCGGACCCTCTTACTGCGGGGATGAAGTAAGTCCGAGCCATCTCCACCGCTCGATTCTGGCTCAAAATCAATTCCGCCACAGATTCCTCAAGAAAATCTAATTGAAAATTAGAAACTGAAAAATCCAGTAAACTTTATAGTTTATTTTGGGTTTGTCTGATTGTGTTCTCTTCTTCGTTGGATGATTTTCCTATCCACCTCCGTTGAATCCCTTCATTTAATCACGTTCTTTTCAAGCGCTTTTTCGTCACTGCGTTCTCCACGAGATGGACGACCAAATGAAACCCCAAAAAAAACTCATTACTTTCCAAATGATAAATAAATTCTCGTAGTTTTTATGAAGCAACTTACATTCTCGATATTAAAATTTGGGCCCGTTTGATCCGATCACAAAGTTCCCAGATTATTTTCAACATGCATGGTACAAGGTCTTGCTGATAACAAGATGAAATTTGTGCCATCGCAAAAGCATTTTTGGCTCTTGTATAGATCGAGTACACGAGCGAAATTTATTTTAGAAGAGTTCCAATGGTGTAAGGGGCAGATAACTCTCTTTTTTTAGTACGCAATGTCTCCGAAAATGGAAAATATCCATTTTTTAAATAAGAAGTCATGCAAATTCAATTAATAGAACATTTTTCGAAGAAATAACAATTTGAGAAAATCAACAGTATATTGATAGAACATTTATTGAAGAAAATAGAATTTGGGAAAATCAACAGTATATTTTTTCATTTCAAAACCAGCAAAACGAACAGTCCTATTGTTTGGATTAACAGATTTTTTATTTTTTTATAGTTTAAAATATTAAATTATCGCAGATATTGGCTCTTGTATAAATCGGGTCTTCGAAAAATGTTCTATTAATTGAATTTGCATGACTTCTTATTTAAGAAATGATATTTTCCATTTTCGGAGACATTACTTACTAAAAAAAGAGAGTTATCTGCCCCTAACACAATTGGAACTCTTCTAAAATAAATTTCGCTCGTGTACTCGATCTATACAAGAGCCAATAAATGTTACGAAACGCAAGATAAGTTACTCTTCTACTAAACTAGATAAGTTTATTTGTGTTTTAACTTATTTTAAAGCGTTTTTTTGTTCAAAACAAACCTGGTGTCCAAGTTCGAACGCAAAACAAAATGTTTGTTCACGAGCCCCGCACAGGGATTCTTGATAATCGGTGAAAATCAAAAAATAAACAAAATAGTGTTAGAAACACATCCAATAAATGTCACCAATCGTGGGAAAATGGGGTAATGTTCTAGCAGTATTTTGCTTAATTTTCTTTAGCGATTATCGAAACTGTACTATCAACCACCCCCCCCCCCCCCGTTCTAATTGAACAGATGGACATCAGGTTTGTTATGAACAACAAAAAAAAACTCTTTAAAATAAGTTAACACACAAATAAACTTATCCAGGTTAGTAGAAGAATAACTTATCTTGCCTTTGGTAACATTTATTTGTAGCTTATTTGTTATTTTTACCCCTTTTTCGTTGTTAGCTGTTGTTAAAAATGCCCTCAAAATAATTTAGAATAGCTCATTCCGCATATAAATTTAACATAAAATGATCCCTCATTTCAGGCCCATTCTAACGTTTTAGGGCAGTTAAATGATAAATGAATTCTGTGCGGTTTGAAAGGGGGGGGCTACTTTTTTAGGCGATGACGTGTGATTTTACAACATTGACACTCAGACTTAGGGTTAGTGGCAAAAAAAGAATTAGTGTTAAAAGCTCTAAAAAGTCAGAGTGTCCCGGAGATTGGGGATAATTTTACATTCAATTTTATATACGAAACGCATTCCTTACACTAAATTAATTTGGGGGGGGGGGGGTACTCCTACAGAATTTGAACGGAACTTTATTTTAACCCTAATTTAACTTTAGTTCGACAAAAGTCGGTCTGGTTCGGTTCAAATTCTGTAGAAGCACCTTTTTTTGTTTTTTTTTTTTTCCACCAAATTTTTTTGGATGTTCACACGGAATCGCCTAAAAAAGTATGATCTCATTTTGGGGAGGGAGGGTGATAATTTATCGAAAAAACTTCCTATCCGCCAATTTAAAAGGCTTCAAAATCAACAAGTTTCGTTCAAATTTGGTTTAACTGGTCGAATAAATTAAAAAAAAGAACTAAAATGTTAAAAATGGACAAAAATAAAAAGTTCTTTTCTTGTTACATACATATTTTTTTAATAGCAATAAGTATCGCCATAGTCGGGATTAAAAAATATTCCGAAAATTATTTTTTGCTCAGATATTTGTTTTTAATTAAATACTTTCGTATCTTAACAATTTTAGTTCAAATATTTCTTTTTACATTTCATTCAAAAAAAAAAAAAAATCAACAAACTTTCGTTTGTGTTTGAAACCCAAAAGTCAATAATAAAAGATGGGAAAAGAATTCAGAAATATTTTGATATTTCATTAACTTACATTTTTCGAGAACATCGACATTGTCTTCTGACAACTGAAATTTAGATGTAAAATCATCGAAAGAAACGTTGGATGCGCACATTTTTACTGATGGAAAACAGACAAGAAAGTTTTCACTTATAAAACGTTTGAAAAACAATAAGATGACGAAAATCAGTTTTCCCGCGTTATTCACTGCGGAGCTATCATCATCATCATCATCATCATTATAAGCTTCTTTTAATTATTTTGTTTACATGTTAATAAAATTTATGAAAAAAATACTATAATTTAACTTAAAATATGAAATAATTTTACTATGATTTATCGACTACTTATCTGAATTTTTCTTTCTTGATAAAGTCGATGTTTGCTTTGTTTTTGTAATCATTGGCCGACCCAGTGTTTTTACCTTAATAAAACTAACCCTTACACACACAAAATAGAAATTTTTGTTATTACGTTGACTAGAAACCATCGCCTTTAGTAACAAATCCTGATTTATCGGATTTTACTTATTTACGAATATAACTGGTGCTACGGTACGAAACGGGTACCCAGATTTTTCGTCTGCAAACAGGAAGTCGCGTTATATTAAAGGCACCGCTTTTTTGTCCCCTTCTCAAAAACGTTCCGGTCAACCGAGAATGTCGCAGAATTGGTATCTTAAGACATTTGCTCTAAGCAATTCATAGAAAACCCAATGCAGTGGCGTTATTGTTGAGATCGATGAAGCTGTCATTGCAAAAAGGAAATACCACCGAGGGCGCATGATACCACAAAGATGGATTTTTGGAGGTATCGACAATGTCTCCAAAATTGGGTTTTTGAGGTATGTGCCGGACAGGAAAGCCGAAAAAAAATGAAAACAAAATTCTTAAAAAGTAAAAAAATCACATTTCGTTGCTCAAAAAAACATTGTTTATTCTTTTAATATATTACTTGTTTCTAAATTACTTATTATTCTCAAAAGGAAAAAAATCACATTCCGTAGTTCAAAAACATTATTTCGTTGCTCAAATACGTTGTTTACTTTTTAATATATTACTTATTTATTATTATTCTCAAAAGGAAAACAAAATCACATTCCACGTTGCTCAAAATATATCACTTGTTTCTTAAAAAAAAAAAAGATTTATTCTGTTTTGTTTATTTTTTTAATAAATTACTTGTTTCATGAAAAAAAAGATTCTTTCGTTGCCGGTATTTTTTTTTTTTAAGTTTTCCGCCCGGAATTTTTGGGGAAGGGGACAAAAAAGCGGTGCCTTTAACATGACGCAACTGTTTGCAGACGAAAAATCTGGGTACTCGTTCAATGTTAATTATTTTAAACTGCTCTTCTTTCAACAAGGGAGACAACTTTCCAATTGATAATGGATATATTTTGAGTTATCTCCCTTGTACTGACTTAAAAAAAAAAAAATATCTTTGTGTAAATAAATTAAAACGATAATCCTTGGCTAGGATCGAAGTGTAGTATCTCTTCTGCTACTACACTTCATCTTTTCTGTTCTTGAATGGTAAATTCTTATAGACTGAGGAAATTTTTATTTTTGTCCAAATTCAGAGTGCTCCTGTTTGGAAGGCTGAATTTTACCCACATTAAAAACCGACCTTGTGTCTAAAACTGCCCTCGTGGGGACACAAGTAATTATGGACTTCGAAAACGATAGATTTCATGGAATTTACTTTATTGTTCAATTTTAGGGGCATTTCTATACCAGAATTGCATTAACATGTGTTCTGCCACAACTTATTTAAAAAGAATATTAATATTTAAATTCCTTGGAAATTTCATGGGTAAACTACAGGCTATGGGCGGAATGTCACTGTGAATTTCTGAATGGCAAGCCTAATTTCGTGGGGAAGAATAAGATTTTTAAAAATTTAGTTTGTTTTATTTTGTTTTGCACTGACCGAATTATCTGACTGATCTCCCTTGGATTATATACGAGTTATCTCCCCGTAGTTGTTCTTAACATTAGAGAGAATACACTCTCCTGTCCAGAAGTTAAAAAAATCTCATTCTACCCACGTGAAAGTTTAGAACGAGATGTTATCCTCTTTCTGGCTGTGCTTTCAAAGCTATCAGACGCGCTATGATTGGCTGATTATCTCTACATGGCTTTCATGAACCCGTGTCCATCAGGTTCTGGTAGTAATCGTTCAAAACTCCACAACCAATACAAATGTAACTCATATTTATTCATACATTGTTCATGCATATTCTCTGACCCCGGTAACACATGTCTTTATTGATTGTATTGGGGCATTAATGTATTCTTTCTTTAATATTAATGCCTGTTGTTCTCTCTTTGTATATCATATCACATTAAGTACCACTATATATGTTTCGTATTCACCATTTGCGTTTGTTTTTGACAAAATTTTTATGTGAGAATAAATGTGTATACATTTAAATCCAACTGGTTCTTCACTATTGTCCTTTTACCTTCATCCGACTTTACAATAATGCAACACACAAAATGGTGGGTGCGTGTATGGGAACGATACACCCAAACACATGATCGTTAAAAACATAAAAGCTAGGATATGAAATGTGTTGTAGATTTACAATTATTTCTTTTCTTAAAATCTTCTTTGTTCGTATTTTTTAAATAACTAGAGCATACCCATATTTGATAGAATAGGAAACTTTATTCGATGTAGATGAACATACGTAAATCCCCTATTCTAAATTTGTGGGTTTAGTTAATATTTTCATTAATCCTGCTATGTTATATGTTTAATAAATCTGAAATCAATCTCCTCATTGCCAGCCAGTGCCTGGTCGACGCAGATCATGTAGTATCTTACATTTTAGAAACAACAACAATGTATCATAGTTACCTCGCTTACATTGTGTAATTATCTCCCTTGTATATTTCTCATGCATATATAAACGAATGCTGACGTAGATCATTCTCTTTGGGAGAAGGTCTCGGAAGCGTAAACATCAACCATGTCTCTCTCTTATTCATTCCACGTTCTCTGCTTCGCATTGTATGTATATGCATCTATTACGTCGCAAGCCAAATACTAATAGATTCACATAACAATTGACAAGCGAGAACACTATAGATCACAATGAATGTTTCAAGACTGTTTGTTATATTCGTTGTAGCTGCAGATTGGTAGTCAATCTTCAGCTTGCAATATCACTCAGACTGGATTTTATATACAACACTTGGTATTACCAAATGTTCGTTCCCCCATCTAAGTAATGCCCCATCTCAATGTTGTTTAACTTCAGTGATATCGTGGGAACCGTTATGTCAACGTGATTATGGCTGTATTGGAGTTTAAATGCAGGTAAAATATGCAAATTTAACATATATGCTTCACGGATAGTATATTCATTATCTGATGATTTTAATGACCAGTGTTATGGATCAGCTATGACGTGTTACAGACACATATAGTCTCCTTTTTCTCTTTTCTTAGATTCTATGAATATTTATAAATACAAATGCTAATGAGTGATGTTGGATCACACAAGGCCATAAAACTGCGTCCAATTGATCACTGGTTTATTCTCTTATGTATTAACAAGAATCAATAGTCATCTTCTAAGAGCTGACAGGTAGGACTTGCAAAAAGATGGCCGTTTTAATAAAAGATTATCTATTATATAAAGGGAAGTTGTCTGTGTGTGGGTATGTTTGTATGTGCAGCTAAAAGTATGGGAGAAGACAGTTCCTGCCGGCCACATGGTTCGAACCTCGATACGAAAGTCATGTTTTACTCAGTAGCTGAAGCACGTACCAATCTTCCACCACAAAAGGTATAAACAATCCTATGAATTTTACTGTATTTATGTAATAGTTCTCAATAATAAGTAGAGCAGTATATTTATTTAGTATAACATTTTATTTATACAAACATTTCTGGCTACATATGTGCATACATATTTCAACAGAAGTCTCAGATAACCTGAAGCTTTGTCAGACCAAAATATTAATGGAAAAACAAATCCACTAATATTTTCGCCTGATGAAGTTTTAGGCTTCTGCTGAAATATGTATGTAGATATGTAGCCAGAAATGTCTGTATAAATAAATATTTATGCTAAAAATAATTATATATCCCCTTTTTTTCAATCTTCTTATTTCAGAGACTCCGCCCAAGAGATCTTTTTTAGGATTCTAACCGCCTCTTTAAACGCAATTGTTTGGACCTCTCTTGCACTTGGTTCATCGGGTATATTCGACAGGTAGTTTTTGAAAAAAATTTTCATGAGCCCGGTGATTCCTATAATTACTGTAATGATTGAGATTATCCAAGAATTCTTCTTTTTTTTAAAACATAATTTGCTCCAAACAAGGCAAGTTGCTACTGTAGACGTAAGGGGTTACTGAGAATTAGGGTGAAAGTCTAGGGGCTCAACCTAAATTGGGAGATGTGCAGTGAGATGCTTGTTCACATTAGTTTTAAATATCTGCATGTCGGTACAGTCTGAAAAAAAAAGCAGGGAGGGAGTTCCAAAGGCCGACAGCATGAGGAAAGAAGCTATTGGAGTAGAAGGCTCTCTGGCATCTGGGGGCCTCCACAGTGAATGGATGAGATCTAGTTGATTGTCAGGTTGGTCGAGTGTATTTACATCGAGAGGAAACCAGAGCAGCCAGTTCATCAGAGCACATTCCATTGAAGTCTTGTAAAACAAGCACAAGGATGCAACATTGTTGCGATGGGACAGGGCTGGAGCTTGATGGATAGTGAGGGGCCTATTAGATTAGATACTCTTTTTTTGGACCTTGTCTGAAAGGGAGAGACTGGTGGATGGTGCACCAGCCCAGATGTGACAACAATACTCGATGCATGGGTGGATGGTGGCTTTCTAGAGATATAGGATACTGTCAGGTGTGAGTAGTGTTCTAGCGTGGTAGAGGGATCCCACCTTCTTTGCAGCAGCCTTGGCAATGTCTTCAATGTATTTGTTCCAATTCATGTTACCTGTGAATTAGAGTTGGGCGGTTTTGAAATTTTGGTTTCGGTATCGGTTTCGGTTTTTTTCCCTTAAAACCTCGGTTTACGGTTCGGTTTTTCGGTTTTGTTGAAAAAAATTTTTTTACTATGGAAGCTATTCATTCTGTTGTGTGATGATTAGTTATTATTCAACGTTTAGTTGAATTATGCCACTGTTTCGATAATTTTGTGACTGAATCATTCTCCATGATATGAATCATAAGTTTTAAGGTGTTGACTGTTGTAATCAAAGTTCTGATACCTTTTTAACAGTTAACTCGTTAAAACAGTGACCAAAGAGGCATGAAAGATTTCTGAAGAATAAAACTGAGTTTGAATATACATTCTATCTAATTCTTTAACCCATCAGAAGCTAAAATATAACTCAGAAATGCAAAAAATTAAAAAACGAAAATTTATTTAAACAAACAAAATAATTTTACAAATAAAATTAAGCAAAAATGATGATGAAAATGAAATATTGTCAAAATTATTTGACAGATACAAATTTTAATTTTTTAATAGGTGAAAATGTTTGCAAGACGTTGTGTTTTGTCGCGTAAAATAAACACACCATATACTTCTCGAATTGCCGGTGTTGACTGTTGGGATGTCTGTCATTTTGTGTGCTCGAAGTTCTGTCAACTGGTGCGTGTTGGGGTTAATATTTGTTTTTAAGACAGGGTAATAAAACTTTATAGACATGCGTAAAAGACTAGTAGTACAACCGAAAACCGCGCCAAGGGAAAAGGAAGGATGGTTAAAAAAAAGTAGAGATTATTAATTCATCTAAAGTCATTTTTTAAGCTTTAAGGTAATTTTAGTCATAGAATTCATGACTTGGATTAAAGTTTAATAATTAAACTTTCGAATAAATTGTCAACTCTAAATAAATACCATATTAACAATTTAGTAAAATATAAATCGTTGCATAGTCTACTTTTTGAATAACCCATTTTTGGGAGAGAAAACGGTATAGTTGAGAGATAGTTCTCTAGAAATTACAATTTATGTATGAAGTGGCTTTTCAAAAGTAAACAATGAAATGCCTAATGTTTAAAATAATTTTTAAAATCCGAATAAAGTGACATTAGCATTGGCAACTACTTTTTTTCTTTTTAAATGTTTATACTTACTCACTACTTTTCGTTTATTTACTTTTACAAGTATTTTTTCAAAATTTCATTTTAATAACTTATTTTTTTAGATAACTCTGAAACAAACAAATAATTATTTTACAATTTTGAGTTGAATCAAATAGATTTTCGACATCATACGGAACGCGTTTGATTTTTTCTTTTTCATTTGAAAATAGTTTATGCTAAAAATACGATGTCATGTTGTCTGTCGTATTTCTCTCTTTTTCATTTGAAAATTCAAAATGTTAATAAACAAATTGTAAACAAAGATTTCTTCCTACAAGTAGCAATACACATGAAAAAATTTAAATTGCTTAAAATATCTCAATAATGGCATACATAGGAAGAGCTTGATGATCTAAGAAAGAATCTTTTTAAATTTTTTAAATCTGACTAAAAATAAGGAAGTTATAACTATTTTTGTGCCTCGCACAATTGGATATTTTCCCCTCTTTAATACCATATGCGTTTCGTCACATTTTTTACACTAATTTTTCAGTAAAAATGTTATATCTTTGTTAAAACACAAGATTAAGCAATGAAATTTACCATATAAGTGTATTTTTGTACAAGGAATCAGAATATGCCACTGAAAATCTCCAGAAATTAATGGTTTCCAAGTAATCTGCACTAAGTGCACATAAATATGCTGCAATACCTTAAAAATACCATGAATCCATTAAAAGAAAGAAGTTAGAAAACTCAAAGTTGAATTGTAATACATTTTATGTACAAGAAACTAAAATCTAATACTAGGACTGTTTAAAAATGAATATATTGCAAGATTTCTGTAGCATTATTGTAGATTTACACCTTCTGCTAACTCACCCCCTTACCTCCCCAAAATATGAGATTCTACTTTTTTTATTTAGGCAATTACATGTTAACACCCTGAAAAACTTGGCAAAAAGAAAGAAACAAAAACAATTATTTTAGAATTTAAAGTGGGGATCAGTTTCACATAAAATAATCCCCCATTTCAAGGCCATTCTAGCGTTTTAGGACAGTTAATTATTTTTTCTATGGGAGATAAATCCTGTGCGTTTTTCTTGTTTTTTTTCTGTTTTTTTAGACGATTATAAGGGTTTTTGTGGGAGGAGGGGGGCTTACCACTTGAACTTCAGGTTAGTGGTAGGGCTAGGGGCAATTAAGTGTGAACACCCAGAAAGAAAAAAAAACAATTCATTTAGAATTTCGAGTGGGGGATTAGTTTCACATATATTTAATGCAGAATAATTCACCATTTCCGGGCCATTCAAGCGTTTTAGGGCATTAATCAATTTTTTTCTATGGCAAATAAATCCTGTGCGTTTTTTTTTATGGGCGTCTGCTTTTTTTTTTTTTTAGACGATTATGTGTGGTTTTAATGGGCTTTTTTGTAGGATTAGGGCTTCCTACTCGGACTTAGGGTTAGTGATAAGGTTAAGGAAGGGGTTTTGTTTTGGATGGAGGTTGCCATTCGGACTTAGTGTTAGAGTTAAGGGAGTTTTTTAGGAGTGGCTTGCCACTCATATTTAAGGTTAATGGTACGATACGTTCAAGATGGCATTTTTAGGAGGTGGGCTTGTTAGTCGTACCTAGAGTTAATGGTAGAGTAATTATTTATTTTATAAATTTCACTAAAAGGCAAGAATGCCCGGGAAATCGGAGATCATTTTACATTAAATTTATATGCGAAACTGATCCCCCACTCTAAATTCTAAACTATTTTTTGTTGTTTTGTTTTTTCTTTTTTCGCCAAGACTTTAAGACGTAATCGCCTAAAAAAGTAGAATCTTAATTTTTTTTTTTTAAATTGGCGACTAGAAATTCATTACTACTAGAAGTTCGAAAGTTGAGTGAAAACCAGTATTTTTTAAAGTATTTTTTATAAAAGAACCAAATAGGATTAACTTTTTTTAAAAGTATTTTTATCTTTTTTTACAAGACGCTGCTGCTGATTGATTGTTATATCAGCAATACTAGTAACCATTGTTGACTTTCGCTCAAAAAAAGGACAATATTTTTTAGGATAAGATAATTTAAAATTACTATTACCGAAAGACAAAACAACGTACAATTATAATTTTAATGCATAAAAAAAGATGAAAGATTAATTTATTTACTAGTTGGGTACGAAAAATGTAACAACATTTTCTATATTCATATTTTAAAATGTTTAAAATTCGTTCTAGAATGAAAATAAACAAAAATCGCCTCGTGTTTATAGCAGTAATTGCAGTAATATATTTGTTCAATCTGTCCTCTTACTAATATAACATTTTTTGGTAATATTCAATTTTATTCAAATCGGAAAATCTTTTCAACCGTGTTTCCTTGTATATGGTGGCTTACTGTAATAAAAACACAATACCGAACGGTTACGGTTTTAAAAAAAAAAACCGATTCGGTATACGGTATGGAGACGAAACCGAAAAACCGCGGTTTTTCGGTAAAACCGCCCATCTCTACTGTGAATGTTAGGACGAGTAGTTCGAACGTTGAACTCTCAGGTAGGGTTTTATTAGCCATGGCAATCGGTGGTTGAAGAGGTTTCTTGTAGTTCTTGAAGGAAAGAAGCTTTGTCTTCTCAGCATTAAATGTTACCATCCATTTATGACCCCATTCCACTACAGACTGGAAGTCATTTTCTAAGGATTCAGCTTTTGCCCCGGATATGTGCATGTACGTTTTACCCACATGACGAGAGTAGAGCGTAGTGTCGTCAGCAAATATACCCATCTCATACATAATGTCATCAGAAAGTGTCTTTTCATGTCGTACATAAGACCTTGGTATTTAGTTATCGTCTCATTCTCAGTTCTGTTTAAGTCAGTCTCATTAGGGGCACTGACTTCAGCTATGGTTGCTACTCTCTCTTTCTTGTCCCGTATCATTAAGTCAGGTTTCACAGCTCTGCCTTCTAAGTATATAGCTGTAGGAATTGCATAGTCATAGTAAATTGTGTATGACTTATTTTCAATAGTTCTTACTGGTATATGTCCCCAAGACTTGCTGCTACACTGGATATGCAATTTATATATATATATATATATTTTTTTTTTTCATTTTACTTCAGTGTAAAGTCTCAAAAATCAAAGGGCCCCTTCCTGATGCTAACACTTAATCTCTATATGAGATACATAGATGCCTGAGTGTTCAACTAAAGTTCTCCTTTACTTCTGAAACGTTGAGAAGTTAAGAATATTAATTTTCCTCTCACCAATTGACCAGTTAATTATGTTATAGTGTATCTTTCTTGTGGTCTTTTGGTCTTACTGGATTCCAGGACAAGAATTCATCTAGTCTGGTGGAGTATCCAGCTAAATGCTGTTACTTGATGTAACATCACTAGAAGGTGCACCATTCCTCGTATGAGACAGTGTATAGCCGTGTCGAAGGGATCTTTTTGGGGATTCAAATACTATGTTATTTTGAATATTTGGTCAGGGTTTACTTGTAGGGTGAAGTATCCTCATGTCAGGTTGTCCTGACAAACCCTTGTACAGAGAGACGGAAGACACTCGAGGAGGGTTTCTAGTAGGTAATTCAAACTCTCCTATATATATGTCTCTCTTGTTTCATTTTACTTCACTCAAACTTCTCAGAAATCAAAGGGCCCCTTCCTGAGGTTAACACTTGATCTCTATAGGAGATACATAGATATTTGAATATTCCATTAAAGTTCTCCTTTATTTATACAAACGTTGAGTTAGTAAAAAAGTTAAGAATATCAATTTTCCTCTCTCCAATTGACCAGTTTACTATGTTATAATATATCTTTCTTTGGTCTTACCGGATTCCAGAACAAGAATTCATCTAGTCTGGTGGAGTATCTAGTTAAGTGTTGTTACTTGAGGTAACATCATAGAAGGTACACTATACCTTGTATGAGCAGGTTAGGGTTAGGGTCAGGTAACATCACTAGGAGAAGGTGCACTATTTCTCGTATAAGCCAGTGTATAGCCATACCAAAAAGATCTGATATGTGCTTCGAATACTATATTATTTTGAATATTTGGTCAGGGTTTACTTGTAGGGAGATGTATCCTCATATCAGGTTGTCCTGACAAACCCTTGTACAGAGAGACCTAAGACACTCAAGCATGGTGTCTAGTAGGCAATTCAAACTCTCCAGTAAGTAATTCAAACTCCCCAGTAGGTAATTCAAACTCCCCTACTCAGAGCCATATTGTAGACGTACTACAGAAATAATTGAATAATGCTTTCTATAGCTACCACCTTGTTTTATTGACAACGTTATTTATTACAATTTATTCGGTTATTTCTCTTTGTTAACCCGAAATGAGTTCTCTACTTAGATAAAATGATCTCAGACTCAATTTCAACAGATGCCGAAAAAGAATATCTTTATTGGCATAAAATCTATCTCATCTAATGTCTACGAGTATATCTCTGATGCGATCACATATGAAGAAGCTCTCGAAATTCTCGACACAAAATATATAAAAAAAAAGAAGAAAAAAAAAAACTTGCTTATTACTAGGTGTCAACAATCTTCAGAAAATATTGACTAATTTCTTCCTGACCTAAATAGACTGAGAAAGGACTGCACAGTCACAGCTGTTACTGCTGAGCAATATGGGATATTTTGGTTAGAGATGCATTTATTAATGGGTTATTGCCTGCGAATATATAACAGAATGTCTACTAAATGTCAATCTAACCATCTCTCAATCTTACGACCAAACTCGTGTCTTAGATCTAGCTCAATATTTTAAACTTTTTTTAATGTAGTTCACCCCAAACAAGGCAGGCCGCCACTGTAGACGTAAGGGGCTACTGAGAAGAAAGAAAAGGAAGATGGTTGGGGGGGGGGGCGCTAACCTAAATTGGGATCTGTGCAGCGAGATGTCTGTTTACATTAATTTTAAATTTCTGCATGTCAGTACCGTCGGGGAAACAGGAGGCAGGGAGGGAGTTCCAGAGGCCAGCAGCACGAGGAAAGAAGCTATTTGAGTAGAAAGCTCTCCGGCATCTGGGGACCTCCACAGTGAATGGATGGGATTTAGTCGATTGTCGAGTTGGTCTAGTGAACTTACGTCGAGGGGGCACCAGAGTAGCCAATTCATCGGAGCATAATCCATTGAAGTATTTGTAAAACAAGCACAAGGATGCAACATTGCGGCGATGGGACAGGGACTGGAGCTTGGTTGACAGTGAGGGACCTATTAGGTTGGCGACTCTTTTTTGGACCTTGTCAAGGAGGGAGAGACTAGTAGACGATGCACCAGCCCAGATGTGGCAACACTACTCCATGCATGGGCGGATGGTGGCTTTGTAGAGATATAACTAAAACACTTTCATGCCACTTCTTCTTTGCGTGCCTTTAAAGCATGTGATTATACAACAGTTTCTCACTTTTTAATGCATCTTTTGCATTTTTGTTGCACTCTGCAAGATCATTCTAGATGCACCGGTTGGGCAGTAGAGACAGACAAGGCAGTGCTGCATCGTGTGGTCCTCCTCTCCACATTCGCAGATCGTTGGGTCACTTTTGTAGCTCTATCTTGTCATAGCAACTTTTGATCACCCCATTCCTGTTCTCAGGTAGTTGAGTGTCCTCTATTGGACTACGGGTGCTTTTAAAAAAAAATTTTTTTTAACATAGTTCACCCCAGACAAGGCAGGCCGCCACTGTAGACGTAAGGGGGTACTGAGAAGAAAGAAAAGGAAGAAGGTTGGGGGGTCAACCTAAATTGGGATCTACGCAGCGAGATGTCTGTTTACATTAGTTTTAAATTTCTGCATGTCAGTACCGTCGGGGAAACAGGAGGCAGGGAGGGAGTTCCAGAGGTCAGCAGCACGAAGATAGAAGCTATTTGAGTAGAAAGCTCTCCGGCATCTGGGGTTCTCCACAGTGAATGAATGAGATTTAGTTGATTGTCGAGTTAGTCTAGTGAACTTACATCGAGGGGGCATCAGAGCAACCAATTCATCGGAGCATAATCCATTGAAGTATTTGTAAAACAAAGAGATATTTAGAAGGGAGTATTCTCATGTTAGTAGTAGGGGAGTATTCTCTAGCCCACGGGTCCACAGCAACAGTCTGGTCTCTTCCTAAGATGTTTTTAGGAGCTTTGCGTTATTTCGAGTTGTAGTTTGGTCAACGTAGATAAACGTATTAATACACAGGCGATTAGCACGTCACTGCGCATGCTCACTATTCAGTTCCGCTCAGCTATTTTCCCGGGCAAATACAAATCAGTTCGAGTCGTGATTTCAACGTAGACAGACTGACATTCTCTCTCTTCCCTCGTTACCATCATGGGAATAAACTCAAGACCAATTGGAATTATCTTCCCTTTATGTCTGCCGACTAAGTAACTCAACTCATATGTTTATGTGATTGTATTCTTGTTCCTGTTAAATCAAATACATAAATATATTATTGTAGAGAAAACGTTGGTGTTTTCCTTTGAATTCTGGTGATTCTTTTTTTATTCAAGTCAGATACGTACAGACACGGCCTGTTAAGTTATCTCCCTTTTATTGATGCAAAGAAAATTTACTTAGATTTAAGAGCTCTGGTGTCCTGCGACGTAGGAGGCAGTCAAAGAAAACCATTGTTTTAGGTCTGAAGCCAGATCCACAGCGTCCCTCCAGCTTTTTCCCGTTGCGATCAAATCTCTCTCAATTGTTTGCTTCCAGTTCAGTTTTGGTCTGTCTCTTCTTTTTTTTCCACTGAAGCATTTGGTTTGCAAATCTCTCTGGGGTCAGTCTAGATGTCGTTTGCAGGTTATTGACGATACCACCTGTTGGTTAGTGTGGTCTCTGACTTCTTGGTTGGTAATTCGATCGCTTCATTTGATCCCTAGAATCTTTCTAAAGAGAAAGAATTGGAAATTCATGAAGTATATGAATGTGTGCCTGACATGGGGCAAAAATGTATATCAACAAAATGGGTGATAACAGAAAAATTTGTTATGAAGAAGATTCCCATAACTTAAAAACAGATTTCCAACGTGCAGCCGTGAGGTTATGCGTCTCGTATCGTTAATGGCCTCGATTATGATGTGGCAGGTGGAGACTCTTGATTTTACCTCAGCATTTCTGCAAGGTAATATGCTGGAGAGATAGGTATTTCTTTGACCAACATCTGATGCGTGTCCAGAATCACAGGTGTGGAAGCTGAAAAGGTGCATATGGATTAAATGATGCACTTCGTTCATGGTACATGCGAGTTAATCATGAGTTAGTGCACTTAAAAAGGAATGGTGAGTGCATATGACAATTCACTGTTACTTTGGTATGATGCCACTGGTGACTTGATACGCATTCTTCCAATACATGTTGATGATTTCATATTCTGTGGAAATGATCTATTTCAGAAAAATGTGATCGCAGAATTGAAAAAGATATTAAAAATTGGAAAGCATGAAAGTGGAACATTCAAATTTGGGGTATTGACTGTTAAATAAACAAAATATGGGATTATTCTATGTCCCAATAGACATAAAAAAGGAAGACCATTAAGGAAAAAATAAGACAGAGCTAAAGAGATTGACAAGTTAAATTATGTGGGTATCCACCCAAACTCAATCAGATGTATCATTTAATGTTTGTAGAAGGAGTAATATTGGACAACTTCCAAAAGTGAAGTTACTCTTTGAGACAAACAAGTCACTAATAAAGTTAAAATCAAGAACAGGTTGCGTATCTCTTGCCCAGCTTGGGAAACCTTTGGATCTGAATATTGTTTATAATTTCGATTCCACCTATGCTAGTCTGGAGGATGGATCTTCACAGGGTGGTTTTATCATCTTTGTTTGTGGCAAGATGAACAGAATGGCTCCTATATGCTGGTCATCAAAAAAACTTGACCGTGTAACAAAAAGTCCATTAGCCATAGAGACTCTTGCACTTAGTGATGCTAACATATTGATAGCCAGCAGATAGCCACTATCCCACCATGCTTCAAGAGATATTCAGATTACCTGGATTGTCTGAAGTTCTTAGTAAAACGGACAATGCATTTCTATTAGAGACTTTAAAGTCATCAAATCTTGTGAATGACCGACGTCTGAGAGTTGATGTGGCCAGAGTGAAGGAAATGACGTTGAAGGAGGAAATCCAAACTTAATGGATCAGGGGCCGAGAACAGGTCTCAGATTGTCTGAAGAAAGTGGGATTTTTTCTAAAATTCTGAGAGACTTGTCACGATGATAACTTGTTTTACTTTTGTTGTTTTACTTTTGTTGTTTTACTTTTGTTTTGTTTTTTATGAACCTGTATTCTTCACAAGAAGACACCAGAAATCTTAAGTTATCTCCCTTGTATTGAGATATAAGAGTTCTATTCCTTTGTGAAAGGTTTTTACAGTGCTCTCCCTTGCTTGTTGTTGTTGTTGGCTATTGAGTGGGAAAACAAAGATGGCAGTTTGGACAAGCGGACGTGTGTCCATGACTGGATTTATGCAACGAGTAAAACTCAGTAAAATGGCTATCTCCTGTCTCAAGACACTCTCAACAGACACCACCACTCGACAGCATATTGTATAGTCGACCAGAAATTTAAAGGTACTTTGAACAAATTAAGCTGCTAATAATGAACGTCTGCTGTGATGCAATACTTGGTCACAATTCATTCAGCAGCATTTTCATATTGAGATTCCATTCAGTGGACACAAATAGTTAATATACCTTCCCCATCTACTTTTTGAACTTAACTGTAAATCAATCGCTATTAAATCGAGATGTTATGTACACAAAAGTAAGCAGTTTCTGAAGACGGAAATAACCAGGAAAGGATTACAGAAACAAATATATCTTCATGAGAAGTCCTTGTAATACCATCCGAAAATAAAAATATAAGGATTGCAAACTATCAATGAATTAACCCTAATTACATTCCCTTTTGTTATAACTTTTTATATGTTTCAGGCAATTATATATATCACTATATTTATAAAGTTAGGTATGTATATATATATATATATATTAGAGATGGGCGGTTTTACCGAAAAACCGCGGTTTTTCGGTTTCGTCTCCATACCGAATACCGAATCGTTTTGTTTTTTTTAAACCGTAACCGTTCGGTATGGTGTTTTTACTACAGTAAGCCACCATATACAAGGAAACACGGTTGAAAAGATTTTCCGATTTGAATAAAATTGAATATTACCAAAAAAATGTTATATTAGTAAGAGGACAGATTGAACAAATATATGGTAAAAACATTTAATTGACTTGTAAGAAGAAATCTTTGTTTACAGTTTGTTTATCATTAACATTTTGAATTTTCAAATGAAAAAAAGAGAAATACGACAGACAACATGACATCGTATTTTTGTAGGCCCTGGTTGAAATAACAGAACATGATAGAATTATTGTAAAAACATTGCTGATTTAATTTAACACCTCACGCATTTTGAGTTTAAGAAAAAATAAGTTGTAAAAAGTTGTTTTGAACTAATTCCCAACTTAAATTAATTTTCTTCAAAATCGATCAAATGCGTCCCATTAATCCAACAGTACATCCAAGCTAATTATTTATTTATAGAAAATTAAAGGGAGAATACTCATGTCTGCAAAACAGAAACGCTATAAAATTGATTATTTTTTTTGTTTTTGTTGAAACTAATTTCTGTGGCATAATAAGGATTAAGCTGGGTGATTTAAAAAAAAAAGAGGAATGGTCCATTTATTTTTAAGAAATGTATGACCTTCAGGGCGAGTCATAAATTTCCATTCCGCCAAGATATTTTGACTATAGGGCCCACCGTCTTTCCCCCCCCCCTTTAATAACGTTTGTAAATGAATATGTTTTTATGGAACTAAAAATGCCCACCTCCCAAAGCATACCAACATTCAATTTGCTGCTTTTTAGTAAAAAAAACAACAACTTTAAATGAAATCCCCAACTACCAAACAAGCATGTTGACTTCAACAGGAGATTCCCCCCTCCCCCCAACCACCAAGTTAAATGATATGATTACTTTAGTTAAACCTACATATTTTTGTTTCTTTTTTAGATTGCTGCCACAATTCCCACAGTGAAGCAAGAGAACATGTTTTCTTTTGTTAATTCGACAATTTAATGGGACAAATCAAACCCAAGAACAAGAGCAGCAAACCAGAGTCTTGTAGCAATGATATGCAAAGATCTCCAAACCGTGAGCATTGTAGAGGATGAAGGATTTATATCCTTTGTCAAATGTCTACAACCTGTATATCAGTTGCCGACCAGACGACATGTTAGAAAAATGTTAATTCCTGATTTATATGAGTCGGTCAGTACTGACATTCGGCGGCAGTTGTTAGACATAAAGTCCATTTCCTTGACAATGGACTATTGGACCAGCCGAGCTAATGATTCATATATGTCTGTGACTGCTCATTTTCTAACGCTATCTTTTGATGTTAAAGATTTTTGTTTAAATGTTTCTCATTCTCCTCATCCTATATTTTAGCTTCTGATGGGTTAAAGAATTAGATAGAATGTATATTCAAACTCAGTTTTATTCTTCAGAAATCTTTCATGAATCTTTGGTCACTGTTTTAACGAGTTAACTGTTGAAAAGGTATCAGAACTTTGATTACAGCAGTCAACACCTTAAAACTTATATGATTCATATCATGGAGAATGATTCAGTCACAAAATTATCGAAACAGTGGCATAATTCAACTAAACGTTGAATAATAACTAATCATCACACAAGAGAATGAATAGCTTCCATAGTAAAACATTTTTTTACAAAAAACCGAAAAACCGAACCGTAAACCGAGGTTTTAAGGGAAAAAAACTGAAACCGATACCGAAACCAAAATTTCAAAACCGGCCAACTCTAATATATATATATATATGACCGGAAAGATAAAAGTCAGAAGCACACATAATTAAAAAAACAAACAAATAACTTTAAACCAGAGAAGCAAAAGATATGAAAACACATACACATGTACCAACACGTGCGCACATGCACAGAAACGCCAAACTATTAAAAATAAAACCATTTTTGTTTAAATGGAAAGAATATCTGAAGAGAGCTTCGATGCTTGAAACACGTTATAAAATTATAAAATGATAAAATAATAAACAATTGTTGCAAAAATGTTGTTTACAAATGTTGGTAGCTCCACTTCTTTATATATATATATATATATATATATATATATATATATATATATATATTGTATGTATTTAGACAGCATTTTTTCATTTAAGCAAACATTGTAAAAATAAAAGAATTTTTCGGTTTAATTATACCTTGTTTTATTTTTTCAATTATTTTTGTGTTAAAATCAACAAAATTAATTTATGTTCCATATGTATCACGAACGTTTTTGATTCTTCATCGAACTATAATCACATGAAAACAACAAATGGACAAAAAAACTGGAGAAAAGAAATAAAATTGCAAAAAATAGCCGAGAAACGGGCACATGAAATCAGTTAGATGCTAAGAGAACGTTCTCACACTGTTCCAGGAAAGACGTTAACAATTTAAATTCAGCGAAGCCAGAATTAGCATCGCAAGATAAAATTGTACTATGTTGAGCATTTTAAAATGTTGTTACTGGTTTCATACATAATGTTATTAATTGTAGGCTGTTGGGTTTTAATGAAGATAGCTTCGAGTATCTTAAAAAAATTTTAATTGGTTTTCGTGATGCATATTGTTGTGGGGTACAAATCACCCCTATTGAAGAACTAATGGAAGCAACCATCTATAATAAATACCATGGTTGCAAAGACTCAAACAGAGGACATTCCTATTCATGTTTTACCGCATGGTAGGAATCCGGTCATCTCCTACCACATTTAGTGGCGTTACAGTATTGCTATGAATAAATACATTGTATATTTTAACCTGTCACAATTTGTGGTTGTTATCTTTGTGACCCCTAGCACGGGTCTACAACACATATGGAACATAGATTAATATTTTTGATTTTAACACAAAAATACGTCATTAGAAAAAAAAAGAAGGTATAATTAAGTAGAAAATTCTGTTATTTTTAACCATGTTTGCTTAAATATCAACATATCTATATACATACATGTATGGAAAATGAAAAAGGAAAGGCAAAAACTATATTATTTATGTATTCATCAACGTTTCGTCTTTATTGTAGACTTCCTCAGGATGAAGAAAAATGCAGAAAAATCATGCAGTTATTAATTTTGATTTGCCTAAAAACGTTCAAGTTTTGGCATGGCTGTGTATGAGAAAGACAAAAATGAAAATAGGCGATTTTTGTTTAACCTGTTATCAGCAGCAGTTTACACAGTTCAAGGGAAAGAGGAAATGGGGTGACAGCTGGAAGTTATTAATTTTAATTTCTTTTTTTTTTTTACATATATATAGTTATTTTTGTTCTTGTTGTTTTTAGTGATAATTAAATACTGGTATATTTTACTCACCTTGAGCATATGGTGTTATCTCCATTTTACATACGCATGAGTGTTCTCCCTTATCAAATCATTTTAGTTAAAAAAACCTTTAAGATGTAATAGTCTTAAAAGTAAAGCCCTGCTTAAAGTTAAAAAGATTGTTGTAATTTCTGCGATAAGCAAGTTCCGCTCGAGCGTCAAATACTGTAGACAGCAAGATGCTTACCCCTGCCTCCTGGGTAAGTGTACCTTAATTTCAATTACTGTCTGTGTTGATTTCTCGCATTCATGTGATCCTGAGCGTTAGTCTCATGATTCTAGGCTGAATATACAAACTGTGTTCGAGCCCATGCGACCACCTGCAACCGCCATTCCTGCACTGATGAGAGTAGAAAGTCCGAAATGACGTCATCTGTAGGTGAAAAACACTTTAATATTTTTAAAAAAAAGATAGTTCAAAGCCCCTTTAAGCTGTAATAGTCTTAAAAGTAGAGCCCTGTTTGAAGTTAAAAAAAACGTTGTTGTCATTACTGCGAGTTCCGTCTGAGTGTCTAACACTGTAAACGACAAGATGCTTAGCCTCGCCTTCAGGGTAAGTGTACGTTAATTTCAATTTACTGTCTGTGGTGATTTCTTGCGTTCGTGTGGTCCTGAGCGTTAGTCTCGTGATTCTAGGCTGAATCTACGAACATTCACTCCTGCACTGATGAGGGTATAAAGTCCGAAACGACGTCGTCTGTAGGAGAAAAACACTTCAATATTTAAAAAATATATATATTTATAGTATATATATATAGGATCAAATATAAACCAAAGTAAAAACTTTATTAGATGGAACCTATTGTGAAGAGGATTAGCTCAATATACGAGATAGAGCAATTGTAGAGATAGAAGAAAAAAGAGTGATAAATATGCGACGATTGTCCAAATTTAATTCAAATTTCAATTGTTCAATTCAAGGTGTATTCAGTAATAAACTAGTGTTTATTATTCTTTCCTTAAGCCAAGGCTTTTCAAAGATCGAAATCTTATCATCAGAGGAGAAATACAGATGGATAAGTTGGCTTTTGAAAAAACCAAAGTTCAAATATTTGAAAAATATGAAAATTATTATTAAAGGAATTTTTGTTAAAAAAACGCAGTGAATGAAAAGAAAAATTCCGTGAAAAATATATGCAGATTGTCCGGGTGGTAAATTTCCGTTGAAAAGAAGTCAAATGAATTGTAGAATGTGAAGAAAACTCTTTGCGTGGGAGCAGTGTGGAGAAAGTGCTCAAAATATAGGTGAGTCCAGACGCACTTAAAGGGGATTGAAAAGGGAGAAATTGGCCATTTTTATATACTTCCAGGACCAAATAAGGCAAATGATATCTCGTTCCAGGTTTAAATCCAAATGAAACAAAAAGGCAAAATTGTTAAAGATTTGGGGTACGGGATTGTTTAAATAGCCGCTTTGAGAGTTGGGAGGAAATTAAAAAAAAGAAGGCAAAGGAACAGGAGGAAGGCTGGTATGGGGATGAAGTTAAAATGACAGGGTGGTTGAGTGTGTGGGCGGGCGGTAGGATATATGTTTTGGAGGGTGGGATTAATCTGAAGCGGGATAGGAGTGTCTAGATTGTATTCTAAAAATAGAAATCAAATGAGTGAGCTTCTAACATTTCAGAGGTGACAAGTGAAGCAGCTAAAAACGAGTTAAATTGTGGTTACCGGTAAGGGTTTCTGGGGGTTTAAAAAGGGTTAAAATAGAATTAGTTAAAAGCATGGTAAAATAAATAGAGGTATGAGAGAGAGTGAATGATTAAAATTAAAAAAATTAAAAAGATTAAAAAAATTTAAAAAATTAAAAAAAAACAAAACAAAAAAAAACACACCCTGTCACTTTAACTTCATCCCCATACCAGCCTTCCTCCTGTTCCTTTGCCTTCTTTTTTTATTTCCTCACACTTTTGACTTGGCCCCCCCCACTTTACGGTCATCAATAATGAAGTTATATATGCATGTGTTTAACCGCCCCCCCACCCCCCGCCGGTCCTGTTGATATAATAATGTTGGCTGGCTCACCTCCAGGGAAACGAGTCGTAAAAATACATCTCACAGGAATGTTATGTTTTTAAAAATGTGAAAAAATAAAAATTGAAAATAAAGACCATGATTATTGGAATATAAAATGAACTATTCTTATTTATATATGCTCTGTTGTTACTGTTTGACAATCATCGAGTTGAATCTTTTTTGAAGAGAATACTAATTAAAAGGTACTAATAGTATATGCTAATCTATATAGTGTCATAATCCATATATATATATATATATATATATGGGAATGTAGGTATAGATAGGAAAAAGGAATTAAGCAAAGAACAAAGACGACACAGTCATGCCCTTTTAGATTCGATATTTTGTTTTAGTTATCAAATCTAAATAAGCAGGATTCTGTGTTAAATTATTTCTTGGTTTGTATAGTTGTTCCTCGCATATTTGCTGTTTACATATCTTCTTGCTCGTCCGTCGAAGTCGACGATGACCAAGGTATCAATCAGATTGGCGTCGGGGGTCGGTGGGTCCTGAGATGGCTGATGAGGCCAATCCGTGCTCGGCAGACTCTTCCACACTCCGGACACGTGAAGGCGGCATCGACAGGCTGTGGACCGGCAGCTCTCTCCTTTCGCCTCCTGCGCTTCTGCTGGTCGTGGGTCATGCGTTGATCCTCTGCCCTATCGGCTCCCAGGCTGACGGCACAGCGCCAAGCAGAGCGTTCTGCAGCGCGACTTGGACGCTTTATAAAAGACATGAAAAACAGCTGAATGGCTTCCACCTCAGATGCCTCCGTAATATTCTCAACATCCGCTGGCAAGACAGAATTCCTGACACAGAAGTCTTGGAGCGCGCGGGGCTCCATACCATCACCACCATAGTCCACAAAACCCAGCTTCGGTGGGCAGGCCATGTCTACCGCATGCCTGACGGCCGAATCCCCAAACAACTCTTTTATGGGGAACTCAGCCAGGGAGAGCGGACTGCAGGAGGCCAAAAGAAACGATATAAAGACTGCCTGCGAACCTCCCTCAAGGACTTTGACATCAACCCCCAGTCTTGGGAGAGTCGCGCTGCAGAACGCTCTGTTTACATATCTACCCTCACACACACACACACAATATATATATATATATATATATATATATAGAGAGAGAGAGAGAGAGAGAGAGAGTTATCTACTGACAGCTGTCTCATCTGAGATTTTGAAAGGCTGTGTATATGTGTGTATATGTGTGTATGTATGTATATATGTGTGTGTCTACTTAGAGCCATATTGTAAATTTCTTACAAAATTAGCTGAATAAAGCTTTCTATAGCAATAATCTAGTTTTATCTACGGCATTATTCATTAGACTAATTATGATTTTATCATTGTTTATTCTAAGTCTGAATTGTTACAACTAAAATCCTGTTGACACACCAGTTCTCGTCAGATCACCACAGTTAAGCAATATTGAGCGTGGTCATATTTAGATGGGTCACCAGCTGCTGTAAACAATACACTCCACCCAAGTGTATAAAAGGGTATCAACTATGCCGGGAAGCATAACCGGTGACAGACTAACTTCCTGTCACCGGATTGTTCACGGCATTCGTTCTGTTTAAATCTATTAGTCCGGGAATAAGCAATGAACCTAAAAGGCTGAGAAAGGGACCACTACAAGCTACTTTTACAAAATTGATTCAACGCTTTGGCAATATTTACATCAATGCTAATTTGTGGTGGGTACATCACATGACTTAAGCAGTTCAAGTAGTGAAAAGATGTAGAGACAAATAATTGTCATAAACCGTCCTCATAAGTAATCAAACTTTGTTTATTCCATTCTTCATTTTAAATCCTCTCATAATATTCTTCATCATTCAACTGACAATCCATCCATCTCATGAACCCTTATTCTTGAGTGACTTCTAGCCTTGATAAGTGGTGACTCATTGATAGAATAAAAAAGATAAATGTGCAACAAAGTTTAATTTGAGAACTTATGCGTTACGTGTTTGAACTGGGCTAAAATGCTGCATAAGCAACCACAATTAATTGTTGCATGAAAGGTAAAGGTGCAGTTGACCACATTACAGAAAACCAATTGTTCAAGAAATTTTGTTCAAGAAATTTTGTTCAAGAACTTTTGTTCAGTTTGCAAGAATCTTGACTATCAGGTCTGATCGGATAGGCCTAAACCGTGGATTTCAAGGTTGTGCTCCAAGCCATAGAGGTGTTGGTTTAGAATATTCAGAAATTATCTCTCTTAGACCATATCCAAGTTGTCTTGTCTGAAACATTACTTGCCAATGAGATAATGCATTCTTCTATTTCTGGAAAATTAAATTTAGAAATTCAGCCTTTTTCTTAGCTAGGTTTAAAGTTAGTCAGACGTAATTCAACTGGCTCTCCATTTTTACATGACTTTCATGACTTTGACACGGTTCCTGTCTGATGTCCTTTATTCTGGTCATAGTCAGGCAAGACTCTCAGATCAACTCGTCATCTTTACATGACTCTTTTTCACTGGTTACGACTATACATTCCCAGATATATTCAAAAAAATAAGTCGTATTTTGTATGTTACTCATGCATTTATAATTGTTTACCCTGGCAATACATGCTATTTCGATTGTGTGTGGGACAATTAACATAAACTTTTAATGTAGACTCTTCTTCAAGACAGCTAAAATGAATTCTCCAAACAGAATAGTTTTGTACTACTTTTATGTCCCCTTCTTGAAATCAAGATATAATGATACTAAGCCTTATGTCTAGAATCCTTATTCTAATTTTGATCAAAATCCATTACATAACTTGGAGTCTAGAAAATGTCTCAGATCATGTATGATTTTCACCCCGTTTATTTATCTATCATGTTTCTTATGTTCCCTTCCCTTATGTTTACTTTGAAAAAGCGTCTCTGTGAGAAATAAATTTATATGTATGTAAAACCAACTATTTCTTAATCATTACGCTTTTACTTCAACTGCTTGTTCGAAATGAAACCCGATCGCTACAAAAACGTAGAAATAGAATATCAACTATTCTCTATATTCACAAGCAAATCCAGTAAGCTTGCTTTTTCAAGTTAGTGTTTTTTCATTGCATTAACAGCCACTCCCAAATTGCTACTAAAACAGTTCACAGCTTTTGACTCACCTTGTATATTGGGAATAAAATAACACTAAGAAAATTAGAGAGTATGTTATTTTTGATGTTTTTAGGCAGGTCGTACTTCAAGCCATAGAAGAAAATCTGAGAGAATCAGGCGAATATATATATACGAGGCTTGTCTAAAAAGTATCCGACCTCAGACCAGAAAAAAATATTTCAAATACGTGACGGAGTTGCGATCCTAATCCCCTTCAAAGTAGGCCCTTTGTGCTTGCACACACTTAGCCCACAGATCCATCCACTGCCGGAAATAACTCTGGAAGTCTTCTTTTGGAATGGTGTTCATCTCTGCCGTCGCGTTAGATTCAGCAGGTGTTTCAAGAAGATGCGATGTGTAACAAAAATTGAGAGGTTGTTCAATAATTCTATCGTTATTGGCGGCCCTTTTTCTCTCAATATAATCAATTAGCAACACACCTTGCACACCCTAAAATACGGGGTCCAAAACCTTGCCTTCTGATGTTTGCGCCTTTGCTCGCTTTAGACGGCGTTCACCTGCTGCTGTCGATTCAAATTCATATCTCAAATATAAAGAATGATCTTCCGAAAAAGGAGGGAAACAAAGATACAAAATGTTTGCAGAGTTCAACAGATTTCCACAATTTTAAAGCAGAAATTCAATTATTTTAATTAATTATTATTTACAAATGTCACAAATAAAATATTTTAAAACATAAAAATTAGCCAAATTATCAACTATTTCTATGTTTTTTCCGTCTCTGTGTGTTGATCATTTTTGAATAAAATCGTACACTTGAACTCAATTCTTCAATGTTTCTATATACTACTACTTACGTATATAGAGGAGTATTAGAAGGCTATCACAATGCAAGAAATGGAAATATGTCGGCGTTGAAAAGTAAGACAAAAACAAGTGATTTTACTTTATATATTTTTTCAAAAGATTTTTTTAAATAATTTTTTTTCCTATATAGCAAATCTTACTTGATTAGGCAAAACTTCAACACTGTGATGTAATGTGTGTGACCGTGTTCCATAATATATTTTGAGGAAGACCTCTTTGTCAAATGGTAGGTGTTTCAAATTTCAAAAAAAACGTGCGGTTGGCAATATTGCTTATAATGCAGTAAATATTAATATCAGCAGCAAATGTAATAAAACTAAAACTATAACTGATTGTTTTTGTTGTTTTTATTATTTTAATTACTTATTTATTTTATTTTTTTTTCTGAATATTTTATATTTGAACCCACCGAAGTGCCATACATCTATATAAAAAAACAAAAAAAAACATATATATATTTGTGTGTGTGTGGGGGGGGGGGGGGGGGAAGGTATGGATAACTACTATTTATCTCGAAACACATCAATATCATTAGGGTGCTGCCATGATGAGCATAATTCTATCTGTTTCCACTTCTGATGTTGTAGCAAAGTTCTTCCTAGTCCATTCGTTGGATATTGTTGGTCCATTTTTTCTTTGGTCTTCCCCTCTATTGTTCCCTGGAGGATCATTTTAGAGTGTCCGTACCATCCTAGCTTCTTCTTCGTCAACAGATGTTCATAGTGACTCACATATTGTTCAATGATTCTCCGGACCTTCTACATTGTATATTTCTTCCCCTATTTGAACTCGGGGCTTGGTTGGTGTTTGATGAAAACAGATTCATTTAAATAGATAAATATGTAAAAATGTGTGTATTTTAAAGGAAAGTAACTCTTTCCCTTGTCTTGCTTGCATCAAAGATATTTTAAGAAGAGTTACGTCCCTTGCATTCATTTTCAGAGAGCAGCTTCAATGGTCGTAAGTCACACAGCGCTCTTCAATTAATGTCCTCATTATAGAAGTAAATTCTTCTTTCAGTTATAAATATATTAATAAATATTACTGGTGATCTATACCTAAGATTTTTCATCCAAATTCATTTTCATATATTCGTCCTCTGTCTCACAACATCACTTCAATAACCGACACAGTCACATCAGTTGGGAATGCATGAGATTTTTTCTTGCATTGAAAGTATTTGAGTGTTTTAATTCCTTCACTTATTAAAGGGACTAAGTGTGTCCGAGTATTATGAGCTCATTCTTTGATAGGTATTCCATATACAGGGTGTCTCAAATCAAATGCCACCCACCATGGAATCGTTTATAAAATTCACTATCCTTTCTGCAATCAACTATATTTGGTACAAATGAACTTCAGTTTATACCCGACTTATCCACCAAGTTTCAGTCATAAATATCCAACATTCTTTGTTCTATCGCCGTTCAATTATATGCTCCAAATATACACCTCTGTGTTGCAAGCACCCCTGGATTTAACTGATTTTAGCTGTGATGGTCAGGAATAGCCTGGAGACTGTTTTTATAGACATTATTTTGAGATAAACATTTTAGAGGTTAAGGTCCGGTGAGTTTGAAGTTCAGAATTACACCTATTACTGATGAGACGATAGATAAAGTGTTCGCCCAGTCATTCCAATTGGTCATTTTGTGGAAAAATGGAGTGCGTTGTTTTAGCAGGAGACGGTTATCGAACAGTGAGTTAATTTGCATATGTGTAAAATTGTCAATAATTCTGAAAAACAACTATCTTGGAACTTCCCTGATTTGAGCTGTGATCACCCTTTTCTGGTCTATCCATAAAAGGAAAGTTCTTGAAAAATAAAATGTATGTATTCCCCACCAACTGCCAACTGCACATCTTTCTCTCTGCACTTCACTTTGCCCACTAAGCAACAACAACACTTCAATCAAAAGAGTACAGTTTTTATACTGTTCAATCCACCCCTATGCAAATTGACTCCCCACCAGAGCCATCTAGCGGTTAGAGACTCCAAACACCCAATTTGCAAAGGGCAGATAACTCAACTGGTGACTAAACCACACCTTTTCAGTTCAGAAATAGTCTGGGGATTGTTTCGATATGTTAAGGTCCAGTAAGTGTGAAGTCCATTCAGGATCACACCTCCTACTTATGAGATGATCATCAAAATGTCCCCCTGCATATCATTGAACGGCAATAAAACAAAGACTGTTGGACATTCATTACTGAAGCTTAGTGGACAAGTCAGACATAGATTGAAGTTTATTTGTCCTAAATATGGTTGGATTACAAAAAGGATTATGAATTTTAATAATGATTCTATGAGTGGAATTTTTTTTTGGGGGGGGGGGGGATATAATATAAATGTTAACCTGTTTAATTTTTTTTACATAATTTTAGAGCTAATATATTTTTTAAAAAGACTGATAAGAGTAGCAATAATTAAAAAGATTTTTTAATCAATTTCAAAATTGTTGAGGTTTTTGAGAAATTCAATTTACTATGTAGTTGCTGAGACAAGCAAAATTTTGAACAAAATCTTTTAGCCTATTTTATATCTGTGTCACCTTGAGTCTTCTATCGACAAGGGCAATCTTTACTTCGAGGTTATCTCTTTTCAAACGGCTGAAATCAAACTTCGAGGTATAATCTTAACGAAAGAGAGAAAAAACAAAGATTCATCTATTTATTCTATATTCAAACTTGACTGCTAAATGCGAGTAAATGTTGCATCAAAAACTGTTTAACTTCAGGGTCAGGCGATAGTTTGCACATTGAAGACCCGTAAACCAATCAACAGGTTTTAAAGCCCATTAACGAATGTAATTTCAGATAAAGGTTAGACATTTTTCTTTTTCTTTCTTTCAAGCTGAATCATAGTTGACGCTTACTTCAAGGGAAAGAGAACAGGTTTAGCAAGATATTATCTTACACACACACACACACATACACGCATGCACACACACATAACCCTCATTCCGTCGAGTGAGATACACACTTAGAAGTTGACACTGTTTCTTCCGCTATCCAACTGTTACACTGTTGTCATTGTATTTTACTTTACGGTTGGTCAACTGCAAATTCACTTGACAAAAGCCAAGCAATCTAAGTTGTCTTCCAGTGTATGTACTCACGTATTATCCGATCTCGCCTATCTTGCGACCCTTTAGATTTTATCTCCAAAATATTTTATCTTCATTAAAGAATTAGAATATTTGATATTCTAATTCTACGTTTTTGTATCGACCATGTGTATTGGTTCTTTTCAAGATCGCGTGTATTGGTTCGTTCCAAGACCACGGACTGACAACCTGGATGTGCCAAGTTCGAATCCAGTTCGTTTCACAGAAACACTTTCTCTTCGGATGTTGTTAATCTTCACGTGGTCTCTCCTGTAAGTAACCGACGTCTTTCTAGAAAGAATTCTAACTAGAAAGATATCAGGGAAACCAATGCCAACAATCTTATTCATAATAAATGAATGAATGGGTTTTTTCCAAGACACACAGTCACTATGTTGTGTGTTGTTTTCTTGAATATACACGAGGTCAGAATAAAAGGAAAAAGGACAATGATGAAGAAACATTTACATTTATTTCTCACCAAGACGGTTTGTCCAAGAGAAACGCAAGAAGGACATAATCTAACATGATACATAAAAGAGGTTAAAATCACAGACATAATTACTAACGGAAGAGTTTATGTTAATAATCTCAAACACAATTGAAATAACATGTATTGCCAGGGTAGACAATTATATAGAGACACATGAGTAACATACAAGTGAATATGACTTATTTTGTTGCATATATCTTGGAATGATGGCTGCGACTATTAAAAAAAAGGATACGCGAAGATGACAAGTTGATCTGGGAGTCTAACGGAAGAGTTTATGTTAATAATCCCAAACACAATTGAAATAACATGTATTGCCAGGGTAGACAATTATATAGAGACACATGAGTAACATACAAGTGAATATGACTTATTTTGTTGCATATATCTTGGAATGATGGCTGCGACCATTAAAAAAAAGGATACGCGAAGATGACAAGTTGATCTGGGAGTCTCATCAGTATAAAAGAACATAATGGGAACCGCATTAGAGTCATGAAAACCATGTTAAAAATTGAGAGCTGGTTGGACAATGTCCGACCAGCTTGAAGACTAGTCAGGGAAGAGGCTGAATCTGGTTTCTAAATCCACCATGTGGGGTGGAATTTAATTTTGTTTCCAGAAGTAGTAGAGTGCATTCTCTCATTGACATGGGAGGAAGTGATAAAATGGACTTGAGGGAAAGATGGATAAATAAAGACCTGGCCAGAGATAGGTTACTTTGGAATCAATTTCTTAAAGCCGCCCAATGCATGCCAGCATATAAAACGGCCGTTAAACTGAATATGATTATTATTATTACTATTATTATTATTATTATTATTAGGCTAACGCAGTGGCATGCAAAGGTCCGGTGATGCCCTGGTGATGCCCGGGACTAATTCATTGATTGTATGCCCCAAAGACTCAAATATAATTTCTAGTACTGAGAAATATTATGATGAGAAAAGAGATAGTTTGAATATGATTGGATGCCCCCCCATCCTCAATTTGGATGTTTGTGGTCACTAACCCCCAGCATACAACTGGGTTAATGCTCATATATATATATATATATATATATATATATATATATATATATATATATATATATCAGATTATTTCATAAGTTGTCTGAGTTTTACATCTCTGATATTTATTAACAAGTGTGAATGTTTAATGAAAGTAAATATTTATATCTCATATATATGTACTTTGACACATTCAACTTTATAACATTTTATTTTCCATTGAAAAAATTAAAAGTTGTTTTGAAGTAATGCCCAATCTCAATAACAAATCTAAAATGTCCTCCCTTAAACTAGGAAATGAATAGTAATATCATTTTTATATCACTTGCTAACAGAAAATTAATAAACAATTTGTTTTTTCTGTTTAAAAAACAAAAACATATATAACGTTTGTTTAAAAAATCTAATTTCTAGTGTGAAATGATAATAAATTTAAACTAACAAATAAATGTTTTCAAAGATATTATTTATTATACTTACCTGTGCAATTTTCCGACAAGAATAAATCAATTTTTTGGTAGCGTTTGTTATTCAAATACTTTTTCACCATGAATGTGATTCGATCAATGTCTATATATGAAACATTTAACATCAAGATGTTATCGATATATAAAAAAACGTTGTAAAAATAACAATCATGATGAGAATAGTAGTCCGAATAATCCAAAGTCTTCATCTCAAAATTTCTGAAACAAAACTTAAATAATGTTTTTTTTGTAAATTAGAATATTAAATAGATTCGTTTCTGAAAACAAATTCAATACACATTAATGAACCGTAATGAAAGTCATCGAAAATATAGATAAAAATCGTTTTCTTTAGAAATATCTCATTTTTGTCAGGTATTTCAGTGTCTACTCTGAATCTGAATAATAATAATAATAATAATAATAAACAATAAATGCAGACTGTGTGGACAAAGAGACGAAACAGTAGATCATATAATAAGTGAATGTAGCAAACTTGCTCAAAAAGAATACAAGAACAGACATGATTGTGTTGGGAAAGTAATACACAGAGAACTGTGCAAACAATTGAATTTCGAATATGCAGACAAATGGTACCAACATACACCAGAAACAGTACTGGAAAACGAAAAACACAAAATCCTCTGGGATATGGATATACAAACAGATACTCATACAAGCAAGGAGACCTGATGTTATTATAATAGACAAAAAGGAAAAATCTTGTAAAATCGTAGACTTCGCCGTTCCAGCAGACCACAGAGTGAAGATCAAAGACACGGAAAAACGAAGTAAATACACAGAACTAGCCAGAGAACTGAAAGGAATATGGAGCATGAAGAAAGTTAGTATAATACCAATAATCGTAGGAGCATTAGGAACAATCCCAAAAAATCTGGAGAAAAGACTGGGAGAAATTGGAATCAAAGGGACTATGGAAACCATACAAAGGACGGCAATGATCAAAACAGCTGCAATCTTAAGGAAAATCCTCGAATGCGGAAACTAACGCACATAAGCTACAAAGGCTAACCAGTCACAAGCAATTTACAACAGAGAAAACAAAACCACACAGAAAAACATCACAACAAGAGCCAACCCCCCAATAAATTATACCGGCCTCAGCTATCACTACACAAAAATGAACCAAAGAAACAGAAATTACAAGAAACACTATAAGCTCCTCCCTCTCCCCCCACCCCCCAAAAAAAATTAAAAAGAATTAAAAATTATTATTTATTTTTTTTAAATAAGGAAAGAGAAAAGGAAAAAAACATAAGAAATTGAAAGGAAAAAATTTAAAAATTAAAAAACAAACACTTTTTAAAAAAAAATCAATTTAAAGAAATATTATTTTATTTATTTATTTTTTTAACTGGTGCCGGCCTAGGCTGACACCAGACAACATATTTGTAGAGGGTCGAGGAGAATGAGAAGACCGAGGAGGGACAGCACAAACCAGACCTCCACTGGAAAAGGGCAAAGAATGCTGGGACCTTGGGGAGGCTTATTGCCACCCAAATCCCAGAGAAGACCAATTTTCCTTACCAGCGAGAAATCGCATTGTTATCGAAAAGAGGTGAAGAATACTGGAAATCTGGGGAGACTTGTTGTCACTCAGACTCCAGGAAATACCACTGGTTGTTGTCGGTGAGCAATCACTAACGATGATCTGTGTGAGAACTCCTAGTGAGTACAAAAAAAAAAAAAATACTACTACTATTACTACTACACTGGAATATATGTAAACTTTATGAATTGGACCACAATGAGAAGTGGTATGAGCATAAGCCAGAAGTGGTACAGGAGAACGACAATGTCAAACTTCTTTTTGACATGCACATACAGATTGATAAGGTTCTTGAACATTCAAAATCCAACTTAATCTTTCTAAACAAAAACAAGAGAACTTGCTTAATCATTGATATAGCCTGCCCCTGTGACACTAGAGTGCAAGAGAAAAAACATGAAAAAATATATAAATATCAAGATCTAAAATGGGAATTAGTTAGACTATGGAAATGTAAAGAAGTAAAGGTGATTCCTGTTGTAATTGTAACGCATGGAACCATAACGAAAAGCAACCATAAATGGCTTAAACAAATTGACAAGACAATTTCTTTTCCAATTCTGCAAAAGGTCTGCCTGTTAGGAACAGCGAAAGTGTTAAGGTACAGCTTGAATGTGTAAGGTCAAGGGAATTGACTTGATGTTCAAAAAAGAAAACTCCAACTAAAAACATCCAAAAGTTGAGATTACATGAAATAATAATGATAATAATAATAATAATAATAATAATAATAATAATAATAATAAATGACAATAATAGTAATAATAATCATCATCATCATAATCATAATAATAATAATATTCGGTTTAAAGTCCGTTTTACATGCTGGTATATTGTCCAGATTTAATCTTCCTCTGAGGTTATCAGAACTAAGCCTGTCTTTAAGACTCACATTTCACATCCATCATACTATTCTCATATAATTCCTTTGTGTAGAAATTCATTAGCATAAAAATAACTATGCTAGAATGTCCTGTCTTACCAATAACTCGATTACATACACACTCAGAGATTTAATATCTGATAGATAGTTATTTCATTTGCTGCCTTTTTGTAGGAAGCTTATATATGGGTGTGTAAAAATAATATTAAAAACGGTATTTTTCCACATAAGGCCAGAGTAAGGAGAAAAGTGGAAATTTCCATTAGAAGTGCAAAGTTTAGAATGTGGCTACGTGTCAGAATATTGCGTAACAGACAGGAAGTCACTAGTGACAAATAGTGAATAAGCTGATCAAATCTTTCTCTTTTTTATGGACTATGTGCAAGAGAGAGAGAGAGATAGATAGAAAGCAGTCATGGTTTGGGGCAGTTTGTAAATTATATATATATATATATATATATTTATTTATTATTTTTTTTTAACATAGTTCACCCCAAACAAGGCAGGCCGCCACTGTAGACGTAAGGAGCTACTGAGAAAAAGAAAAGGGGAGAAGGTAGGGGGTGGTCAACCTAGATTGGGATCAGCGCAGCGAGGTGTCTGTTTACATTAGATATATATATATGACGTGATTTTCTGACCCAAAAGTCCATTACCATCGGGCGATGAAGAAAAAAGAAAAGAAAAGAAAAACACTACTTTGACAAAGAGAATTTTATTTTTCGAAAGCTCAGATTAAAATATATTGTATTTATTTTAACACTACACATTGTTATGGTTTTTCAAAAAAAAAATATAATACTATTACGAAACAATGGTTTAAAAAATATGTCTAAATACCCTTTCTAATATATATATATATATATATATATATATATATATATATGACAACGATGCATGGCCAAGCTGCCTCGGTAACTTTGGAGTGGGTAAATGCAATGATAATGGTTAGCGGCTACTAGACCTCTGTGCCTACCATGACCTCTGCATTACCAACACATTCTTTGGTGCCAGACTGCATCATAGAGTGTCTTGGAGAAATCCCAGGTCAGGGCGCTGGCACCAGCTTGACCTCATCATTACTAGACGAAGGTACCTCAAACATTTCCTGATGTCTAGAGCCTACCATAGTGCCGATTGTGATACAGATCATTCTTTAGTATGCAGCAAGGTTAAACTTAAACCCAAAGATTTCTACCACACTAAACAGGAGAGTATTGCGCGTATTGACGTTAGGAAGACTCAACACCCAGACTGCATGGCAGAATTCAACGTGATGTTTTTCTCTACCTTCAAAGGAGATCACAGTCGACCTGCATCTGAACAGTGGGAAACAATCAAGAATGACATCCACTCTACAGCTTTCAAAGCCTTTGGGAGGAGAACAGGTTGTAAATGCAATGACTGGTATGATGCGAATATATATATATATATATATATATATATATATATATTAGTAGTATGTTTTTGAAAGGCTGTGGGCAATGCAAATTCCGGGTAAGATGCAAGTTGTAATGAATAAAAACAATAAATCGAATACGAAATATGACTTACTATATATTTTTCCTAAAATCTTACATAACAGCAAGAGTGTTTTTAGCTGTTTGTGTGATGTCCGGGTGATTAAAAAATCATTATTTAATATTTCGGGAAAAGAAACTTCCCTTTGTCAAAAATAATTAAACCAGAAAAATTTTCTCCAGAAAAATTTTCTTCTGGTTTAATTATTTTTGACAAAGGGAAGTTTCTTTTCCCGAAATATTAAATAATGATTTTTTAATCATCCGGACATCACACTAACAGCTAAAAACACTCTTGCTGTTATGTAAGATTTTAGGAAAAATAAATAGTAAGTCATATTTCGTATTTGATTTATTGTTTTTATTCCTTACAACTTGCATCTTACCCGGAATTTGCATTGCCCACAGCCTTTCAAAAACTTACTTACTATACCCAGCAATGCTTCAAGCAAACTACCATTCTCTACTATATATATATATATATATAAAGAATATAAATAAAGAATCGAAGGAACTGATGTAAATTATATATTTGGATTACATGGACTTTGAAATTGAATGAATATAATATAACATATATATAAGATATTTTCATAATATTAAAATATCTTATATATAAGATATTTTAATATTATGCAAACTACAGCAAATGTAGGGAACAAATTTTCACAAATTCACTAAAAACCGTTTTTATTCGCATACAATTGTTTCGGCCTACCTCAATAATATACATAATGTTCGAAATCTATAAAGACTTTATTTTTCTTGAAGAGGCTCATAAAAAAAGTTAACTCTCAATGTTTGCCGAACACCAATAAAAAAAAATCCGGAATCAACACCAGTAAACTAAGAAATTGCCCTGAAAAATAAATATTTCTGAGCTGAAAGTAACTAGAATTATCTGCTCCTATGTACTGGAGAATAAAAATCAAAATCCCGAAAGCATTGTTTAACCCCAAATGATTTTGTGCTGTAAATCTTTTTATAACTTTTACAATTGCTGTTATTAAGAAGAAAGAGACGACTGCAACAAAAAGAAAGGGAGAAATAAATAGAGAAACGTCACTATCCATTGAGCAACAACTCACAATGTATCAAAATATACAAGACTTGAGCTGTGTTCTACAAGACACTGGTCAGAGATATTTTGTTATGGTCTGGAATCAAAGAATTTGTCCACCGTGATGCTACATTTGTTGCGGCGCTTCTAATAATTTATCTCCCATTTTCTCTTAAAGCTTTACACTTCTTTTCAGCTTCCTGTTAAGGCAGGAAAGGGTGCTCTGAGCGGCATCTCCCCACATAGAGTACTGTTGCCACATCTGGGGAGGTGCCTTGATAGAGTACAAAACCAACTTTGGAATCTGGTGGAAGATGTTCTCTTCTCTTCCCTACAACCTTTTTCTCACAGATGAGGGGTTACTAGTTTTTCTCTATTCTATCGTTATTTTCATGACAGGTGCTCGACTGCGCTCCAATCTATGGTTCCTCCTGTAAAACATTAACAACAAAAACTCGTCTAACTACAACCATTGTATATAATTTTCCTTTCTTCCTCTGTGTACCTAAAACTAAACGAAACTTCCATGAGCAAAGTTTCTTTCCGAGAGCTACCCATCTGTGGAACACAATAGCACAGGGTTGCTTCCCCGCTGACTACAACATGGTCGTTTCCAAGTTCAAAAATTCTTGTTGAGCCGTCCTCTTTAATTCTTCCCAGTTTCCACTATCGTTATCAGTCGTCACGGTGTTATCTCAACAAACGCATTAACCTTTATCCTCGAGTCGCCTTTGTGCCTTTATAACAAATCTAATCTGGTCTCATTTTCAAATTTTTCTTTTCTCATTCTTAAGATCAACTAATGCCACAGGATTAACCAATTTGCTCTGCTGTCAAATGATGGACTTATTTTCTTTGACAAAAATATCTTCACTTTTTTTTTAGGGGGGGGGGTAATTTATCTTTCAATATTTATAAATCTTTATTTCCTATTTCAAATTATATTGACAGGAAATTGTTCACTGAGTTGGTGCAGAGAAAAACCAGCTTATCGCCATATTTGTCAAAAGACGATAGTTGGAAGAAACCCCAGGAAGGAAGGAAGGAAAGACAGATATTTTTAGAAGATTGGGACATTTTTAAAGTTGGCTTCATTTTTTTTTGTATTAAAAACAAAATAATTCTTCCACCACAGCATCCTTTTTTTTTGAATGAGACTTTCTATTTCGCCAACAAACAGTTAAAAGAAACGAAAATCTTATTTTATCTTTTTTATATGAAATGTGTTACATTTTCTGTTTATTGTATTGCACTATAAACAAGAACATAAGCCAGCCATGAAACTCTGCCTGACAATGTAAGGATGGGCAAATTTTTATCTGTGCCTTATTTCTTTATATTGTATTGTCTATATATTAATACGATAGCGTGTGTGTTCGTGTGTCACGCTTACATCAAAAGCTCTGCGCATGCGTGCCGCACCTAGATTTGGAAAAGCATTCAAGTCACCTAATTTTCATAATATTTTCAAGTAGTTCCCTTTGGCGCAACGGTTAGCGACGTAGGATTTTGATATCGGTTTTGATGTCAGCCCAACTGGTTTATAGTTCGATCCCAACCAACCTCTAAGATTTTTTTTTCTAGATCGAAGGGAGGGGAGGTAGGGAGGGGACGACCAGGAAGACACATTAATACGATAGCGTGTGTGTTATTTTGTGTGTAACGACTTTCCCAATCTTTATATACTACTCATGAATTGGAGCCAAATTTAATTTAATCTAAAACATTTACAAAGTAAAGTTTAGTCGTCGAAATCTGACCGTCACTAGAAATATTGTATATAAAGGAGTTTTGTAAATTGTTTCATGTATTGTATATTTATTTTAAAAAAATGAACAAGTCAAATCTTATATTTTATTCAAACATGTATAGGTTAGGAACAAGATGATTAGTATTTAAAACATCATTTTGTGTCATTTATACGGGCCCCGCTAGTTTATAATTATAATAATAGTTCTATCGATAAAAACGATTGCGTATATATAAGAAAATTTGACAATACAAAGTAGAAAGGTATATTACAGAATATTAATTTATTAAAAACTTAAAAATAAATAAATATGCAAATGAGTAAAATCGAGATTTGTTGGAGTGAGTTGGAGATGCCTATATATACGGTATTTCAATATATTCTCATATCATTAGAATGAAATAATCCTAACGTGTTTTGATGATAATATAGTTAGGATAGATGGAAAAAACTTTCGCATTTATTCATTTAGATGAAGTATTCCCGAATTTATGCCATGAAAACGTTGATAACTCAAAAACTATTTATCTGATCAAGCTGAAGTTTTGCATGGTGGTTACTGTTTTGCTCATGCATCAGATCCATTTATCAAATTTGAAAAAATCGGAAGTTGATCGAACTTTTCCAGGTCAAGGCCATATAAGATGTGGGACTTCATTGACTACAATATGGGTCAAGTAGTGAGTCTCTATTATGAACAGAACCGTAGCTATCACCAAAAGTGAAAGCTTTTATGTGACCTTGACCTTTGATCTAGATATCCCCAAATCAAACTAGTTCTACATTAGACCATGACCAATATTTTGACCAAGTTTGGTGATGATTGGTCAAGCAATGACGACACTAGGCCGTACACAAACAAACATAATGATATACAGACTCGATTGAAAACATAACCTCCGTCTTTAAGCGGAGATGATTAAAGCAATTAATCATTTATCAAAAGTAAATAGTAGGGTTAGGGTTATAATAAAAAAAAAGAACAATATAAAAAATGTTTTTGGGTTGGAGAAAAAAGATAAATTTTTTTCTCCTCAGTTATTTTTTTTCTTTTTTAAAATGTGTATTTTCCCATTACCCGGCGGGAAGGATGACGCTCGAGTTTACCCAGACAATGCACCACAGAAATTCTCTGGATAAGCCATTCACAATCTCTATCCCCCCTCTTCAAAATGGCAACCTTCATGCAGAAGTCCATAACTTCTCAAGTTTCAGCAGGAACAGGTTGAAAACCATCTGGGTACTTGTCCAAATTAGGACCTAAGCTAAAATCTACTTGGCGTTGGTAGTTTCCGGATGTTTACGTAGACGGCCGAAAAGTTGGTTGTCTGTGTCCAAAAAATCCAAAACGAGGCTGTATAACTGGTAAAAAAAATTTTTTTAAGAAAAATATCACTGAACAAGTGTTAAAACGGTGTTAGGGTTATAAAATGTTTTTCTCTGCATGAAAAGTTTGTCTTTTCACTGAACAAGCGTTAAAACGGTGTTAGGGTTAGTTAAAATTCATGGTACTTATGCAGATTAGGGCCCAAGCTAACTCTAACCGACACCAAGTTTATTTTAGCTTGGGTCCTAATCTGCATAAGTATCAAATACATTATCGCTTTGATCAATTTTTATTTTCAATTCGTGAATTTCACGATTCAATCCATTAAAATGTTAACTTGTTATCTACTTATTTTCTCGCATTTTGATTGGATAAGCGCGTCCACATTTTCCGACCGTCTACATAAACATTCGGAAACTACCGACAACTAAATCGATTTTAGCTTGGGTCCTAATCTAGATAAGTACCAACATCTGTTTTCTAAAAGCTGCACATTTTGAGAGTTTACGCTCTTCAATCGTCCGATAAACCATTTTAGGGTCAACTGATGATGATGCAATATTTGTGAATGTACCACAAGTTTTTCAGTTTCAGGAAAGGAAAAAAATAACCGAGGAGAAAAACATTGAGGAATTTATTGTCACATTGCATCTTTTAAAAAGAGGTGCAGGGTGATAACGTACATACGAACATAAAATTGCCGTAGCGTATTTTGAAAAAAAAACAAAAAAACAAAAAATATATTTTTTTCTTTTTCGTGTTTACTTTTTCTCAACACAACTTCTACTAAGTTCAGATTTAAAAAAAAAATTTTTTAAGAAAATATCACTGAACAGCGTATTTTGAAAAAAAAATATAAAAACTAAAATAAAAACTAAAAATATATTTTTTTCTTTTTCGTGTTTACTTTTTCTCTTGTATCAACACAACTTCTACTAAGTTCAGATTTAAAAAAATAATCTCATCTGAAAGTTCCCAATACTGTCCATCCAATGCATACCTTATACCAAACATGGGAAAACTTCGGCCGGTTGACCTTCCTGAAAGACACCCTTTATGTCACAACGAAAATAACACTCACTAAATTTTTGTTTATTTCGCTTTCTTTTTTTGTATTTTCAAATGAATAAATTAGAAACCGACCTAGCGCTTTTCTATTAACGTTATTTTTCAATTTAACAATCTGACAAACAAAAATATTTCTCACATTGTTAAATATGCATCTGTAATTTAAAGAAAGTAATTTGAATAGCATTTTTATTGTTCATGTATTGAAGAAAAAAAATTAAAATTTTATTTGCTGCTTTTGCAGTATTCTGTATATTTCGTCTTTAATTTAAAAGAGTGACTTGAAAGGGAGATAATCAAAACATTTTTGTCAAATCTGATTCATTATTTTCACACAAATCTCAGAATTGTACCCAGTATAAATCTTTTTTTTTTTCACATGTTTCGTTCATTTTAACTTTACGTATTACATATTTTTTAAAACTGGTTTATTAGAAATTTTTTTTTTTTAACATACTCCACCCCAATCAAGACAACCTGCCACTGTAGATGTAGGGGTTCTACTGAGAATTAGAGTGAAAGTCTTGGGGATCATCCTAAGTTGAGAGCTGTGCAGCAAGATGCTTGCTCACATCAGTTTTAAATTTCTGCATGTCGGTACAGTCGGAAAACAGGGAGCAGAGAGGGAGTTCCAAAGGCCAGGCGCTCGAGGAAAGAAGCTATTGGAGTAGAAGGCTCTCCGGCATCTGAGGACCTCCACAGTGAATGGATGGGATTTAGTTGATTGTCGGGTTGGTTGAGTGTATTTACGTTGAGGAGGCACCAGAGCAGCAAGTTCATCAGAGCACATTCCATTGAAGTACTTGTAAAACAAGCACAAGGATGCAACATTGCGGCGATGGGACATTTATTATTTGATGTTTAATTTATTTCAATAAATCTATTTAATTTTAACGTATCGTCTGAATTTTTATTTGATTTTGTATTAAAAAATCAGTGCCGCACAGTACCAACCGTTGTGTGTGCGTGTGTGCAAGTCGTGTATTAAAATTGTTTATTTCCAACTTCCATTTTTGGAGAAATCAGATTTGACAAAAAAGTTTGAATTAAATCCCCCTTTCAAGTCCCTCTTTTAAATGAAAGACGAAAATATTTCATATGTACACAATACTGCAGAAGCACCTTTTATTTGATACACAAACCATGATTCATATTATATATAAAAGACTGTGTGTGTGTAGGACGAACGGAGAACCAGTGAAAGATGAACGAAACAATATAATTCAGATTTATATATGTTTCGGAATTTTTTAGATGAAGGTTGATAATTTGGTATATTCGAACTACTGTTCTCATCTTGGGTGTTTTTATCACAACGTTTCGGCCGATGTAACCTCCAACCTTCTTTAGGTGTACCTTATGACATCAGGAGAGTATTCAGGAGCGACTCAACTCTCCGAAAGCATTTTGTGAGTCAAACCCCCTACGGAAAAAGTCATGACTAAGAACTGTGTTTATGCGATTCCATGTAAGTGTGGAAAAGTATACAAAGGTGAGACATGTCGTCCACTAAAGGTAAGGCTAGAAGAACACTGGAAAGTCGTAATACGTGGAGAAATCGAAAAGTCAGGTATGGCTGACCACATATGGAAGGAAAAGGGAAACCATCTACCCTGAAGTAAAAATTATAGATAGAACGCTGGAGAGTAAGGCGACTCAAAGAAGCAGCACATATGTTAGGCGACAATGACTTACTAAGCAGACCTAGTATAGAATTCAATACAATATGGGAACCTATAATTATAAACAATAGATAAGTAGTGATCTATATTGATAAGTAGTTAGATCAAAAACAAGAATAGGGTTAAGGCTCCCAAAATTCATACTAGAATTGTCTGCAATGACCCGTGGCGCAGTGAATATAGTACTAAGTAAAATTCAGTTCTAAGTGACAATCATCTGAAGGTTGAAAGTTCGATCCTCAGTGCGGGTGATACAAAGAATTGTAAATTACTGAAGACTTCATGGCAGATGGAATGAGGGCATGCTACCCCCATGCGAAATTCCGTCTAGATTCCTGAGCTGAAGAAGGTTGGAGGTTACATCAGTCGAAACGTAGTCCGAATATACCAAATTCTTCAGATTTATATAGTTTTACACTTTATTATGTTGGAACGGTTCATTTTCTTTAATGTTTAACATGTGTGGATGTACATCCAGCTATGTTGTTTTCAGCATTCTTAAGTAGCTATGTTGGTATGCCGTTTGAAAGCACACCACTCTCTTTAGTATTCTCTGCTGTGTAGACGCTCAGGTGTCAGATGGAAAATCGTCCTGTTAATAAGCAAGTTGTTACTTTTCTAAGTTGTGAGCTTCCTAGACTTGTTTCGATAAATCACACTAGAAGTGTTCTAATTGTTTAATCAACATTAGATTGCTTTTTAATTGTAAATTGGTCATGTGATGTGGGTTGTTGTTTTTTTTTTTCGGAAGTAGTTGAAGACAATGGTTACAAGCCTCTCCCATTTCCACATTCCTGTAAGCATTGCTTTTTTGAAAGAAATGAAAGAAGAGAAGGAAAGAAAAGGAAAGAAAAGGTGAAGCAAAACGAGTAGAGAAAGAAAGGCAGTGGCTTAACATGTCAGTCAATTATTTTGCTTTTACGTATGTTGTTGAGCAGATTACAAAATACATTGATTATTTTCAAGTATCCATTGTTTTCTTCTTGTCTAATTATTTTGTAATATATAACAGCAATAGTATTGATAGCAATAACAATAACATTGATAGCAATAACAATAGTATTGATAGCAATAACAATAGCATTGATAGCAATAACAATAACATTGATAGCAATAACAATAGCATTGATAGCAATAACAATAGCATTGATAGCAATAACAATAGCATTGATAGCAATAACAATAACATTGATAGCAATAACAATAGTATTGATAGCAATAACAATAGCATTGATAGCAATAACAATAGCATTGATAGCAATAACAATAGTATTGATAGCAATAACAATAGTATTGATAGCAATAACAATAACATTGATAGCAATAACAATAACATTGATAGCAATAACAATAGCATTGATAGCAATAACAATAGCATTGATAGCAATAACAATAGCATTGATAGCAATAACAATAGCATTGATAGCAATAACAATAGCATTGATAGCAATAACAATAGTATTGATAGCAATAACAATAGCATTGATAGCAATAACAATAGTATTGATAGCAATAACAATAGCATTGATAGCAATAACAATAATATTGATAGCAATAACAATAGTATTGATAGCAATAACAATAACATTGATAGCAATAACAATAACATTGATAGCAATAACAATAGCATTGATAGCAATAACAATAGTATTGATAGCAATAACAATAGCATTGATAGCAATAACAATAGTATTGATAGCAATAACAATAGCATTGATAGCAATAACAATAGCATTGATAGCAATAACAATAGCATTGATAGCAATAACAATAATATTGATAGCAATAACAATAGCATTGATAGCAATAACAATAGCATTGATAGCAATAACAATAGCATTGATAGCAATAACAATAGCATTGATAGCAATAACAATAGTATTGATAGCAATAACAATAATATTGATAGCAATAACAATAATATTGATAGCAATAACAATAGCATTGATAGCAATAACAATAGCATTGATAGCAATAACAATAGCATTGATAGCAATAACAATAGTATTGATAGCAATAACAATAGCATTGATAGCAATAACAATAGCATTGATAGCAATAACAATAGCATTGATAGCAATAACAATAGCATTGATAGCAATAACAATAGTATTGATAACAATAACAATAGCATTGATAGCAATAACAATAGCATTGATAGCAATAACAATAGTATTGATAGCAATAACAATAATATTGATAGCAATAACAATAATATTGATAGCAATAACAATAGCATTGATAGCAATAACAATAGCATTGATAGCAATAACAATAGCATTGATAGCAATAACAATAGCATTGATAGCAATAACAATAGCATTGATAGCAATAACAATAGCATTGATAGCAATAACAATAGTATTGATAACAATAACAATAATATTGATAGCAATAACAATAGCACTGATAGCAATAACAATAGCATTGATAGCAATAACAATAGCATTGATAGCAATAACAATAATATTGATAGCAACAACAATAGTATTGATAGCAACAACAATAGTATTGATAGCAATAACAATAATATTGATAGCAATAACAATAGTATTGATAGCAATAACAATAGCATTGATAGCAATAACAATAATATTGATAGCAACAACAATAGTATTGATAGCAATAACAATAATATTGATAGCAATAACAATAGCATTGATAGCAATAACAATAGCATTGATAGCAATAACAATAGTATTGATAGCAATAACAATAGCATTGATAGCAATAACAATAGTATTGATAGCAACAACAATAGTATTGATAGCAATAACAATAGCATTGATAGCAATAACAATAATATTGATAGCAACAACAATAGTATTGATAGCAATAACAATAATATTGATAGCAATAACAATAGCATTGATAGCAATAACAATAGCATTGATAGCAATAACAATAATATTGATAGCAACAACAATAGCATTGATAGCAATAACAATAATATTGATAGCAACAACAATAGCATTGATAGCAATAACAATAGCATTGATAGCAATAACAATAGCATTGATAGCAATAACAATAGCATTGATAGCAATAACAATAGTATTGATAGCAATAACAATAGCATTGATAGCAATAACAATAGTATTGATAGCAATAACAATAGCATTGATAGCAATAACAATAGTATTGATAGCAATAACAATAGCATTGATAGCAATAACAATAGCATTGATAGCAATAACAATAACATTGATAGCAACAACAATAGTATTGATAGCAATAACAATAGCATTGATAGCAATAACAATAGCATTGATAGCAATAACAATAGCATTGATAGCAATAACAATAGCATTGATAGCAATAACAATAGTATTGATAGCAATAACAATAGCATTGATAGCAATAACAATAGTATTGATAGCAATAACAATAGCATTGATAGCAATAACAATAGTATTGATAGCAATAACAATAGCATTGATAGCAATAACAATAGCATTGATAGCAATAACAATAACATTGATAGCAACAACAATAGTATTGATAGCAATAACAATAGCATTGATAGCAATAACAATAGCATTGATAGCAATAACAATAGTATTGATAGCAATAACAATAGCATTGATAGCAATAACAATAGTATTGATAGCAATAACAATAGCATTGATAGCAATAACAATAGTATTGATAGCAATAACAATAGCATTGATAGCAATAACAATAGCATTGATAGCAATAACAATAACATTGATAGCAACAACAATAGTATTGATAGCAATAACAATAGCATTGATAGCAATAACAATAGCATTGATAGCAATAACAATAGTATTGATAGTAACAACAATAGTATTGATAGCAATAACAATAGTATACCAAGACTTCAATATTTTTTCATAGAAAAGATTTTTATTAAAAAAAAAAATCAACTTTTGCCTCATATGTATTATTTCGATTGTTCAGACTATTGTTCTCATCCTGAGTGTTATTCTCATAACGTTTCGGCCAATGTAATCTCCGACCTTCTTCAGGTGTATCTTGTCGAACCATGGATCTTATTGGGAATATATGGAAAGAATGTTTTTGTTCTTTGTTCTCATGCACCATCGTCGTTATAAATATATAATTCAAAATGTGTGATGCGTTTCTGAAATGGAAACAGTGTTGAGTCGTTGGCCTTTTGGCCAGGAACAAAGTGTAGTATCTGTTCCGATGGATACTACACCCCATAAACTGGTATTGTCTTGGCCTTCGGGACTTGATTTACGCCGGTCTATGGGTCTGTCCTGTGCAGTTCTAGGAGGTCCATCCTCCCAGGCTTTACCTCCCCTCTTTGGGGAGAAGTAAGTTTATAGCTTACTGCCGGGGAAGTCGACGGGGCTGCCCAGGCATTTTTTGTAGGCCAGAGTGCTCACCTTCTCGGGCGCTGGCTTTTCGAATCCCACTTTCCCGACCTTGTGTCACATCTTACCTTGTGGGAGGAAGATAAATAAAACAGTGTTGAGTCATTTCCATTTCATTTATTATAATTTTTTTTTTTCTGAATTCAGGTCCATACTGATTTGATATAATGTTTTTGAATTTTTGAGATGAGGATTGATTAGTTAGACTGAAAATTCAAAACCATTATACCAAATCAGTATGAACCTGAAAAATAATTTTTAAAATGGAAACGACTCATCGGTGTTTCCGTTTCGTAAACACATCACACATTTTAAATTATAACGACTATGGCGCGTGCTAAAAGAGAACAAAAGCATTCTTTCCACCATTCACCAATAAGATCCATTGTAAAGCTGCACCTAAAGAAGGTCAGAGGTTATATCGGACGAAACGTTGCGAGAATAACACCCAAGATGAAAACAATAGTCTGAAAAATTATCAATCCTTATCTCAAAAATTCAAAAACTTTTACCTATTTCTAAAATGCTTATACATACGGTCTTCTGTATTTAAAATGGTTTAGATACTTTAAAACAAAAAAATTACTTTGAAATTTTTTAATAGCATGGCCTTCCTAATGATGATGATGATGATGATGATGATAATGATGATGATAATCCATGTCTCATGCTGCCAGGTTTGGGGAAAAAAAAAATGTCCATGCCGAAATTGATTAATATTATTTTTTTTTTAGTTTTTGAAGATTTAAAAAAAAATTATTTAAAAAAATATTAACACTAGATACATTACTGACACATTCCTGCAACTTATTTTGGTAAAAAAATTCCAGCGTTTTTTTGTTAGCAATCAAGGTGCTTATTATTTTTGAAATACTTTTTAAAAAGCGTCCATAGTTGATAGGTTCATTTTAAAAATTTTGGCCGAATTAAAATACATTAAAAAAAAAAAAAAAATAGAAACCAGTTACAGAGTTAGCATATCTTATTTATAATATATAAATAAATAAATAAATGTGAAAAAAATATAAAATGTTGACCTAGACAGGGTTGTGGAATCCATAGATCAAATGCTCAACTCCACAAAATGTTAAAAGGTCCATCTCCAGCCTAAGAAACTATTTCATCAGTAATAATTTATACATACACTGTATATTATTCATAGCATTTTTTCATTTGTACAGGGCGCGTAACATATTTGAGGACAGATTTATACACAAAAATGACTCTTCGAAAGTGATAATGTCTTTTTACAGAAAAACGTTTTTGAAGATAAGAATAAATATATTGTTTTGCAATTTGGTTCGATAAAATCTCCTTCAACTTTGACAACAGCTTCTATGTGAAGTATGAATCGCCAACATGCAAACATCAGGTGACCCTTGTTCATATTGGACTATGGAGACTTTCAGGTTTGGTTTGGTTTGTTTTACGACATATCAACCATCTATGGGTTATTTAATGCCAAATAAAGTTGTGAAATATAATTCTATAGGTAGGATAATTATTTATATTCTTAGAATACATGGCTCTCAGAATACATTGAATTACTCTTAGAAGGAAATTTTACTAAAGAAAATACCCTCATTAGCCTAAAAAAACACTACACCCAGAATACATTGCTCTCAGAAAGAAATTTCACAGTGAGAGTGGGAACATTACAGCAGCTTCCTTCCAAGAACTGCAGGCTTGTGGAACTCTATTCCTGCTGACTGTTTTCCTCCTACTATAGCCTCAGTCTTTTCAAGACTAAGGACAATAGGCATCTCCTGTTTTTGCGATAATCATATTTCGTTCTTGTTAGCTCCTTACATCAAGTGGCTCCATTCCTTGTCTGGAGCGATTTCCATAAAAAAAACTCCCAGAAAACATTACTCTTAGAAGGAAATCTTACAGAGAGAGCAGGGGTATTATTCTCAGAAAACACCACTTCAAGAAAAAACATTTCCAGAAAACACTACTCCATTACTCTTTGGTTATCTTTTTTGTTCTCAAAATGATTGACTCGCAGCCACCGCTTTCTAGTACCTATTTGGGGAGAAAATAAAAAGGAGAGATAAGGTTTTGATTTTTTTGAAGAATCCGATTCAATAATTCAGTTGGGGATGACCAAGGGCATGACATAATCAGCCGATTGAGACTTTTTTTTAGTATTATGAGGATGCTCATTAACCTTTTTCTCAACTATGTTCCACACATAGTAGTCCAAAAGATTGAGATCCGCGAGCTAGAAGGTCAAATGTTAAAGGCTATGTGATCATGAAAATTCAAACATTTGTATAAAAGAGTATCAGTTCTGATTAAGTGTTTTCCCTTTTCTGACAAATTAAGCTTTACTCATTACATTAAACTAGTATCTGGTGGGGAGTTTGAATTACCTACTAGGGAGTTTGAATTACCTACTAGACACCATCCTCCAGTGGCTTCGGTTTCTCTGTACAAGGGTTTGTCAGGATAACCTGACATGAGGATACTTCACCCTACAAGTAAACCCTGACCAAATATTCAAAATAACATAGTATTCAAAGCCCAAATAAGATCTCCTCAACACACTGGCTCATATGAGTAATGGTGCACCTTCTCCAAGTAATGTTACCTCAAGTAACTGCACTTAGCTGGATACTCCACCAGACGAGATGAATTCTTGTCCTGGAATTCGGTAAGACCAAGAGACCACAAGAAAGATATACTATAACATAGTTTACTGGTCAATTGGGGAGAGAACATTTTTTTACTAACTCAACGTTTGAGAGATAAATTAATGTTCTTAACTTCTTTACTAACTCAATGTTTGAGAGGTAAAGGAGAACTTTAATAGAATATTTGAATATCTATGTATCTCATATAGAGATCAAGTGTTAGTCCCCAGGAAGAGACTCTTTGATTTCTGAGAACTTCGACTGTAGTAAAATGAAACAAAAAAGTGTATTTGTGGACAGCATTTCAGATGCTTCTTGACAGATGGCGTTCTTTTGCAATCAACCTCATCGATCTAGGAGTATCACTTATTATATGCTGTTTTTTGCCGAATAAATCCAGGTGTTTTTATGTTATCGGTCTGTCTTGAATGTCTCTTCTGTTTTGATAATGGTGATACCTTTGCACATAAAAATTTTTTGCCACAAGTTGAACACTTTAACGAAAAATCAAGTGATTTAAAAAAAAAAAAAAGGTTCAATTTCTAAATTGCTATATTCAGCTTTTATAGTCGCGGTAAATGTGTGACTCTTCATTTGTTGTGTAATTATAGGGAGTTGCTATTGATAATTCTGAAACAGAAAATATAAAGTCAAATAATATTCCTGCTATAGTAAAAATAACGTATGTCCTCAAATTCCTGACGCACCCTGTGTATATTATTTATAGCACATTATTTTATTTTGCACAGGTTGTCGTCATTGCGTTGCACAAGATGTGCAGTGGGCTGCGACGAAGATTGATCCCTATCTGTGCTGATACTACTTATAGCATTAAACGCAGGCCTTGTACTGACTTCTCTGTGAACGGTTTGCAGAAGTTGGAAGTTGTGGACTCATTTTGCTATCTTCGTGATATGATCTGTGCTGGGTGTGTGAATTAAGTTCGATCTTGCATATAAGGATTAAAAAATTTGTTTTTTTAACGTAGTTCACCCCAAACAAGGCAGGCCACCACTGTAGACGTAAGGGGCTACTGAGAAGAAAGAAAAGGGGAGAAGGTTGGAGGGGGGGGGGGTCAACCTAAACTGGGATCTGCGCAGCGAGATGTCTGTTTACATTAATTTTAAATTTCTGCATGTCAGTACTGTCGGGGAAACAGGGGGCAGGGAGGGAGTTCCAGAGGCCAGCAGCACGAGGAAAGAAGCTATTTGAGTAGAAAGCTCTCCGGCATCTGGGGACCGCCACAGTGAATGGATGGGATTTACTTGATTGTCGAGTTGGTCTAGTGAATTTACGTCGAGGGGGATTGCATTGGGCAAGTTTTGCAAGTTTCCCCATTTTATCTGTTGTTGCTCTTTTTCACGTGTTACTTAGGGTCGAGTTTACAACAGCGTAAATGTCTGTAATGTGAGTGAATGCTGGGCTTCTCCTAATTTGGTCTTTCTGAGGATGGAGAGAACCGACAGATCTATGGTCCAATGGATTTGTGGTGTGCATCTTGATGACAGAGTTAGTTCCAACTCCCTGCTAGTGAGGCTGGAGGTGCCCAGACTTCAGTCAGCTGCATTGCAACTGCCTACAGTGGCATGGACATGTTGAACAAAGCTCTGGTTGGATAAATAGATGTTTACGCTCAATTCAAATTTGTGTACAAAAAAGAAGACTCAGACAATGATGATCTCAAGCAATGCTACATTGAAAAGAACATAAAGGACAGAATTTCATGGAGACAATCAATTGTCCGGGCCTTTGAGTCTGGATTTACGCCGGTCTATCGGTTGTCCATCGTGTGCGGTTCTGGGAGGTGTGCCCTCCCAGGTTTTGCCTTCTCACCAGAGGGGGTTGGTTTGTTGCTGTTCGCCTGAGGCGCCCTTACCAGGGAGTGCCGACGGGGCTGCCCAGGCAATTTTTAAATGGCCAGAGTGCTCAAATTCTCAAGCGTTGGTTTTTTCCCCACTTTCCCGACCTTGTGTCACATCTTACCTTGTGAGAGGAAGATAAATAGATTCATGGAGACAATCATTTCGTACCGCCATGGCCAACATGCAACCCACATCTGATGTGGAAAAGGCACGTTAAATGAAGAAGAGCATTTAGACTTTAAAGAGGACGGCCATGATTTTCAAGATTCTTTCAAGTTTTTTGTTTTAATGTAAAAAATCTAAAGAATTCAATAAAAAAAAAAGAGAAAAAAATGATATACGATGAAAAATGGCGCAAACACAATATTCTAAAAATCTTTCTACTAAATATCTTTTGTTTTCATAATTTTTTCATCATATGTCACTTAAAAAAACTCTTCACTTAACTTTTAAAGCAATTAATTTGCTCTGACCCGGACTCATCGGGACTTGATCAAAAAAATTGTCAAAGGAAAAACTTTATATTCTACGACAACAATCTGAAAAGAAGACTAAGAGAAAATGAAACAAAAAAACAAACAACATTTGATAAAAGAGTAAAGAGTCAAAAGTTGTGCAATATTTGCATATGTGCAGTTCAAGCCTTGGAAGGTGCAACTGCTGTGGTTGGTAGTTTCATGTGATTACACATTGTGCATTGCTTCATTTCGTACATGATTTAAAAGTTGCACAGAAATAGTGCAAAGTTCAAACTGAACTACAACACCGCTGCACAGTTGATCACAGTAAAATTGTTGTAGTCTTTTCTTTGAGGCGTAGATTTTTGTGCATGGTTCGACGTAGATGACACCATTTATACCGCTTGATTCTCTAGTGGCTATTTTCTGGGAAATTTGAATCATTTCTTGATGCTGTGAACTGAAAGAAATGAAGTCTTCTTGATGGCATGAAACAAACCCAGTTATTGTTAATTGCAATTAATTTACACAGACGATTATGAGATCGATATTTTGTTCTTTATTCATCATTTTAGCATCCAGAAGAGCAGTATGGGAAAGAGATAAATCATTATCTAGGGAAAACTGGTCAAGACCTCATTTTATTCGATTTAGAGAGATCCGCTTTTAATCAGTTTCTGACTAACAAAGTCGACTCACATTTCTTCTTTCTACATAGATTAACGTGCAATGTAATCTAATTCAGGATCTTATCCTTGACACGATCGAATTAGGCCATAATGCTGCAGAAACAACCAAAAACATTTATGAAAAAGGTAAATTACGGCAAAGTAACCCGAAATGCTTCAAGAAATTATGCTTGGGTTGCAAGAAGATTTGGTCATGTAAGCCCAACACCGTAGATTCCAAGGCTGGCAAATTCAAAGTGCTTGTATTCTCAGTCCATAATCACCACCACAGTTAAAACACCTCTCCCCCAAAGCCCAACCCTTCCTCACCATGGTAGGAGCGGTGGCAACGTGTTAGTGTCAGAACTACCCGGCTAACAGGGCTCTGGTGAAAATCCAGAAGGGGGTCAACATCAGGATCCATCATCCTCTGGTCGTTTCTGCCCTTGCGTGTGGCAAGCATGTACGTGTCGGTTGCGAAACCGCAAATCCCTGAAGTTAGAATAACAACATTGCTTCTGTGCATGTCCAACCTCCATTCCTGTGTGCTTTAGGTCAAACCTTCCCCGACTTCGTATGCAACCGCTGGACTTTACTGCTCTGGGTGTCGAGGGAAAAAAGAACGGCAATCTTGTAGGTATAACAAATAAGTACGGCCAACGAGGGAGACTTCATGCAGACCATACAATCCTGAGGCACGATCTCCGTGAGTTGTATTGCGGAAGTCCAATTCACTCAACAGCAAGCAAAAACATTTGGAGCTGGCAAATTGTTCAAATATGTTACGAAAATATTGCACAGCTTTTGACTTACCGTTGTACATTGGAAAAAAGTAAAACTAAGAGACTATGTTATCTTTGATTTTATTAGGCATTTCTTTGTTTTGACCTCTTTGTTATTTAGCAAGATAAACTTGTTGAAAGAGAAAAGACAAATAATAATAAAGCATGCATGGCATGAAGGCGGCGAATGAGATTTGGATTTTACTTTTTTTTCTTTTGGATGTCAAAGTAAATTCATCAAAAGTTCCCATTCATAATCTTTGATCATCTGACAGAAACATTGAAGACAAATAATAACAAAAAAGAAAAGAAAAAAAACAAAAAACAGACACTTTTTTTTATGTAAAAAAAAAAAAAAAAAAAAAAAAAATTAACATTTTGCGTGCTAGAAAATATTATTCGAGGGTAAGGATATATTAAGGTGGGTTGATTTTACGCTTACAGAACAAAACAAAAAAAAACTCTGGACAAGTCAAGATAGTTGGAGTCTAATGAGATAAAAACACGCAAAACTTAGATTCCTAGTTTTTGGTATCATTTGAGGAAATTTAATAAAATATTGACGTCTAAAAACAAAAACAAAAAAAAAAAGAAACTAATTTTTCCCCACCAAAGTTTCGCAATTTTGATAATAAACCAAGAAAAGTTTTATTTTATAAAATAAATGATTTAATTTTTATAAGCATTTCCTTTTAGACAGAATATTTTCATAATATAATTATACATTTTTTAAAAATTTATATTCATAGGTTATATTTCAAATAACAGAAATGAAATGGAAAAATTTCAATTTTTCAATTAATTTATTAAAATAAAAGTTAATAATAACATATTTTGTGAGAGTTTTTACAATATCATATGCCAACTAGCTGGAATTGTCCAAACGAATGGTTCCAAAATCGACCTATCTTTGTGTGAGTATGTATAATATATATATATATATATATATATATATATTAGTTTTAGCTTGCATTCAAATGTATAGACAGGTTTGTTGAATAGAAATGCACTTCTGACAATCGGATTTATCGTAAAACTGCAGTAGAGTGTTAAGATAAGCCCTTTTTAGATATTTATTATTGTTATATATTTTTTCACATGCACATATTTGTTAGATGCATCTTTTGGGTGTAGAATCCGCTCGAAAAAGTCAATTTTTCCCCAAAAAAACTAAAAATATATTTCATAATTTTATTTGCTGATTCTCAGAAAAAAAAAAAAAAAAAATTAATTAATACTAAAAAACAAAACTTTTCACTTTTTAATGATTTTTTTTGTTTTAACAATTTCAAACTCGAAATGTAAACTTTCGAAATTGATAAACATTTGGTCAATCGAAAGAGACAAAGACAATTTTTCTTAGATAAACCAATGAATTAGGCTTGTCATGATAGCAGAATAACAAATGATACTCGATACTAATTTCGATAGCACAGAAAAAAAAAAAAACTTCTACAATAACACCATTGGTAAATACATGCCATCCAACAGTTTCATCGTACTAAATTTCACTCACAAAGCTTGTATCGACCCATGACACATCTGTATCATTTGGATTATTCGGATTCCTGTTCTCATCTTGGATATTATTCTCACGATGTTTCAGCCGATGTGACCTTCGACAGATGCATCTTGTCGAACTTGGGAATCTTTATGTCTAAATCGAGAAATCTGTACGAAATTTCGAATGGTACCCTTTATTTAATCCATTTGGGGGGGGGGGGGTTAGCTGTCTCTCGTTTTGGGTAGAAGTCTTAAGAATAACATTCAAGATGAGAACTAGTCCGAAAAATCCAAATTATCCATCGTCATCTAAAAAATTCTGAAACCATGTCATATTCTTTATCAGGTACTTGTCAACGGTGTAGCGAGCGTTAAGGTGTAATCATACGAGCAGATTTTTAGACATTAAAAATCAGCTTTCCCCCTGAAAAGTTTGCTGTACAAAATTATAACACCTTCAGGATGTCTCTAAATCAATTTTGGGCCGATGATTTTAAGACGTTTTACTCAATTTGCTACAACAACTAACTTTTTCTTCCACTCTTTAATGCCGTAAATGTAAAAAGACCACAGAAACTGACATAAAAAAGTTCAAATTCGAACATTAAATCATTATTTATTCCCAGAATTAAAAGGAAATCAAGTTTATTTATTCGGGTAAAAATAATCTTTCAAACCCTCAAATAATTACAAATCGATTGAAGATGATTTTGTACAGCAAAAATGTTTTAGAAAAATATTGTATTCATCATGTCAAAAAGGTTGCTTGTACTATGTACATGAGGAGATTTAACTGCCATAAGTTGCATTCGAACCCAAAACCTCCTGACTAAAATGTAAAAACTAGCTTGGCACACCACTTATCCATATACAGTGGACCCCCGCTATTCGCGGACTCATTATTCGCGGTTTCACAAATTTGCGGATTTTCAGCATAAGCATTGACTTAACATTTTCTTCATAAATTTCGTAGAACTTACACATAGGATAATCATTTAAGCTCAACTAAGGCCAATATGACAAAAAAAACAAAAAAAACGCAATTCAAAATGCTAATTATTCCATAGGATTCATATTAAATGCGACTCATACAAAAGCATTGGTAATCCAAATTTTTGCGAACTTTATACGAAACTGAGATATTGAACAAAAAAAAAAAAAAAAAAAAAATCAACTAAATTGCAAGTGGAAAGGACTAATCTACACTAATTTGGTGGTTTTCATGCAAAAACAACACATGCTAATGTACAAAAACCTGATTTTTAGTTAACTTTGAGGTATCGAAATCTATTCGCAGGTGTTTCTGGAATGTAACACCCGGGAATAACTGAGGCCTACTGTATATATATATATTAAATTTACATAATAAACGGCTGATGACCCCTTTTACTATTTCACGATTTAGAGTTAGGTCTTCTGTTTATCTTTCACAACTGATATAGTTGGGTCCCTTTTTGTATTTTGTGAATTTTCAGCGGTAGAAGTCGGCTTATACAAGTTCTAAGTTTGCAATATGCAGATTCAATTATGATTTCTAGGATTTAAAACCCCCTGGATATTAGTGTTAGGATATTAGTGTTAGGATAGTACTGCTATCACTAGGAGGTGCATGTATAGAATTGAGACGCCATGGAAAAAAAAGAAGAAATATCTTTGATGTACGTACCCGTGACGGAAAGTTTATATCGTATACCAAAAATCATGTAAATTGATCAAGTATTCTTTTTTCACAAAAGAAAATAAAATTTTATCAGTAAACGACGATCGTCGACATATCGACGCCATATTCAACATTGTGGTTGTTGGACATTGAAATAAAAAGGCTTTAAAGTAAGTTAAAACACAAAAAACTTATCCAGATAGGTAGAAGAGTAACTTATCTTGCCTTTGGCAACATGCATTTGTTGTATTCACCCCTTTTTTGTTTTGTTGGCTCGTGTTAAAACTGCCCCTTTTTTTTCAAGGCTGATTCTTAACTCTTGACTCAAAAACTACTAGATCAATTTACTAGATCAATTTACGTGATTTTTTGTATACGATATATGCTTTCCGTCATGGGTACGTACATTATAAAGATGTTTCTTAATTTTTCTTCATTTTTTCTTTTCATGTCGTCCCAATTGTAAACTTTTACCCACTAGGAATATGGAACAGGGGAATGATTCTGTATTGTTAGCAGTGGGGGATGTTTCTGTGGATGGCCTACATAATTTCTTTTTGCTTGCATTATTGATGTTGAATATATATATATATATATATATATATGAATAGATGAAAGGATAAAATAATCCGACGGTATGAATCAAAAAGGAGACACAAGAACTCAACGTTTCGCCCAACTGTTACGTGGGCTTTCTCAAGAGCGAAAAATGCTTGGTTCTTTGCCACTTTTAACATTTTTCACTCTTGAAAAAGCCCACACAACAGTGGGGCGAGACGTTGAGTTTTGGAGTCTTCTGCTGTTTCCTTTTTGATTATATATATATATATATATATATATATATATATTATATATATGTATGTGTGTGTGTGTGTGTGTGTGTGTGTGTGTGTGTGTGTGTGTGTGTGTGTGTGTGTGTGTTTTCTTTCTTCTTTTGTTCTCATCTAAAGCTTTTTTTGAATATACATAAGTCACAGACCTTTAAACCATCAAGCAGAGGAGGGATAATAATAGAGAAATAAAAGAGAAATAAAAGGAAAATGAACACAGCAGATTAGAGAAGGGGAGGAGTCAACATCTAGGTAAAAAAATCCGGTCAGCAGAGAGTTAAGTAGATATCCTGAAAGACAAGTACAAAACAAAACAAAAAAACCGAGAGATAAAAAGAAAAGGAAGAAAATTTGAACAGTAAAATATTAAGCTATATAAGATCAATGTAATATTTTTTTATGGCTTGGGTATGACCGTATAAATAAAATAACTAAAAAATATATCAAAGTATCCCTACTTTTGACATGTCTACAATAAATAAAAACAATGAAAAAAAAAAAAAAAAAATTAGTCTTATCCAAGATTAAATTTTTTAAAAAGTTTTTTTTTTTAGTTTGGGGTGGGGGTGAGCGTGTAAAGAAGGGAACGCTGTCCCTATCTTATGTTTCAGACACGAAATGAAATAACAAAACCTCTTTATAACAACAGAAAAGGGTTTATTCAAGAAGGTTATCTATACTGTTTGGTATAGGTGGAAGAAAGTTGGACAGTGTCCGAGAGAGGAAGAGAAAAGTAGGAAGTTCTTAGAGCTGCCGGAGGTCTGTCAGCAACTATCTTCAGGCGAAAGAAGAAAAAGAAAAAGACCGCCTGTGATTCCCAAAGGGGCTGAAGTAGTTCTTCAGCCAACAGAAGGAATTATTGCGCCCTGCAGGCTGATTGGTCAGTGTGTGAACCGCTCACTCAATGGGGACATTTTTCGGAGGGAGAAAATAGGTCTATGTTTATGACCGCTACAAGCGTAGCGCTGAAGTAAAAATAACTATATTTTCTTTCTGACATCGATTTTTCTTCCAAATTATACATCGTAAATTTGATAATTACAAATGGCATGACTAATGCTGCCAGCTGTCACACTATTTAAGAACCAGTCGGTCTGGACAGGGATGATGGAAAAGGTGTGTCTATGAGCACAAAATAAACAAATATGGGCTATGACAGAGAAATTTATTGTCGTGCCAGTCCTCATTATAGACATAAGGTATCCTAGGTTTGAATATAGTGGTCAAACTTGACTGGCTAGGCACAGCTGCCGAGGCCAGATGTGGTGACAAGAGACTGTCTGAGAGAGGATATTTCTCTTTCTCTCTCACACCATACGCTGAGAAACACATTTCTCCATAATTTTTTCAGGTATCCATCTTAAAACATTAACTGAAATTTTATTTGTTTTATTATTTACTAGTCATATTCACCTGGTGTTGCTAGTCAGAAGGTTTCTTACAAAAAATAATTTCAAATATCATCATGTTGACACTTTTTACCTTGAAAGAAAAGTTAAAAATAACATTTACAATATGAGGTCAAGTAATAAAATAACTGTCAGTGTGGTGGTGTTTTTTTAAAAAAAGTATTTTATTTTGTTTGTTCTTAATGTTCCTGTCAACCGGCAAATGGCTTTAATGAATTGAAACAAATTCCCTTTTTTTTTTAAATTATTTCAAATCTTAAAAAAATAAAAAATATTTAAATGTTTAAACTTTTTTTAAATACATTCTTCTGAGATATTCTTTGTTTAATTTATTTTTGTTTTATGAAACGAAGAAAATCTATTTAAAAAAATGAATTTCGTTTCTTTACGTTCTAATATATTTCAATTATTTTATGGACCTAACTGATAATAACCTCTAGTGACTCCAGAAAGATTCCTTGAAAAATTTAGCCCTTATTGAAAGTTATTTGAAAAATTTAGCCCTTATTGAAAGTTATTTGAAAAATTTAGCCCTTATTGAAAGTTATTTGAAAAATTTAGTCTTTATTGAAACTTATTTGAAAAATTGAAACTTATTTGAAAAATTTAGTCCTTATTGAAACTTATTTCAAAAATTTAGTCCTTATTGAAACTTATTTCAAAAATTTAGTCCTTATTGAAACTTATTTGAAAAATTTAGTCCTTATTGAAACTTATTTGAAAAATTTAGTCCTTATTGAAACTTATTTGAAAAATTTAGTCCTTATTGAAACTTATTTGAAAAATTTAGTCCTTATTGAAACTTATTTGAAAAATTTAGTCCTTATTGAAACTTATTTGAAAAATTTAGTCCTTATTGAAACTTATTTGAAAAATTTAGTCCTTATTGAAACTTATTTGAAAAATTTAGTCCTTATTGAAACTTATTTGAAAAATTTAGTCCTTATTGAAACTTATTTGAAAAATTTAGTCCTTATTGAAACTTATTTGAAAAATTTAGTCCTTATTGAAACTTATTTGAAAAATTTAGTCCTTATTGAAACTTATTTGAAAAATTTAGTCCTTATTGAAACTTATTTGAAAAATTTAGTCCTTATTGAAACTTATTTGAAAAATTTAGTCCTTATTGAAACTTATTTGAAAAATTTAGTCCTTATTGAAACTTATTTGAAAAATTTAGTCCTTATTGAAACTTATTTGAAAAATTTAGTCCTTATTGAAACTTATTTGAAAAATTTAGTCCTTATTGAAACTTATTTGAAAAATTTAGTCCTTATTGAAACTTATTTGAATATTCTAACTGCTAACTTATCGATTTCTATAACACTCAAACAAACATATATATATATATATATATATATGTGTGATAAGACAAAAAAAATAAGCATCTATGTCTTAATTTAAGAGCTGAAATATTGGGAGTCAAACTTGAGTTTAAGATTTCAAATTCGGTTATATTAATAGAATAGTGGCACAGTTAAAAAAAAATACTGTTTTTATTTGGTTCAAAAGCACAATGAACCATAATACTTGACTTTTGCCTATACACTTTAATTCTATCGATAAATTTAAACATTTAAAAATCACTGTCGAATGTCAAAAGTTATAATATAAACACTGTTTTAGGCATATTTTCCCGATAACTATAGATGAAAAGTGTTTCTCAGTGATTTCTCCATGTTCATACAAAATTTTTAAAGCTATTTTTAAGCTGCTTGATCTGAAAGTAATTTCTGACTAGAATTGAAGTTTAGAGGTCAAATTAAAATATTATGGATAGTTTTGCCAAACAAAAGAAAAATAGTATTCTTTGACTATATTGTATCAATAAACTTCAAATTACCTAGAAATAAATGTACTTATTGACACCTTCCCTCTCTAAGATGGAACAATAAACTAACCTATTCAAAGAGTAGACGAGAAACCAAGAATACAAAAAAAAAAGGGAGATAATTTATTGCTGTATGCAAATGGATCTTAAACCAAAACAGTTGCTTGTTTAAGGCTTCTTCTTGCAACCACAAACCTGCTGTCCAACGTCTGCGTCGGTTTGGCTATGTCCTACGTCGTTCTGCCTACGAATTTACCATCCAGTCTGTTGTGCCAGATCCACCTCAACACCGACGAAAGTGAGGAGGAGGAGGACAGTTCAAAACGCGGCTGACAACGGTGAAATCCGACCTGGGGCCAATCACTGCCCTTCAGATCTACGGTCTTCGGCGGTGGAATCGTGAGTGCCTGGAGATCGCCATGTCAGATATCGAAAAAACTGCGGCATGGGGCGACACTCAATGGAGACGCTGTCAAGATCAACAAAGGAACCAGCTCAACCCTGCTTGGGTGATAGCCAATACAAATACAAGTAACAGATAAAAAGATACAGGGGAAAAAAAAACATTATTCTCATATATAGTTAAGTTTCCGAAACAGTTACATGATAAACAGCTGATGGACCCTTTTTCTATTTCACGATTTAAGGTAAGGGATCTTGTTTAAGTTTCACTGCTTTATAGTTGAGACCCCTTTTGTATTTGTAAATTTTCCAGCGGCTATAGAAGTGCTAACTCTGCAATATGTGAATTTAGTTAGGAATTTAAACCGCATTTTATTTATTCATTTATAAATGATTAAAAGCGTCTTATATAGGGTGGGCAAAAATAAGGGTCCTATTTTTAAAAATTCATAACTTTTTTATTTATTGATTTAAAAAAATTTTTTTTTTTAGAATAAGTAAAGGACCCCTTCCGAAGCAAGCATGAGCCGTATTAGCCCTAAGGAACGTACCCTCATTTAGAAAACATTATTTTTGCTTAAAAAACTCAAAACAGTGTAAAAAACAATACTTTAGTTTTTGTAAGTTTTAAGTGTTTTTCGGCTAAAATGTGTTTTGTTTATTTCAAAAAATCTCGGAAAGGTCAGTCTACACACACATAAAGTTTGGTGAGTTTAACTTTTATTTTGTGGAAGTTATTCAAATTCAAGTTATTCAAATTTAAAGATAGGACCCTTATTTTGGCCCACGCTGTATATATAAGTCTAAGTTAGCCATGCTGATGACAGCTGTGAGCCAGAAACACGTGTCTATGGATTACTTTTATGTATGTATAAAATTATTATTATATATATATATATATATATAGTGTTAAAGTAAATTTTTCTTTTTCTTCTCTCTCAGATTGTAGTTGTTTTTTGTTTTTACTTTTATTTCTATTTTGGCTGTCTTGTCTCGTGGCTGGAGAGGAGGCGGTGGGGTTTGACTTGTGTTAGCATACGCATGACAGGCGTGGGTCGGTTGGCTTCATAGACGTATCGTAATATTAAATTTTTATTTTTTTCCAGCTGTAGATACATATTGGCTGACCTCTTTATATTTCCCTCCCCTTCTTTTTTTGATGATTTTAACTTAAGTGCGTTGCTTGTTCCCCTTTTTATACCCCCCTCTCTTTGCCTATACTATTTCTTTTTGGGCTGGTGAATATTTCTTTTTTCCGTCATTTCCAATATGCAACTGTCCCGTTAGCATTCTGAGGAGACTGGGAATTCGAAATAAATTATAAATGCTGACAGTTGCAATGTGTTTCTTATATATATATATATATATATATATATATATATATATAAATTTTTATTTAGATAAACATTTTTTGCTACATATGTGCATACATGTTTCAGTTACAGCCTAATTAGACTAAGATTCTTCAGACCGAGCTAAATATCTGTATGTTTGCATGCATTTACTAAGGATGTTTGCTTGTATTGGCATATGTATATATGGGTGTATATGCGTGTAAATATGCACTAGGCGGTTGCATGTTTAGTGGGTTTCATAGTTGCAATGCATGCAAATAACAGACTTGCTGCAAGTGAGAAATATTTAACAAAGTGAAGAGAAACCACATAAAAAATAGGAAATATCTCTGGTTTGGGGTTTAGCCACCCAGAATTCGATTTGCCCACTAGAGAAAATAATCTTCTTTCAGATATGAGGTTTCCTGCTGTGGTTGAGTCACTTGAGTTTTGCCAAAAATAACAGCTGGAAGGGTTTGGTTTTCTGTGACCTAAACAATGTGACAATAAATTCAGACCTCCCCACATCCACTATCGGCCAAACTCGGCTGTGACATATTTTGACCCAGACAGGCTCCCCAGCTAAGAATAGATATAAGAACTAATAACTCCACGTCGTCACCCTATTCACTCCTGCTTCTCTTGAACTGCAGACTGCTGCTGATAACGGACTAGCCTAAATCGCGGTTTTCATTTTTTGCTTGGACAATTTCTGGCAATTCAAAATTAATAACTGTATGATTCTTCTGCATTTTCCTCATCCTGAGGAAGTCTATAATAAAGACGAAATGCTGATGAATACATAAATAATATAGTTTTTGGCTTTCCTTTTTCATTATGTCAAATCATTTTATCCACATTTTTATTCATATATATATATATATATATATATATATATATATATATATATATGAATGAATGAATGAATGAATGAGAAGTACTGGATTAACAGATAGAATAGGTGGGAGCTTAGTCCTCCACCACCAGGTGCATTATAGTCTTGAGGCTTCCGATAAAACTAAAAAAAAATTAAAGTAATAAACAGAGGATATTTGTTTATTTTTAGATTTAATGGGTCTCCTTTGAACTAATTTGAAATGGTTGAAAGTATTTGTGGAGGAGGTGGGGGCCCTCTAGCTGAAGTGGCATAAGTAGTAAGTGCAAAATTGCTCCATATTGTACAAATTAGACAAAACAGTGCAAAATTGCTCAATATTGTACAAAACGGTGCAGAATTTTTCAATATTGTACAAAACGGTGCAGAATTTTTCAATATTGCACAAAACAGTGCAACATTGCTCAATATTGTACAAATTAGACAAAACGGTGCAACATTGCTCAATATTGTACAAATTAGACAAAACAGTGCAACATTGCTCAATATTGTACAAATTAGACAAAACAGTACAAAATTGTATAATTAGATAAATAGTGCAAAATTGCTCAATATTGCACAAATTACATACCATAGCATAAAACAAGAAACCATTAAAAACTTTTAAAAGTTTATAAATTGTTTAAAAAGGTAAAAGATTTATAGTTAATCTTTTTTTTCTTAAAACATGGAGAGTTCAATTTTATTAGCCATTGGTTTAAATCTAGCTCAGCTTATTAAATTAAACTTTTTAGGTTCTAACACATTTTGAACCTTTTGAAAATGCAAGTTCTGTGGACTTGGTATATTACATTCAATTTTTTAAATTATTTTTTATTTTATTTATTTACTTATTTTTAATTAAAATGTTACCGTAAACTTTATTTTTGTGTGGAGGCAATTAAATAGGGACTTATTGAAAAACTTTTTTTTTTATTATTCATTGAAAAAAAAATCTTTGTAAACATAAAATTGTTATTGGCATTTCAAATATCTGTCGGTGAGATTTTAATTAAATATTAAAAAAATATATTAAAAAAAAAAATTCAATTTCTATCACTTTTTCTAATAGACTCGGGAAAGGTATGAACCCAGCCATCTCCCCCTAGCTCTGGATGAAATTGTAGGGTAGATTTAACTCTTAAGTGTTGTCTAAGAGAAGGAAAACTCTGAAATAACATCAATCTTTCTCTGCTTATCTAAGCATTGCTTCCCTTATTTTGGGGTTCTTCTTGCTATTGGATTAAAGCAATGTAGGGTCAGGAGAACTGGAGTTGAAGATTGTGTAACCGTTACATCATTATAAAACCCTTATGCGGCACCATTTCAGGAGCGATCTATTGTCTCTCGAAACAGAAGGAAGACAATATATAATTTTGCATATTCTCTTTTAATGCAGGCAATTATTTAAAGAAAATTGGATTGTTAAAACAGGAAATTATTTTTATTTAAAAAAACAAAATATTAACTATACATATAGTTATATACAAATGACGAAGTCTGTAGACTGTTTTTTCCTACACAATGCTATGCAGTGTAATCTTAATATTTTCAGGAAAAGTTTAATTTTGAATGATGTATTTTTAATCTTTGATCCCTAAAATTCATTCAAGAAATAAAACCTAGGTTTAAGATATTGGTTAATATTAATTTTAGGACAATTCTAATAAAAAAAAATGACACTCGACATACTTTAAAAGAAAATTTTCTCCATAAATGCATCTTTTTTTATTTTTCCGGAACAAATAAATTTGCAGAAAAATAAAATTACCAATTTTGAAAGAGTGAAAAGTTTGTAGAAAAAAAATCCTTCAATACCAGAATGCATCTGCATAAAATGGCCACCTTAGAAATGTGCAAATCAGCCTGAATACAAGTCGGAGCCATTTTGAAATTAGCCTCGAGTCAGCATAGAGAAACAATCAGTGAAAATCTTTATTAAATTAAACGCATTATATAACAAAAATTTAAATAATGGTTTTATGCGATAAGAGCCATTCAGCATTTTTTTTTTAGGATTCTCTTAAAGTTAATATTAAGCAAGATATTTTTAAGGCTTATTAATCTTATATAAAAAAAATTTTTTCCCTCAAACTAATTTGTATCAATAATTTAAATGATAAAAAATAGATGAAAAAAAAATTATTTGGAGAGCAAATTTCTATTTTTCTTTGACAATTTTTTTTCATCTATGATAACAAGACAAGAAATGAAAGTTTTATTTTGTTTTTACATAAAAAAAAATGGATAATCACTCATATATTAATTTCATTATATTTATTCACTTAGATTCAATGTTTGTTTAAGTTTATAGAAATCCCTGGTGGCTTATAGACATGGTAGATGTATAATTAGTGGGTTACGGTGAAATTGGATGGTCTGGTAAAACAGTTAATCTTGCAAGGTTCTAAAACGAAGGGTGTCAGGAAATCGGTAATGGACTTCTATTTGGAAAAATGTAATGAGTGACATTAACATTTCAGTATTTCAGTCAGGTATGTATGTAGACGAACCAGAATCATTTGGAAAAATGTAATGAGTGACATTAACATTTCAGTATTTTAATCAGGTATGTAGACGAACCAGAATCATTTGATAAAATGTTGTCAGACAATTCTTTTTTTTTAAAATTTTATGTTGATTACATTTTTATCTTCATCATGGCACTTCACAACAAAAATCTTTGGTGCTTGTGCTGTTCAGCGGCCGTATTAAAAAATTATTTTTTTATAAAAACAATATTATATACTTATTCAGCGTTATATTCTTACTCACTGTACAAAAAAAGTAGAAAAAATTATCCACTAGAACTTTAATTACAAGTATTTTTCCATTCTGCGTATCATAACAGCGATTCGTTCACTAAGCCTCCATCTTCTTTCTTAAGATTTCAAGGGCAGATAATTCGAAATCATCTTAAGAAAGAAGATGGAGGCTTAGTGAACGAATCGCTGTTATGATACGCAGAATGGAAAAATACTTGTAATTAAAGTTCTAGTGGATAATTTTTTCTACTTTTTTGTACAGTGAGTAAGAATATAACGCTGAATAATTATATAATATTGTTTTTATAAAAAAATAATTTTTTAATACAGCCGCTGAACAGCACAAGCACCAAATCTTTTATTCACTGCAAACAAGGGCTACTGTGGTAGGGCCAGATTTATAAGGGAGCAACCTTGGTGAGGAATTAGGCAGCAAAATGTTTTGTTCACATTACATAAAAATTTCTGCATGTTGGTACATTTGGTAAAATGAGGAGCAGGAAAGGAATTCCAAAGGCAAGAAGCCCGATGAAAGAATTTATCAGAGTAGAAAATCTTCCAACATCTAGGGACAGTGAAGGGGTGGGATTTTGCAGCTAGTTGGGTGGATCGTCGTATTTACGCTAAGGTTGTACAAGTGCAGTAAGTTCATCGGAGCACATTCGGTGGAAGTGCTTGTAGAACACGCACAGGGATGCAACACTGTGGTGATGCGACAGTGGCAAGAGCTTAGCAGACAGTGCGGGACCTATTAGGTTAGAAATTCTTATTCGCACACTGTCCAAGAGAGGCTAGTGGTTGGTGCTCCAGCCCAGATGTGCCAACAATACTCGATGCACAGTTTTATTTCTTCTCCATTGACTTTCACAAAACGTACAATATTCTCAACATTTTCTAATCTTGTTTGATTGAGTGCTTTGTTTTACGGCATATCAACCTTTTGGGTATATTTAATACCAACTTTATTTATTTTGGTAAAAGCTTTCTATGCTTGCTTGAGGTTCTTAATATTTTCAAATATTTAATAAATTTTATTTTGTATACAAATCATTTGTTTCAAATGTTTTGTATATTTTGTAAATAAATAGTCTGCAATCGATGAATTTTATTGAATCCATAGAAGAGTTTGGTTTAGTTTATTGGGTTTATAGATATTAGTATTTTGAGTAGGAGTTCACTATCTTCAAAAAGGACACTATAATTTCTACCCTGTTGTTATCAAACGATTCCTTCATGGTGTTACCGTTGTAGCATCTTTGTCGCATAATAATCTTGTTTAGCAATCATTAAACTTATTGATTTTATCTACCTACCCACAAATGTTTCCACGAACACTATTTGTCTATTCTTCTTCTATACCCACTTCAGCAATGGTCCCCAAGCCCCAACTTCATCTGGTTTATTAAAAAAAGTTTTTAAATATTTAAAAATAAATCAGTCAAATTTTTTCTCAGATAATCAGTTTTTTTTTTTTTTTTTTAAATATAAAATTTCAGGTTTAAAAAAATTTTTTTTCCATTTTTTAAAAAGGACAAATATTTGTAAAAACAAATTTTGAGAAAAAAAAATAGATTATGTTTGTATATGCTTATTTATTAAAAGCAAAACATTAAATTTTTCATAACAAAATTGCAGACAGTTTTGTAAAAAAAAAAAAAAGAAAAAAAAAAAAAAAAAAGGCAACGTCGACAGAAACCAGCTTTTTTTTCATTTTCCAAAAAAAGAAGATTTCCGCTAATTGGCAGAGAACTCGCATCTTTGTATAAAATGTAAAACTATCTGACCATCTCCAAAAATAATGTATTTATCTGCATTAAATAAAATTTTTTCACTTTTTCAGGAGAAAATAAAAATGATAGCAGTTGCAGGCAAGTTTGTATTAACCGACGTCAAGCAAAGCATTTTTCAATTCTTCCCTTGTAAAAAGACAATGCATAGAAGCAACAACAACAACAGAAAAAAAAAAACGGACCTGAAAATTGTTGTTCGGAATGTGAAACTTAGTGTGAAAGGAACTCTTAAAGGATAAAATATTTGCTTCTGTTCGAGAGAATATCTTGTTGAGGAGAAGAGCATAATTTTCAGAACATTTTACAAGGGTTTCTGGGAATAACAGATCAGACATTGTCAGGATATGCAACATTTAGAGAAACAACTCGGAGAATTTGCGGTCCAAGCATTTCAACTTTCTTTAAAGTGTTCTCTTCTGTATCGTAAACGTAGAGATAAGTATTAGCCCCACCCACAATATAGATTTGATGGTCAACACATGTAACATGACGTTGTAACAGTCCAATATCATCAGGTGTCCGAAGAATTTCTGTCCATTGATTTGTTTCAATATCATAGCACTCATTATTATAACAATTGGAGAAGGAAACATCCTCTAGAGATGTATAACCTCCAAAAACGTACAACTTGCTATTTAGGGTGGTCATGCTATGACCTTGACGGGGGTAGATCATAGGAGCCTTAGGCTCCCAGGCGTCCGTTCCTAAACGGTAAGCATAAAGATCGGGCAACGGAACGGGTGACTGAGCGTCATCGCTGATACCTCCACTCGCATAAATAACGTTATCTGAAAAAGAAGAAGCCAAGTCAAATATACCAAGTGGCAAGCTTGGAAGGTCAACCCATGTATTTTCTTCGGGGTAATACATCTCACACGTATTCAGAATGGATTCGGATTCGCCTTCTTCAGTAATGATATGGTTGATGCCGCATATCGCAAATAGTCGGGTATCAGAAGAGCAAAGGGAAAAAGAGACTCGAGGCTGTTGCATGGCAGCAACCTCGATCCAGATTCTATAACGCGGATCAAACATAAACACACGATCACTGCTACAGTAGTTATCTGTGTAACCACCAGCCACAAATAGAAAGTTTCCCAACACAGCTTGGCAGGTATATTCATATCGAGTATCTAAGCTAGAATTCAACTCTTCTAAACAAATCCCTTCGTGGTCGATGGTGCGATAGGCAATATTTGTTATATAACGGTCATCGCAGAAGAAAATCATTGCCAAAACCTTTCTCGATCCTCGTTGCAATAATTTATCTTCATTCCGCAAACACTGCATCGGAATGCAGAGAATATAATTCTTCGCTTCTTCAATCTCGTTACGGATTTCTTCAAATTCATAAACTTGCTTTGGTATTAGATCCAGTTCTTCAGGTTCCATGAGACAGAAACGTATCTCCCTGAGAAGTGGTAAAAGCATGGGTTTCCGAGCACACGGATCTTGGTCCACCCATTCAAGAATTAAAGTAAAAAGGAAATATTCAGTCGCTTCGATGTAAATGTTCTCTCGCAGGAATGGCAGCAACAAGTTGTCGGGGAAATTAAGCAAGAATTTCGGCTGATCCACCAACTGCATGATGTTTTCTGCAAGGAAATTGAAGATCTTATCTTGCATGTCACCGAGCGCATATTTATCGGCCAAAGTGTTGACGCAAGTGTAATTCTCAAGACTCATGTATCTTACCAGGTAATTGCAGCACACATCCACGATCCAATCGGTCTGGAAAAATCGAGCAACTTCTAAAACGTCTTCAATGTTCTCTGGACTGATCGTAATGTTTCCATGGTAAAAATAATCCAGAATCGCAGAGAATCCTTTCGGACTTATCTCTTTGATTTCTATGGCATCTTGCTCTTTCTCTTTCATGTCGTGTCGGAACATGGCAGAAAAATAATCGCTTGCTTCAGACAAGACTTCTTTATGCACACGGAAACTGGTGCCTCCGACTGAAAGTTTTACATCACATTTTGAATCGTAAATTTTGTGAGACAACTTCTGGTAATTTGTATTAAAGTACTTGATTTTGTTGGGAGAAATTTTCATGGCATCCATTGTGGTTAGCTGCAGATCTCCAGCGGCACGGGTGAACAAAGCCGATCCCTCGAGGGTGAAATCTGTGTAGTAGAAAAGAAACATTCCAGATCAGACACAAAGAACAAAATTTCAACAGGAGAAAAAAATTTAGTGAATTTTGGTATTTTTATCAAAAAATGACGATTCTTCTTTTTACTATTTTGCTCTTCAAATAAACAAGCACAATTCAAAAACAATTATTGGGTAATGAAAATTTTTATAAATCCCCAGAAGCCCCATCACACATAAACCTTTCCTTCCCAAATAACACTAATTCTGTGTTTTGCACCAAAGAATATTTAAATGATTAAAAAAAAAAGTGTTTCAAAAATTTGTTTGATAGATTTAAACAATTTAAACTTATAAAGTGACCCAAAAGAATGCCACCCATGAAATCGTTAATACAATCCATGATCCTTTCTGCAAGCCAATCATATTTGGTACCAATAAACTTCAGTCTATGCTTGACTTGTCCACCAAGTTTTAGTCATGAATATCCAACAGTCTTGGTTTTATCACTGTTTAATGATATGCTCTAAATGTGCACCTCTGAGTTTCAAAATTGTCGATAACTGAGTCTGACACACTCCTCTCTTCGCACTGAACGATGAATTACTCCATTGCCTTTAGCGTTAAAATTTAACATTGTTCCATGGGCACTGAATTTTTATCTGGATATTGGCAACATTGAAATTTTCTCTTGAAGCAAGCACACAGTCACCATTGATTTTGTCTTTTCTTGAACTGTTCAAGACATTTTTGACATTACTTTAATCTTTCTTGCAATGATTCTTCTTAAACATTAATTTTACAACGAAAGCTTGCAAAAAAAAAAAAAAAAAAAAAAAAAAAAAAATTAAATGAATGAATTTTTATTTCAATTGCACCATGTGTTGATTTTCAAAAATATTTCACTTAAATACATTTTCATGCGTGCCTCAAAGATGTTTTCAATTTCCTTATTAAAAAAGCGCCTATCTGCGCATAACATCAACTGAACTATACTTATCCTAACGTCTTTTATAACTTGATGTGCTTTTCTGCCTCTACCGTGATTCGACCCCTCAAGATTAATACCATAAAAATGAGGAAGAAGAAAAAAAAAAAACAACTATAAGACAGTCTCACCTGACAAAGTTGTTTTACAACGAAAGCTTGCTAAAAAAAAAAAAAAAAAAAAAAAAATTAAATCAATGATTTTTTCATTTCAATTGCACCATGTGTTGATTTTCAAAAATATTTCAGTTAAATATAATAAAAGTTATCTTTTTATAAATTAATGTTGAAATAGGATTGCACTTTTATTTTCTTTCATTCCATATTTTTACAGCGAGGGGCATGAATAAAAAAGACGAATTCAGTTGAAAACAAAAAGAATCCATGCAATGAGAGTGTCAGTAAAACTAGACAGAAGAGTCATAAGTTTTTCTGAATATACCACCCGAAACAGTGAATCTGAACAATACACTTTTTATGGGGGTCAAACTTTTCCGCCTGCTGTATCAACCGGTATAGAATGTATTGAAATGTCAACACACTATTCACAGTTGAAAGAGTTTTTTGATTTTGAGTAATTAAACATATGACATATGTATGTAAGCAATTTTTTTAGGGACTGAACAATAAACGGCATCCAGTGATTATTCAAAGTTGTTTTATTACTGCTGACAATGCGTAACACGTGAACAGATCCGAATCTAAAAATTCCCAAACCACGTCTTATCTTAATGGCTGAAATTCAGTCATAACCAAATATAAGAATGTAGGAAAATCAATTTTTTTTATTAAGATATTCTAATCTTTTCGATTAGAATATCTTAATAAAAACAACTTAAAAAAAAATTAAAAATTAATACTATTCATTTAAAATTATGCAAACATTGTTAAAAATAACAGAATTCGTCTATTTAATTATATCTTTTTTTTGACAATTGAAATTCAGCAACGCTGGATGGCATCACAGAACAAAATCACATTATGTTAAGCATTTTAAATCGTTGCTGCATTTAAATTCTCAACGACTTGCTGGAACAATGCGAAAAACGTTCTATTTCTCCGCCGTCTTTTTAAAATTCTTTTCTTTCTCCAGCTTTTTTGTTCATTTGCTTTTGACACCTGAGGATGATTCGACGAAGAATCGAAAACGTTCGTGAAACCTATGGAACATTTATCAATTTTTTTGATTTTAATACAAAAAAGACCATCAGAAAAATAAAAAAGGTATAATTAAACAAACGAATTCTGTTATTTTGAACAATGTTTGCATAAATGAGAATATGCTGCCTAAATACACACAATATATATATATATATATATATATATATATAGCAAGTTATGAAAATATATTTATTGCAATTAAGCTACACAGACGCTTCCGCGTTTCATCCCTGTAGGGAATCGTCAGGCTAAAATGCATGGAGTTTGTGTTGCCGGGTGTTTTTATATATATACGAGGTGTTTAGTCGAGCTAGTTAACCCATAAGATTCTTTGTTATTCCCTCCCACAGGTTAATGTTTCCAGGCCAGTACATGTAGAAATTTAGACGATCTGTGTAGATTATGTCTGAATGAGAAATTTGAAATCCTAAACTTTAAAGACCCCCAAAACCTATTAAATTGTAGAATTGAAATAGCAAACAACTGCTTACACAGAATAAAATTTACTTTAGGTTACCAATACATAATAAATAAATAAATTAAAAAATAAATAAATAAAAACTAAACTAAAAATACAAGCAAGCACATGTTAAGATAAGGCCCACCTTTATTTCGATACAACAAAGAAACAGGGATAGGCCACCCTATAGAAAACAGAACAATAAAATAGGAAGTAAAATCAACCGAACCTTTGTTTGTGAGAAGCCCAACTATTGGATAATGGAAACATTTACCTGTGGGAGGGAATAACAAAGAATCTGATTGGTTAACTAGCTCGACTAAACACCTCATATATATATATAAAAACACCCGGCAACACAAACTATGCATTTTAGCCTGACGATTTCCTACGGGGATGAAGCGCGGAAGCCTGTGTAGCTTAATTGCCATAAATATATTTTCATAACTTACTACCTAGCTCTACTCACGTATTGAGCACTGTTGAAGCAAATACCGAAAATCAATACATAAAAGATTATGGGAAATGAAAAAGGAAAAACCAAGAGATATTTTTTTATATATTCATCAACGTTTCATCTTTATTTGTAAGACTTCCTCAGGATGATAATTTTAAGAAAAATGTCATGCAAGTACATCGAAATATTTAAAAGTACATAGAATTATTTAAAATAGAAATCCCCTTCAAAGTAGGCCCCTTGTGCTTGCACACACTTAGCCCACCGATCCACCCACTGCCGGAAACACCACTGGAAGTTTTCTTTTGGAAATGGTGTTCATCTCTGCCGTTGCGTTCTGCATTATCTTTTTTTCCGCACCATCTCAACAACAGCTGCACTCCGAGCAGTTTAGGGCCTGCCAGAACGCTGGTCACTCTCAGCTGATGTGCGGCCATTTTTGAACCGGTTGAAACACTCCTTAATTTGTGTTACACCCATCGCATCTTCTCCAAACACCTGCTAAATCTAACGCGACGGCGGAGATGAACACCATTCCAAAAGAAGACTCCCAGAGGTGTTTCCTGCAGTGGATGGATCGGTGGGTTAAGTGTGTGTAAGTACAAGGGGCCTACTTTGAAGGGGATTTAGGTCCCAACTGATACGTTTTAGACAGGCTTTATATTCTATGTATGTATATTTAAATATATTCTATGTAAGTATATTTAAATCAAATTATTGCCTATACAATTCCTAAAACTATATCACCCTAAGAAGTGACACAATTTTCTCTGGCAAACATCACTACGCAGAAATTTGTGCAATGCTTGAACAAATAACTCATGACCCAAAACAAACATACTAAAATCTTATGTAAGCAGAAGGAATAAGCTTGCATAAAAACTTGGTTTTCTTCCGAGAGGAACTCGTATTGTCATTCCAGAAAGAAATACGTAAATTAGCCTATGATGAGATGCATCAATTTATTTAGTACTTCAATGGATTGTGCTCTGATGAACTTGCTGCACTGGTGCCCCCACGACGCAAATTCACTAGACCAACCCGACTATCTGCCAAATCCCATCCATTCACTGTGGAGGTCTCCAGATGCCGAAGAGCTTTCTACTCCAAAAGCTTCTTTCCTCGTGCTGCTGGCCTCTGGAACTCCCTCCCTGCTCCCTGTTTTCTTGACGGTACTGACATGCGGAAATTTTAAACTAATGTCAACAGACATCTCGCTGCACAGCACCCATTATGATGACTGTTTGTGCTTTCCTTAGTAACATGGCTTGTTTTCTGTAGACTGAGAACACGAACGCACTCAACTGAACATTGGTTTACCACACTTCCTAATGCCCGAAATATCCAAACATGTGATGGAGTTGATGCTGCAAGAAGTGGCACACTATACCTGGCCGAACCAGTGCATAAAGCATCCATAATCTCACAACTACCAAACCACTGACGAACCACAATTGCTGGCTTCTTTTCATTCAGTTTGCAACCACACATCCACCTGACCATGGCACGATCATTATGCTGAAGCAGTTGCAGATTAGTTTGGGATCCATATCTTATTGGCAGAGCGAAAACAGATTGAAAAGACTTCGCCACAAATCTTGAAAGAACTGTGGGTGCTTCTGTAGTATTAAGGCAGATAAAATTTTCATCTCTAATTCAGAAGAGTCAGTTGAAAGGGGAGATAATTCAAACTTTTTTGTTGTAACCATAACTTATAAAGAAAATCCAGAAAATTAATAAGAAAATAAATTTTAAAAAGGGTACTTATCCAGTTTACGGACCAGGCTGAAATAATAACGTTATAATTTAGAAAGCCATTCTTAACATGGAGAGGTGTGGGGGGTGTGGGGGGTTTGATTAAATATTCTGTTTATTAAATTGTTAGGTGAAAGTACAGAATAGTTAATCCCCCATCCCTACCTCCCCATGTTAACAATGGGTTTCTAAATTCTAACATTATTATTTCAGCCCGGTCCGTAAACTGCATAAGTACCCTTTTTAAAATTTATTTTCTTGCTAATTCTCTGGATTTTCGTTATGGGTTATGAGTTGTGCTTTCACAATCATTTACGTTTCTTATTAAATTAAGAACCCCCCCCCCCTCCCCGTAACATGTGTGAAAGGGTAGTCATGTATATGACATCATTTTGCCTTGGACCCTCATAACTCCCAGCTGTCTTTGTATAAAATCAATGAAGGTTCCCGTTCGGTGGTTATTTTCTTGTTCAGTTAGACGCAACCTACAATCCGCGAGAATGAATTTAAATTCAAATGCATGGATGAACAACCACTCAAATCCGTATAAAATAATTACACTTTAAGCGCTGTTTTTTTTTTCTTTGTATCATAGTTGGACAGATCTGCTATATTAAGCATAATAATAGCTCTTGAAATACTGATGATGGCCACTTCTGATACATATGAATATTGTTGTATATTTGACATACTTTCAAAATATGCATATTAGATCAGTCAAATTTGCCTGTGTATTATATGAGTAGAAAAAAAATATACACACTTATCATTCCTAATTCAGGATAAATTCTTTGCAATTATATTTGCAAATTAATAATAAATAATTAAAATAAATTAATGCATAATTATCGAAGATAAACAACATATTTTAAGAAGAAACATAAAAAATATTTACCATCCTCCGACAGGAATCAAACCTACATTCAACATCTTAGCAGACTATTGTATTATCTACCATCCCATGGTGTCAATTTTATTAATACAGTGATTATAAAAAGCTTTAATGTAAACGTATTGAACTTTTGTCCCGTGAACAAAAAAAAGAAAAAAGTTATTCTTTAGAAAGCAAATTTTTTTAATTATGTTTTTAAATTACGATTGTTTTTTCTTTCTAGAATTATGACACACCCGTGAAATTCTGATGTTCTTTGGATTCGGGACACACATGAACCGACTTTTTGTCTAAAACATTAATTCTAGTCAGAAATTAGTAACTAATTGACAATTTAAAGGCTTCAAAATAAATTTTGAACAACACGTCTGGTTCTGAAATTATTAATTGAACCCAATCGTTTTATTTTACACATTTTAAAAATAATAATTCAAGGTGCAATTAAGTCAAATATCGTTAAAATTCTGTAATTATGAAGGAAAACAGCGATTGGTCAAATCTACGTTGATTAGCCAATCAAAACTCTTGAATAAAAGAGAACTAATGTATACAAAAAATATGTCTTATTAAAAAAATCCAATATTTCATAAGTGACTGGAAGAGTGGTTCCCAGTATGAGAAAGAGGCTCCTCCTTTTCTTGTATATTATAACTAATCCAAAATAAAATATTAATCGGATTAAATATTAAAATCGATTAGGAATAAAAATTTTGGGTTTTAAGAACACAGACCGATATTGGCCATAAATGACTGTCTTGTATTACAGAGTTCTGAGAAACAGACTGGCTGTAGAGCCATATATATCGAATAGGAAGAAAAAGAAAAACAATCTATGAATCGGAACAGAACCGAATTAAGACAACAAATCTTGAACAAAGGGCTCAATCTCCCATCATATAGAGCTACATCGATAATAAATGATATTAAAATGTATTTAAGTGTACCTATTTTTTTTTCTCGTTTGATGCCAGTCAGATACATTTCTGATGATTGGTGATGCCATGAAACTGCAGTAAAGTGTTAAGCCAAGTACATTTTATTATCATTTATTATATATATATCAAAAATATAAAAAAACAACTATTTAGAATCGGAACATATATGAGAATGTTGAACGGACCTACAGAAGATGAAAACTAAAATACACCGCTAGTATGAATTAAAAGTGAGCCTACGAAGGTTGACGACCAGGGTACCGCGCTAGTATGAGTTAACAGGGAAAGACATGGATATTTTTATTAAACAAAAATCGATAAGAGCAGTTTGTCTGGCTGTTTGTTTTTCTGTGTACCAGCAGACGACAGCGCCGGGCGGTCTGGGTTGGACCGCGTCGATTGTCACTGTTGTATCAAAATAACAGCCAATGCAGAAACTAGATGTTGGCCGAAAAATAAGAATTGGTGAAAGAAAAAACGAATAAGTTGTTGTATAGCCGTGTCGAGGGTATCTTATTTGGGCTTCGAATACTATGTTATATTGAACATTTGGTCAGGATTTACTTGTAGGGGAAGCATCCTCATGTCAGGTTATCCTGACATACCCTTGTACACAGAGACTAGAGACACTCAAGGATGGTGTCTAGTAGGTAATTCAAACTTATACAGGGTGGGCAAAAATAAGGGTCCTATTTTTAAAAATTCATAACTTTTTTATTTATTGATTTAAAAAAAATTTTTTTTTTAGAATAAGTAAAGGACCCCTTCCGAAGCAAGCATGAGCCGTATTAGCCCTAAGGAACGTACCCTCATTTAGAAAACATTATTTTTGCTTAAAAAACTCAAAACAGTGTAAAAAACAATACTTTAGTTTTTGTAAGTTTTAAGAAGTGTTTTTCGGCTAAAATTTGTTTTGTTTATTTCAAAAAATCTCGGAAGGGTCAGTCTACACACACATAAAGTTTGGTGAGTTTAACTTTTATTTTGTGGAAGTTATTCAAATTCAAGTTATTCAAATTTAAAGATAGGACCCTTATTTTGGCCCACCCTGTACATATATGTCCATCTCGGTTAATTGTAAAATTTCAGTAGTTTTGATTAACGATTTCTTGCTAAATTTATATTGCAACATACGCCATATCAGATATGAATCGAGAGCTATGCAATCTTGTGATTGGTCTCTGATTTATACGCGCTAAATTCAAATTGTCGGAATGTGAGATTGTATGTGGTTGCATTTTGGAGACACGGACACTTAAAGGGTTAATTAAAAAACAAAAATAAACAAACAAGGACTACCAAATAATTATCATATGCTGATCGACTTTTCAGAGAACTAGGAGACCCACACACCATAGGTTCTAGATTTTAGTATTAGCCCCCCCCCCCCTGCAACACTGTTCTAATTTTGACATGTCATCAACCCACTGAAAATGACACATTTATGAAAAAAAAAAAGTAAGTCGAATCTTTGCCTCAGCAGAGATGACAAACAAAAGCCGCACATTTTAACGGCTTTCAATTGTAAAACTCATCATACAAGGACAAGTTAACGTTAACTATTAAGGGTATTAAGCACGTGCTTATTCGGAGCTTTAAATTTGCAGAAGAAATGTTAGCACAGCGGCAGAATGTAAGGTCGGATGGGGTGGGGGAGGAGGGAAAAGGTCAGGTGGCTGTGTTAAATATTAAGAGTATGTCCACTAGTATTTATTTGGAGATTTAAATTTGCAGGGGAAACATTAGCGTGTAAACATGAAATAAAAGTCAGATGGGGTGAGGTAGCTGGCCTTGGGGGTGGGGACATTGTCACCTGTGAGAACACGACCTAGAGAAAATGACGTCACACGAGACAGGATAGGTACAAAAAAGCAGAGAGTCTCACTTGGGAATTAGATGTGATCAGACGCAAAAAAAAAAAATGACTTAAGAATCAATGGTAAACGAAAAATAAGGCCTGATGCCCCAAATCGGCAAGTCCCGTTCTTTCTTCTCCCCGACGCAAGCAAGATGTGGCAATATCAACAGTCTAAATAAAAATCGGTCGTCCTCCAAATTGATGGCCTTCGGTTGTGTTTGCTTCGGACCAACTTTTATTCCAAAACGAGAGTGTCCACAGTCGGGTGGATCTCTGCGGGAACCGCAAGCATCAGGATGCAAAGAAATCCCAAGTTTGATTTTAACTTATACTGATTATGAATGTTGCAACATGTTGGGGATTGAAATCCCCCTCCCCTCTAGAACTGCTACATTATATAACATTAAAAGCTTGGCAGGATTTGCATGTGTGTTAGCTTGTATGCATATACGTGGCTGAAGAAGTTCAAGCCATGGAAGGTACCCACTCTGGTTGGTAGTATCATAGTAGCTGGTGTGCTGACGTGTTATGTATTATTTTATTCTGTGTGTGATTTTAAAATTGCACAAATGAGCGTGCAGCCAGTCTAGTAAATTAGAAAAAAATGGGAAATTATATATATACATATATATATATATATATATATATAATAACGAAGATATTTTTTTATAGATTATTTGTTTTTAAAAATAAATTATTTATTCATCTTAAAAACATTTTTTTTTATATATATAATATTTTATATATAAATATTTATATATATATAAAAAAAAAAATGTTTTTAAGATGAATAAATAATTTATTTTTAAAAACAAATAATCTGCGTTGTGCAAGGTTTTCTAAATATTTTATAAAAAAAATATCTTCGTTATTATTGCTTATTGCCACCCACCCAGCGCTTCAAATTGTGTGACTTTTCAAAGTATATATATTTCCCTGGGCCTTAAATTTACAAAGGGTCAGACATATTGATAAATTTTAATTATTCATTCAAAAGCTATAAAAAATAACCATTTATCACATAATGGTATTATCTATGCAAACACACGTGTCAACCAAAAGTTAGCAATAAACGCAACATATTGTCAGCAATAAATTCGTTTGTTTACTTTATCATAAGTTATTGATAATCGTTGCTTGACAAATATTGGAGTTAATAATGAAATTGAAACCAAACACATCACAAAACAGAGATTTGACTTGTCTGTCCAAATTCAACCTTTGTTGTTGGCTAAGTTGGTTATTCTAGGCCCAACACTGTTTCTTCTCTATATAAATGATCTTCCAGAGAATATTGTTCAGAAAATAAACATCTATGCTGATGATACCACTCTCTATTCTGGTGTTGCTTCTTGCCCATCTCCCTCAGATCAGTCGAAATATGAAGCTGATCTAAAAGTTCACCTGGGTTCAGTTGTGGATTGGGGTACGAAATGGCTTGTTTCATTTAATCCAGTTAAGACTCAGCTCGTGTCTTTCAATCGTAGGTGTGTCTTTTCTTCCTGAGATTCTCATGGATGGTTCTGCTCTTGAGGAGAAATCGACTCTGAAACTTCTTGGTCTTTCTTTCTCATCAAATCTTTCTTGGAATTCATATATAAAATCCATTGCTTTTTCTGCTTCTCGCAAAGTCGGATCTCTCTATGGCTCCAAACACTTTCTCACACCTGAGGCTATTCTCTATCTCTACAAATCTACAATCAGACCATGTATGGAGTACTGTTGTCATATTTGGGCTGGTGAATCTCTGTCCCATTTGAGGATTCTTGATAAGGTAGAGAAATGTATCTGTAATTTGATTGGGCCTACCCTTTCTTCTTCTCTGCACCCTCTCTCTCATAGACGTGCTGTTGCTAGTCTCAGTCTTTTCTATAAATATTATTATGGCACGTGTTCTTCAGAATAATTTGATCTATTCCCTGCTTCTTTTGTTCAAGCTCGTTTGACTCGTTGGTCTAATGGTCTCCATCAATTCGCTGTTTTGATACCTCATTGTAATACAGCTTCCTATTCAAGTAGCTTCTTTCCAAGAACTGCAGGCTTGTGTAACGCTCTTCCTGCTGACTGTTTTCCTCCTACCTATAACCTTGGTCTTTTCAAGACTAAGGCCAATAGGCATCTCCTGTCTTTGCGATAATCATATTCGTTCTTGTTAGCTCCTTACATCAAGTGGCTTCATGCTTTGTCTGGAGCGATTTCCATAAAAAAAAAAAACGATGTCAACTAAAGAAAGTCCCTCTTTGTGGGCGCAGATTCGAATCCTGTAAGAGCCTAATTTTTTTTTCTTTATTATTTTTATTATGCTCCCAGCCTCATACAATAAATAACAGTTTATTTAATAAACTACGCAAACACGAGTGCTAACCAAACAAACAGGATTATATACAACATTTTGTATCTGTAATAGTATAGTAAAACTGATGATTTGCTATATTTCCAAAAGTTGCTGTAAAGAAAAAAAAACAAAAAAAAACGAAGAAAATTCATGGGAATAAATATTTGTTAATAGAAATTGATATTACATCAACTAATAGAGATTTGAAGAATATTAAATTAAAAACTATATGATGGAGAGAACTCAGAAGAATATTATGTAAAAGAAATATTGTTATTTAGTACCATGCTCCCTTTATATAATACTAGCATGCGTTGCCCGGGGCTAAACTGTAACAATACCGCTCTTCTCCGGTCGCCCCCTCTCCCCATTGCCTGGGGCAAAAGTATAACAATCTGTCTCTTCCCCGGTCGCCCCCTCATCCCTTCCTCGCCCTCTCACCCGGGGTAAAAGCATAACATATTTCTATTATTAAAAGTACCATCTCTGTCCCCCCCCCCAACATATATCTACGTCATCGTTAAAAAAAAAATGGGGGGGGGGGAGTCGGTGGTGATCGAACCGTTGACCTCTCGGTCTTCGTTCTCTATCGATAACCATTACACTGAACAGACAGAGTACAAGAGCCGACGAAAAATAGGTCACTTGAATGCTTTTAGAATCTGTTTTTTTTTTGTACGGCGCGCATGCGCAAAACGTACGGGCGACAAAGAAACGAACCAATTCGAGCACTTCCAGCACAAATTTTGTGTCTGTTCTACATGAAGAGATCAATGTTTTTTTTTCCAATTTTTCGATATTATGCGTCTGAAAGCTGGGCGATTCAGAAAATATCAACTTCATGGGGTCTGTCGAGTATCTTGGGAGCCTTTTGCAGACATACAAACATACACACATCTCCATTACATTTAAAATACACACACACATACACACACACACATCTCCATTACATTTAAAATACACACACACATACACACAAACACACATCTCCATTACATTTAAAATACACACACACATACACACACACACACATCTCCATTACATTTAAAATACACACACACATACACACACATCTCCATTACATTTAAAATACACACACACATACACACACACACACATCTCCATTACATTTAAAATACACACACACATACACACAAACACACATCTCCATTACATTTAAAATACACACACACATACACACACACACACATCTCCATTACATTACGCTACCAGGTTATGACAGACATACATTTATGCAATTTAATAATTATGGACACAGTTGAATGGCTATGGTCTGACTTTTATGACATAATTATTAAATTATATGATATATAAATGTTGTTTAATGTCTTAGATTATGACTTAACTATTGCATTTACATAGGTGGGTCACATAGCTGCCTATTTAGGTGCATTCCAAATGTGGGTTGAATTGCGGTACACAACATCGTTAGGAATGTACCTCCGTCGTAACGTATGCTACGGAGATGTGATATCTGCATGTTTATAATGCAGACTATTATTTAAAAGGAACAAGCAACCAATGTTTGTAAGAGTTTTGCTCAATGTCTAATTTGATTTCCCTAAAATAAATAAATCGATCGACTGCAGTCAAAGGTGACCTGAAGGCTCCCTTTTCATTGGCGCACCACACTTTTCACTGGATTGTTCCACTTACCCTTGATCCTTTTTTGATTCATTTTACTTCAGTTGAAGTTCACAAAAATCAAGGGGGCCCCTACCCGGGGCTTACACTTAATCTCTATATGAGATACATCGATATTCAAATATTCCATTGTTCCCCCTTACGTTGAGTTAGTAAAGAATATTAATTTTCCTCTCCCCCAATTGACCCGTGAATTATGTTATAGTTTATATTTCTTGTGGTCTCTTGGTCTTAACGGATTCCAAGACAAGAATTCATCTAGTCTGGTGGAGTATCCAGCTAAATGCTGTTACTTGAGGTAACATCACTAGGAGAAGGTGCACCATTCTTCGTATGAGCAAGTGTATAGCCGTATTGAGAGGATCTTATTTGGGCTTCGAATACTATGTTATTTTGAATATTTGGTCAGGGTTTATTTGTAAGGGAAGTATCCTCATGTCAGGTTATCCTGACAAACCCTTGTACAGAGAGACCGAAGACACTCGAGGATGGCGTCTAGTAGGCAATTCAAACTCCCTAGTAGGTAATTCAAACTCTCACTTTACTGAGTGTTTAGCAAAGAGGAATCAAGTACCATTTTTTGAGTCTTTGAACGCCTGGTTCTCGGCCCGCAAACACTAACTGGGCCATAATAGAAAATAATGGTTTTCTTTGTCTTACTAGCTAAGAGTATCAGTATTGTCTCTTCGAAGTTGGCTAATATTATAAGTTATGCATACATTACAAATATTCTGACGTATAGCACTATAGCCTGATAGATTACACGTGCATCTTTCCAAATGAGGTGATCAAAAACTAGACTACCTATAACCCGTTGTACCATAAACGCTTTCACTATGTATTCAAATTTGATATATCTGAAGACATTCTTCTTGCATAACTAAAATTTATAAAGTCTTTAATAGATAATATAGAAGTAATGAGACATTTTTTTACTATGCAATTAACCCACGTTTGCAATATATATATATATATATATATATATATATAAAATGAAATGATAGTTTGCTTGAAGCATTGCTGGTAAATAAGTAAGTATGAAGTTGAGAATTCCGAGGCAGGAGCAATGCAATGTTGAGAACGGGAAGGTGGAATATGGGATGAACAAAAATAAATGACAAGAGACGGTAAATCTCAAATCAATTCATTTCTATTTCAAAACTTTAAATATAAAGACAGTAAACTGTAAAATTGGTGAGCTTACTGCCAAATGTTTAAAGGTCCAGAATGGTAGAAACTTTAATCATTTCGATAGTAACAACCTCTCTTTTTCAAAAAGAAAACAAAAATTGGACCGCCTGTGTCAGTTGAGGAAAGCCAAGAATTATATATAATTCAAGAAATAGAACATGAGAATAAAAAATTGTATAGATACAATATTTATTCAGACATCAGAAGTTCAAAGCAACAAAGTTCATTATCCCTAATCCATGAATTTTCAAAGACAAACTCTTTTCATCAGAGGATAAAAACTAGTAATGTAACTAAATATTACCGGCAACATTAACCTTTGAAAATTAGTACACATATATACACAAAAAAACAAAAGACAAAAACTTTTGGCTGAGAAGAAACGTAAAGTTAGGGTAGTCATTGTCAATCAAAACAGCTGTTATAGTGGAAATGAACGTTTGAAAATAATACATCGCTTATCTTTAATTTAATATATATATATATATATATATAAAATATGAGACAAAGTATTATGATTTAGGCTCAATATACGAGATAGAGTAATTGTAAAGATAAATGAAGGAAGAGAGATAAAGATGTGTGATGGACAAATCTATTTCAAGTTCGATTGTTCAATGCAAGGTGTACTCGATAAAAACATGTTTATTTTTCTTTCCTTAAGCCAGGCTTTTCAAAGATTAAAATCTTATCATCAGAGGAATTACATAGATGGAAAATTGGCAGGGGAATAGCCAAAATTTAAAAAAATTAAGAAACAATATAAAGTAATGGAAAGTAAGAGTGTGTGTGTAAAAAGGTTATCAAAATATAGAGTCTGTCAAGTTGGGTAAATGTCCGTTGACAAAGTGTCCGGTGACGAAAGATTTAAAGATGGAGAAAAGATGGGAAAAACAATCGAAGATGAAATAGATTTATCATTCGCACCTCTTTATCTCTCTTCCTTCATTTATTTATCTTATATATATATATATATAATAATGGTAATAATCCAGGTAAAAAATATCCACAGGGTGGTAATCCAGAGAATTTTAACCGGGTTTATAAAAAGTGCTCAATATCAAAATAGAGCTTTATATATGATAATTTTATTTACACAGACATGTACAAAATCTGCGACACTGGCATGTCGATGTTATCGATCAACAGTTACTATAAACTGAGATCTCATCAGGAAGAGTTAGAATCCGATCTTAACCTCAGATCATATTTGGAGAGAATGAAATGGAGGGATAGAGAAAGAGAAGAAAAGAAATTTAACATTTCAAAAATTGAGGCCGTTAAAAAATTAAAAATCTAAAAACAAAAAACAAAAAATCTAAAAACAAAAAACAAAAAACAAAAAAAATAAAATCTGTTTGTTTCAGATTTTAGATTTTTTGTTTTTTGTTTTTAGATTTTTTAACGGCCTCAATTTTTGAAATGTTAAATTTCTTTTCTTCTTCTCTTTCTCTATCCCTCCATTTCATTCTCTCCAAATATGATCTGAGGTTAAGATCGGATTCTAACTCTGCCTGATAACATCGACATGCCAGTGTCGCAGATTTTGTACATGTCTGTGTAAATAAAATTATCATATATATATATATATATAGATATATATATATATATATATAAAATGTGTAAATTAGTAGAAAATGGAACAGAAATGCACAGAAGGATGGGTTACTTGTTTAGTTAATTTCAACTTAAAACTAATCTGAAGAATCAAAATGGATTTAAAAAAAATAACTCAATTACAGAGCTAAGAAATATTTAACCTGTATTTTGTGTCATTCATATACATAGTAAATAACGTTTATTCTATCCTATAAACCTCTGATTGTAGATTATCATCAAGAGAGAAATCTATGTATTTAGTTAAAAATATATAACGTCATAAAGGATTAATGGTAGTTTTCAAGAGTCACCTATAATTTCTGACGTATTCAAGGATGAATAGTAGTTGCTAAGATCTTCCTTGCTAATAATTAGTCAAAGAGAGAGTGATAATAGGACATAGAAATGATATTGAGAAAGAAAAGAGGAAAACGCAGAGAGAGAGAGAGGGGGGGGGGAAGGAGAGAGAAAGAGTGACAGGAGAACCGAGATGTTTAATTATACATATATATATATATATAAAGCTATGAAAATATATTTATGGCAATTAAGCTACACAGAGGCTCCCGTGTTTCATCTCCGGGGGAGGGGGGGGGGAATCTTCAGGCTTAATTGCTATAAATATATTTTCATAGCTTACTACCTAGCTATACTTATGTATCGAGCACTGTTGAAGTAAATACTGAAAATTGATACATAAAAATTATATCTCCTTATAAAATTTTATGTGGATACATGAAATATATATATATATATATTCATGATAATAGAATTAACGATAAGTGAAATATCGTAGAGTGATCTATCTCGATAAAATAAAGCTCAATACGTTGAGTAGAGTAATCAATTTTAAAGAAAGAAAGATGAAGATAAAAAATTGTACAAAATTACATAAAGTTACATAAATTAATACAAATTTTATTACATCGAAAGTTCAGATGCAAGGAGTTAGATTAATCCTTAAACCATAGTTTTTCAAAGATAAAACTCTTCTCGTCAGAGGATATAATATGGTATTTATTAGAGTTGGGCGGTTTTGAAATTTTGGTTTCGGTTTCTTTCCCTTAAAACCTCGGTTTACGGTTCGGTTTTTCGGTTTTTTTGAAAAAAAATTTTTTACTCTTGTGTGATGATTAGTTATTATTCAACGTTTAGTTGAATTATGCCACTGTTTCGATAATTTTGTGACTGAATCATTCTCCATGATATGAATCATATAAGTTTTAAGGTGTTGACTGTTGTAATCAAAGTTCTGATACCTTTTTAACAGTTAACTCGTTAAAACAGTGACCAAAGATTCATGAAAGATTGAAGAATAAAACTGAGTTTGAATATACATTCTATCTAATTCTTTAACCCATCAGAAGCTAAAATATAACTCAGAAATGCAAGAAATTAAAAAACAAAAATTTATTTAAACAAACAAAATAATTTTACAAATAAAATTAAGCAAAAATGATGATGAAAATGAAATATTGTCAAAATTATTTGACAGATAAAAATTTAAATTTTTTAATAGGTGAAAATGTTTGCAAGACGTTGTGTCTTGACGCGTACAATAAACACACCATATACTTCTCGAATTGCCGGTGTTGACTGTTGGGATGTCTGTCATTTTGTGTGCTCGAAGTTCTGTCAACTGGTGCGTGTTGGGGTTAATATTTGTTTTTAAGACAGGGTAATAAAACTTTATAGACATGCGTAAAAGACTAGTAGTACACCCGAAAACCGCGCCAAGGGAAAAGGAAGAGTGGTTAAAAAAAAGTAGAGATTATTAATTCACCTAAAGTTATTTTTTAAGCTTTAAGGTAATTTTAGTCATAGAATTCATGACTTGGATTAAAGTTTAATAATTAAACTTTCGAATAAATTGTCAACTCTAAATAAATACCATATTAACAATTTAGTAAAATATAAATCGTTGCATAGTCTACTTTTTGAATAACCCATTTTTGGGAGAGAAAACGGTATAGTTGAGAGATAGTTCTCTAGAAATTACAATTTATGTATGAAGTGGCTTTTCAAAAGTAAACAATGAAATGCCTAATGTTTAAAATAATTTTAAAAATCCGAATAAAGTGACACTAGCATTGGCAACTACTGTTTTTCTTTTTTAAATGTTTATACTTACTCACTACTTTTCGTTTATTTACTTTTACAAATAATTTTTTATTAATTTCATTTTAATAACTTATTTTTTTAGATAACTCTGAAACAAACAAATAATTATTTTACAATTTTGAGTTGAATCAAATAGATTTTCGACATCATACGGAACGCGCTTGATCTTTTCTTTTTCATTTGAAAATAGTTTATGCTAAAAATACGATGTCATGTTGTCTGTCGTATTTCTCTTTTTTTCATTTGAAAATTCAAAATGTTAATGATAAACAAACTGTAAACAAAAATTTCTTCCTACAAGTCAATTAAATGTTTTTATCATATATTTGTTCAATCTGTCCTCTTACTAATATAACATTTTTTGGTAATATTCAATTTTATTCAAATCGGAAAATCTTCAGTTTTTTTGAAAAAAAAAATTTTACTATGGGAGCTATTCATTCTCTTGTGTGATGATTAGTTATTATTCAACGTTTAGTTGAATTATGCCACTGTTTCGATAATTTTGTGACTGAATCATTCTCCATGATATGAATCATATAAGTTTTAAGGTGTTGACTGTTGTAATCAAAGTTCTGATACCTTTTCAACAGTTAACTCGTTAAAACAGTGACCAAAGATTCATGAAAGATTTCTGAAGAATAAAACTGAGTTTGAATATACATTCTATCTAATTCTTTAACCCATCAGAAGCTAAAATGTAACTCAGAAATGCAAGAAATTAAAAAACAAAAATTTATTTAAACAAACAAAATAATTTTACAAATAAAATTAAGCAAAAATGATGATGAAAATGAAATATTGTCAAAATTATTTTTAATTTTTTAATAGGTGAAAATGTTTTTACTCATTTTCTTAGGTTGTGATTGAGAAAAACTAGTTTCTCAGCATGGTTAGGTTTCAGCCTACATCTCCAGTCACTAATGACAAGTCCAGCCTTACTAAATATCCGTTCACTCGCTACAGAGGTAGCTGGAATACTCAAAAGTTCTCTTGCCAGAATACAAAGATTCGGGTAGAGCCTCCCATTTTTCTTCCACCAGACAAAAGGACAGGCTGATGGGTCGATGGCTTTTCCATACAGAAATCGATCTACCTCGTTTTTAATCCGAGATATTTTTTTACCGCTGGTATCAATTTCTCTTGTTCTTTCGGAGAAAACCCCAAAAGTCTTTTTCCCCTTTTGGTTCACTACTTTGCTGTACTTCTGCTGGAATGTTTTCGTCCGTGTCATCGGATAGAGTCGAAAAATAAACACACCATATACTTCTCGAATTGCCGGTGTTGACTGTTGGGATGTCTGTCATTTTGTGTGCTCGAAGTTCTGTCAACTGGTGCGTGTTGGGGTTAATATTTGTTTTTAAGACAGGGTAATAAAACTTTATAGACATGCGTAAAAGACTAGTAGTACACTCGAAAACCGCTCCAAAAGAAAAGGAAGGATGGTTAAAAAAAAGTAGAGATTATTAATTCACCTAAAGTCATTTTTTAAGCTTTAAGGTAATTTTAGTCATAGAATTCATGACTTGGATTAAAGTTTAATAATTAAACTTTCGAATAAATTGTCAACTCTAAATAAATACCATATTAACAATTTAGTAAAATATAAATCGTTGCATAGTCTACTTTTTGAATAACCCATTTTTGGGAGAGAAAACGGTATAGTTGAGAGATAGTTCTCTAGAAATTACAATTTATGTATGAAGTGGCTTTTCAAAAGTAAACAATGAAATGCCGAATGTTTAAAATAATTTTAAAAATCCGAATAAAGTGATACTAGCATTGGCAACTACTTTTTTTCTTTTTAAATGTTTATACTCGCTCGCTACTTTTCGTTTATTTACTTTTACAACAAGTATTTTTTTTCAATTTCATTTCAATAACTTATTTTTTTAGATAACTCTGAAACAAACATAAATAATTATTTTACAATTTTGAGTTGAATCAAATAGATTTTCGACATCATACGGAACGCGTTTGATTTTTTCTTTTTCATTTGAAAATAGTTTATGCTAAAAATACGATGTCATGTTGTCTGTCGTATTTCTCTTTTTTTCATTTGAAAATTCAAAATGTTAATGATAAACAAACTGTAAACAAAGATTTCTTCCTACAAGTAGCAATACACATGAAAAAATTAAAATTGCTTAAAATATCTCAATAATGGCATATATAGAAAGAGCTTGATGATCCGAGAAAGAATCTTTTTAAATTTTTTAAATCTGACTAAAAATAAGGAAGTTATGACTATTTTTGTGCCTCGCACAATTGGATATTTTCCCCTCTTTAATACCATATGCGTTTCGTCACATTTTTTACACTAATTTTTCAGTAAAAATGTTATATCTTTGTTAAAACACAAGATTAAGCAATGAAATTTACCATATAAGTGTATTTTTGTACAAGGAATCAGAATATGCCACTGAAAATCTCCAGAAATTAGTGGTTTCCAAGTAATCTGCACTAAGTGCACATAAATATGCTGCAATACCTTAAAAATACCATGAATCCATTAAAAGAAAGAAGTTAGAAAACTCAAAGTTGAATTGTAATACATTTTATGTACAAGAAACTAAAATCTAATACTAGGACTGTTTAAAAATGAATATATTGCAAGATTTCTTTAGCATTATTGTAGATTTACACCTTCTGCTAACTCACTCCCTTACCTCCCCAAAATATGAGATTCTACTTTTTTTATTTAGGCAATTACATGTTAACACCCTGAAAAACTTGGCAGAAAGAAAGAAACAAAAACAATTATTTTAGAATTTAAAGTGGGGATCAGTTTCACATAAAATAATCCCCCATTTCAAGGCCATTCTAGCGTTTTAGGACAGTTAATTATTTTTTCTATGGGAGATAAATCCTGTGCGTTTTTCTTGTTTTTTTTTCTTGTTTTTTTTTAGACGATTATAAGGGTTTTTGTGGGAGGAGGGGGGCTTACCACTTGAACTTCAGGTTAGTGGTAGGGCTAGGGGCAATTAAGTGTGAACACCCTGAAAACTTAGCAGAAAGAAAAAAAAACAATTCATTTAGAATTTCGAGTGGGGGATTAGTTTCACATATATTTAATGTAGAATAATTCACCATTTCCGGGCCATTCTAGCGTTTTAGGGCATTAATCAATTTTTTTCTATGGCAAATAAATCCTGTGCGTTTTTTTTATGGGCGTCTGCTTTTTTTTTTTTTTAGACGATTATGTGTGGTTTTAATGGGCTTTTTTGTAGGATTAGGGCTTCCTACTCGGACTTAGGGTTAGTGATAAGGTTAAGGAAGGGGTTTTGTTTTGGATGGAGGTTGCCATTCGGACTTAGTGTTAGGGTTAAGGGAGTTTTTTTAGGAGTGGCTTGCCACTCATATTTAATGGTAATGGTACGATACGTTCAAGATGGCATTTTTAGGAGGTGGGCTTGTTAGTCGTACCTAGAGTTAATGGTAGAGTAATTATTTATTTTATAAATTTCACTAAAAGGCAAGAATGGCCGGGAAATTGGAGATCATTTTACATTAAATTTATATGCGAAACTGATCCCCCGCTCTAAATTCTAAATTATTTTTTGTTGTTTTGTTCGCCAAGACTTTAAGACGTAATCGACTAAAAAGTAGAATCTTAATTTTTTTTTTTTAAATTGGCGACTAGAAAGTCATTACTACTAGAAGTTCGAAAGTTGAGTGAAAACCAGTATTTTTTAAAGTATTTTTTATAAAAGAACCAAATAGGATTACCTTTTTTAAGCACAAAAAGTATTTTTATCTTACTTTTAAAGAAGTTTGTAAACGAATTTTACAAAGCTTTACAAGACGCTGCTGCTGATTGATTGTTATATCAGCAATACTAGCAGCCATTGTTGACTTTCGCTCAAAAAAAGGACAATATTTTTTAGGATAAGATGATTTAAAATTACTATTACCGAAAGACAAAACAACGTACAATTATAATTTTAATGCATAAAAAAAGATGAAAGATTAATTTATTTACTAGTTGGGTACGAAAAATGTAACAACATTTTCTATATTCATATTTTAAAATGTTTAAAATTCGTTCTAGAATGAAAATAAACAAAAATCGCCTCGTGTTTATAGCAGTAATTGCAGTAATATATTTGTTCAATCTGTCCTCTTACTAATACAACATTTTTTGGTAATATTCAATTTTATTCAAATCGGAAAATCTTTTCAACCGTGTTTCCTTGTATATGGTGGCTTACTGTAGTAAAAACACAATACCGAACGGTTACGGTTTTAAAAAAAAAAACGATTCGGTATTCGGTATGGAGACGAAACCAAAAAACCGCGGTTTTTCGGTAAAACCGCCCATCTCTAGTATTTATAACAATTAAATATTACCTAGTTCCATTTCACTTTGAAAAATTGAAGAATAAAAAAACAAAAAAGGTTGGGGATGAAGAAATAAAAGGCCGGGAAGTAAAAAATTAGCAGTATTGCGAAGTGATTTTTGAAGACGAAAAAGGTTGGGGATAAATATATATTACTAACAAATACTGACCCAACATGTCATGAGTGGTCTAGTAATCCTCCACTCAATAATACGGACTATTCAGGTGTATATATATATATATATATATATATATATATATATATATTACTCAGAAGAATCACCTTTACACTTGCGAGGCAACATTAAGGGTCGAAATTAAAAAAATAAATAAATAGCAATAGAAACAACAACAACAACAACAGTGTCCAAGAAACCCAAACGGTGTATAAGTGAAATGTAAACATTGTACCAGTAATATTTCAATACTTGTTAATATTCTTCCTTAGTGCTCAACAAACTACTTCCTGTGCAAAGTTCGTAATTGCATCAAATAGGGAGGACATCATCACCAAAAAACATTATAGAGCTAAACTGTCGCAAACAAAAGGATCACCTATTTACTTTCCCATAATTTATTTTAAGGTAAAACTCTACAATTCCGTTTTTGGTTTTAATGCAAATGACTATGAATCTTATGAAAATATATTGTATTGCGTTCTCATTCTACCAGGTTAAAACTGTCTGCAAGATTTTCCTTAAGAAAAAAAAATGAGCGAAAAAGGGTATTGAAAATATTTTTTTCCTCAAGATATTTTGTGTCAGCAGCCGACACAAGTGAAAAATCATTCAAGTTTACAAAAAGAAAATTTGTGTTAAAACCCTGTGATATGGCAACATCTGTTCAGCCCACCCTAACATGGTTATTATCAGAATTACAATGGTCATATACTACCCATCGCCACAACAGGCGATTGTAGAGTTGATCAGATATTAATGTAAAGCACATTGCACAGACCAAAGGTGTTCATGCAAGTGACACCATCTGACCTGCACAGACGTTTGTGTTAAACCAACTGTGAAAATGAAGCAGACTAATGCTGAAAATGACTCAGAACGCTGATTAAGATCTATAAAAACACAGGACATAACCGTGACCCGTTGGGTCACAACAACACTATTTATTCTACTTTGATTGCATTCAAAAATTCATAAGCTTTTTTATATTTTCTAAGATATTTTTCTTACATAACTAAAAATAAGTCGCTTTATTTCTTTACCATTCTTATATAGAAATGTCATTATTCTTTACCATTCATATATAGAAATGTCATTATCCTTTACCATTCTTATATAGAAATGTCATTATCCTTTACCATTCTTATATAGAAATGTCATTATTCTTTACCATTCATATATAGAAATGTCATTATCCTTTACCATTCTTATATAGAAATGTCATTATCCTTTACCATTCTTATATAGAAATGTCATTATCCTTTACCATTCTTATATAGAAATATCATTATCCTTTACCATTCTTATATAGAAATGTCATTATCCTTTACCATTCTTTTATAGAAATGTCATTATTCTTTACCATTCTTGTATAGGAATATTATTATTCTTTACCATTCTTATATAGAAATATTATTATTATTTACCATTCTTATATAGAAATATCATTCTTTACCATTCTTATATAGAAATGTCATTATTCTTTACCATTCTTATAAAGAAATGTCATTATTCTTTACCATTCTTATATAGAAATGTCATTATTCTTTACCATTCTTATATAGAAATGTCATTATTCTTTACCATTCTTATATAGAAATGTCATTATTCTTTACCATTCTTATATAGAAATGTCATTATCCTTTACCATTCTTATATAGAAATGTCATTATCCTTTACCATTCTTATATAGAAATATCATTATCCTTTACCATTCTTATATAGAAATGTCATTATCCTTTACCATTCTTTTATAGAAATGTCATTATTCTTTACCATTCTTGTATAGGAATATTATTATTCTTTACCATTCTTATATAGAAATATTATTATTATTTACCATTCTTATATAGAAATATCATTCTTTACCATTCTTATATAGAAATGTCATTATTCTTTACCATTCTTATAAAGAAATGTCATTATTCTTTACCATTCTTATATAGAAATGTCATTATTCTTTACCATTCTTATATAGAAATGTCATTATTCTTTACCATTCTTATATAGAAATGTCATTCTTTACCATTCTTATATAGAAATGTCATTCTTTACCATTCTTATAAAGAAATGTCATTCTTTACCATTCTTATATAGAAATGTCATTATTCTTTACCATTCTTATATAGAAATGTCATTATTCTTTACCATTCTTATATAGAAATGTCATTATTCTTTACCATTCTTATATAGAAATGTCATTATTCTTTACCATTCTTATATAGAAATGTCATTATTCTTTACCATTCTTATATAGAAATGTCATTATTCTTTACCATTCTTATATAGAAATATTATTCATTACCATTCTTATATAGAAATATTATTCATTACCATTCTTATATAGAAATATTATTCTTTACCATTTTTATATAGAAATATTATTATTCTTTACCATTTTTATATAGAAATATTATTATTCTTTACCATTCTTATATAGAAATATTATTATTCTTTACCATTTTTATATAGCCATATTATTCTTTACAATTCTTATATACAAATATTATTATTCTTTACTATTCTGATATAGAAATATTATTACTTTTTACTATTCTTATATAGAAATAATATTCTTTATTCTTCTTTATATAGAAATATTCTTTACTATTCTTTCTTCTTTATTATTCTTATATAGAAATATTATTTTTATTTTATATATAAATATTATTATTTTTTACTATTCTTATATTAAAATATTATTATTCTTTACTATTCTTATATAGAAATAATATTATTCTTTATTATTCTTATATAGAAATAATATTATTCTTTATTATTCTTATATAGAAATAATATTATTCTTTATTATTATTATTTAGAAATAATATTATTCTTTATTATTATTATTTAGAAGTAAAGACTTATTTTTCTATGTAATTTACATGCACATTTGTGGTCATTAGAGAGTAGTTAAAATAACTGAATGAGAGTTGGTTAGAGGAATACAAAGCTAGCCAATAGAGAAATGGATGACTTGTTCAGATAATGAAAAAATACTGTTAATTAGAACAGATTTTTAAAAAAAATATAACTTTAATCCTAGAACTAAGGTATATTTTTGTGTTATTAAAGTATATACAAAAAAGCCTTAGGGAAACAAACGTTGATTTACTCACATTTGGATTTAATAATTTGATTTAATAATAGATATTGAATGATATAGATCAAGTAGATATCCTATGTACGAGATATAGATCAAGTAGATATCCTATGTATGAGACTTATATAGGGTGGGCAAAAATAAGGGTCCTATTTTTAAAAATTCATAACTTTTTTATTTATTGATTTTTTTAATTTTTTTTTTTAGAATAAGTAAAGGACCCCTTCCGAAGCAAGCATGAGCCGTATTAGCCCTAAGGAACGTACCCTTATTTAGAAAACATTATTTTTGCTTAAAAAACTCAAAACAGTGTAAAAAACAATACTTTAGTTTTTGTAAGTTTTAAGAAGTGTTTTTCGGCTAAAATTTGTTTTGTTTATTTCAAAAAATCTCGGAAGGGTCAGTCTACACACACATAAAGTTTGGTGAGTTTAACTTTTATTTTGTGGAAGTTATT